>OY744526.1:121259531-121699531 GCA_963556195.1 Sepiola atlantica
GGCATATCTCCGGCAGTACAAGAGCTGCACTTCTGAAACTTGGTACTTCAGTAGAAAATGCTTCGCCGCGACTGTCTGCAAAGTTTCGTTGCACAATTCGAATTAATGTGGAAGTTATAAACAAAAGCGATATTAACTATAAAACGTGCTAAATTTTGTTGATGTGTTGCCTATTCAGTTTGTATCGACATATCTCCGGCAGTACAAGATCTGCACTTCTGAAACTTGGTACTTAAGTAGATGCTGTATCTCCGCGACTGTCTGCAAAGTTTCGTTGCACAATTCGAATAAATGTGGAAGTTATAAACAAAAGCGATATCAACTTTAAAACGCGCTAAATTTTGTTGATGTTTTGCGTATTCAGTTTGTATCGACATATCTCCGGCAGTACAAGAGCTGCACTTCTGAAACTTGCTACTTCAGTAGAAAATGGGACTTCGCTAATCTCTGCAAAGTTTCGTTGCACTATTCGATTAAATGTGGAAGTTATAAACAAAAGCGATATCAACTGTAAAACGCGCTAAATTGTGTTGATGTTTTGCGTATTCAGTTTGTATCGACATATCTCCGGCAGTACAAGACCTGCACTTCTGAAACTTGATACTTCAGTAGAAAATCTGACTCCGCTAATCTCTGCAAAGTTTCGTTGCACAATTCGAATAAATGTGGAAGTTATAAACAAAAGCGATATCAACTTTAAAACGCGCTAAATTTTGTTGATGTTTTGCGTAATAAGTTTGTATCGACATATCTCCGGCAGTACAAGGGCTGCACTTCTTAAACTTGGTACTTCAGTAGACGATGTATCTCCGCGACTGTCTGCAAAGTTTCGTTGCACAATTCAAATAAATGTAGAAGTTATAACAAAAAGCGATATCAACTTTCAAACGCGCCTTATTTTGTATGATGTTTTGCGTATTCAGTTTGTATCGACATATCTCCGGCAGTACAAGAGCTGCACTTCTGAATCTTGGTACTTCAGTAGACCATGTATCTCCGCGACTGTCTGCAAAGTTTCGTTGCACAATTCGAATCAATGTGGAACTTATAAACAAAAGCGATATCAACTTTAAAACGCGCTAAATTTTGTTGATGTTTTGCGTATTCAGTTTGTATCGACATATCTCCTGCAGTACAAGAGCTGCACTTCTAAAACTTGGTACTTCAGTAGAAAATGCGACTCCGCTGATCTCTGCAAAGTTTCGTTGGACAGATCGAATAAATGTTGAAGTTATAAACAAAAGCGATATCAACTTTAAAACTGGCTAAATTTTGTTGATGTTTTGCGTATTCAGTTTGTATCGACATCTCTCAGGCAGTACAAGAGCTGCACTTCTGAAACTTCGTACTTCAGTAGAAAATGTGACTCCGCTGATCTCTTCAAAGTTTCGTTGCACAATTCGAATAAATGTAGAAGTTATAAACAAAAGCGATATCAACTTTAAAACGCGCTAAATTTTGTTGATGTGTTGCGTATTCAGTTTGTATCGACATATCTCCGGCAGTACAAGAGCTGCACTTCTGAAACTTGGTACTCCAGTAGAAAATGTGACTCCGCTGATCTCTGCAAAGTTTCGTGGCACAATTCCAATAAATGTTGAAGTTATAACCAAAAGCGATATCCACTTTAAATCGCACTAAATTTTGTTGATGTTTTGCGTATTCAGTTTGTATCGACATATCTCCGGCAGTACAAGAGCTGCACTTCTGAAACTTGGTACTTCAGTAGAAAATGTGACTCCGCTTACCTCTGCAAAGGTTCGTTGCACAATTCCAATAAATGTGGAAGTTATAAACAAAAGCGATATCCACTTTAAATCGCACTAAATTTTGTTGATGTTTTGCGTATTCAGTTTGTATGTACATATCTCCGGCAGTACAAGAGCTGCACTTCTGAAACTTCGTACTTCAGTAGAAAATGCATCTCCGCTAATCTCTGCAAAGCTTCGTTGCACAATTCGAATAAATGTGGAAGTTATAAACAAAAGCGATATCAACTTTAAAACGCGCTAAATTTTGTTGATGTTTTGCGTATTCAGTTTGTATCGACATATCTCCGGTAGTACAAGAGCTGCACTTCTGATACTTGGTACTTCAGTAGAAAATCTGACTCCGCGACTGTCTGCAAAGTTTCGTTGCACAATTCGAATAAATGTGGAAGTTATAAACAAAAGCGATATCAACTTTAAAACGCGCTAAATTTTGTTGATGTTTTGCGTATTCAGTTTGTATCGGCATATCTCCGGCAGTACAAGAGCTGCACTTCTGAAACTTGGTACTTCAGTAGTAAATGCTTATCCGCGACTGTCTGCAAAGTTTCGTTGCACAATTCGAATTAATGTGGAAGTTATAAACAAAAGCGATATTAACTATAAAACGTGCTAAATTTTGTTGATGTGTTGCCTATTCAGTTTGTATCGACATATCTCCGGCAGTACAAGATCTGCACTTCTGAAACTTGGTACTTAAGTAGATGCTGTATCTCCGCGACTGTCTGCAAAGTTTCGTTGCACAATTCGAATAAATGTGGAAGTTATAAACAAAAGCGATATCAACTTTAAAACGCGCTAAATTTTGTTGATGTTTTGCGTATTCAGTTTGTATCGACATATCTCCGGCAGTACAAGAGCTGCACTTCTGAAACTTGCTACTTCAGTAGAAAATGGGACTTCGCTAATCTCTGTAAAGTTTCGTTGCACTATTCGATTAAATGTGGAAGTTATAAACAAAAGCGATATCAACTTTAAAACGCGCTAAATTGTGTTGATGTTTTGCGTATTCAGTTTGTATCGACATATCTCCGGCAGTACAAGACCTGCACTTCTGAAACTTGATACTTAAGTAGAAATTCTGACTCCGCTAATCTCTGCAAAGTTTCGTTGCACAATTCGAATAAATGTGGAAGTTATAAACAAAAGCGATATCAACTTTAAAACGCGCTAAATTTTGTTGATGTTTTGCGTAATAAGTTTGTATCGACATATCTCCGGCAGTACAACCGCTGCACTTCTTAAACTTGGTACTTCAGTAGACGATGTATCTCCGCGACTGTCTGCAAAGTTTCGTTGCACAATTCCAATAAATGTAGAAGTTATAAAAAAAAGCGATATCAACTTTCAAACGCGCCTTATTTTGTATGATGTTTTGCGTATTCAGTTTTTATCGACATATCTCCGGCAGTACAAGAGCTGCACTTCTGAAACTTGGTACTTCAGTAGACCATGTATCTCCGCGACTGTCTGCAAAGTTTCGTTGCACAATTCGAATCAATGTGGAACTTATAAACAAAAGCGATATCAACTTTAAAACGCGCTAAATTTTGTTGATGTTTTGCGTATTCAGTTTGTATCGACATATCTCCTGCAGTACAAGAGCTGCACTTCTAAAACTTGGTACTTCAGTAGAAAATGCGACTCCGCTGATCTCTGCAAAGTTTCGTTGGACAGATCGAATAAATGTGGAAGTTATAAACAAAAGCGATATCAACTTTAAAACTGGCTAAATTTTGTTGATGTTTTGCGTACTCAGTTTGTATCGACATATCTCAGGCAGTACAAGAGCTGCACTTCTGAAACTTCGTACTTCAGTAGAAAATGTGACTCCGCTAATCTCTGCAAAGTTTCGTTGCACAATTCGAATAAATGTGGAAGTTATAAACAAAAGCGATATCAACTTTAAAACGCGCTAAATTTTGTTGATGTTTTGCGTATTCAGTTTGTATCGACATATCTCCGGCAGTACAAGAGCTGCACTTCTGAAACTTGGTACTTCAGTAGGAAATGTAGCTCCGCTAATCTCTGCAAAGTTTCGTTGCACAATTCGAATAAATGTGGAAGTGATAAACAAAAGCGATATCAACTTTAAAACGCGCTAAATTTTGTTGATGTTTTGCGTAATAAGTTTGTATCGACATATCTCCTGCAGTACAAGAGCTGCACTTCTGAAACTTGGTACTTCAGTAGAAAATGTGACTCCGCTGATCTCTGCAAAGTTTCGTTGCACAATTCGAATAAATGTAGAAAGTTATAAACAAAAGCGATATCAACTTTAAAACTGGCTAGATTTTGTTGATGTTTTGCGTATTCAGTTTGTATCGACATATCTCAGGCAGTACAAGAGCTGCACTTCTGAAACTTGGTACTTCAGTAGACCATGAATCTCCGCGACTGTCTGCAAAGTTTCGTAGCACAATTCGAATAAATGTGGAAGTTATAAACAAAAGCGATATCAACTTTAAAACGCGCTAAATTGAGTTGATGTTTTGCGTATTCAGTTTGTATCGACATATCTCCGGCAGTACAAGAGCTGCACTTCTGAAACTTGGTACTTCAGTAGGAAATGTAGCTCCGCTTATCTCTGCAAAGTTTCGTAGCACAATTCGAATAAATGTGGAAGTTATAAACAAAAGCGATATACACTTTAAAACGCGCTAAATTTTGTTGATGTTTTGCGTATTCAGTTTGTATCGGCATATCTCCGGCAGTACAAGAGCTGCACTTCTGAAACTTGGTACTTCAGTAGAAAATGCTTCGCCGCGACTGTCTGCAAAGTTTCGTTGCACAATTCGAATTAATGTGGAAGTTATAAACAAAAGCGATATTAACTATAAAACGTGCTAAATTTTGTTGATGTGTTGCCTATTCAGTTTGTATCGACATATCTCCAGCCGTACAAGATCTGCACTTCGTAAACTTGGTACTTAAGTAGATGCTGTATCTCCGCGACTGTCTGCAAAGTTTCGTTGCACAATTCGAATAAATGTGGAAGTTATAAACAAAAGCGATATCAACTTTAAAACGCGCTAAATTTTGTTGATGTTTTGCGTATTCAGTTTGTATCGACATATCTCCGGCAGTACAAGAGCTGCACTTCTGAAACTTGCTACTTCAGTAGAAAATGGGACTTCGCTAATCTCTGCAAAGTTTCGTTGCACTATTCGATTAAATGTGGAAGTTATAAACAAAAGCGATATCAACTTTAAAACGCGCTAAATTGTGTTGATGTTTTGCGTATTCAGTTTGTATCGACATATCTCCGGCAGTACAAGACCTGCACTTCTGAAACTTGATACTTCAGTAGAAAATCTGACTCCGCTAATCTCTGCAAAGTTTCGTTGCACAATTCGAATAAATGTGGAAGTTATAAACAAAAGCGATATCAACTTTAAAACGCGCTAAATTTTGTTGATGTTTTGCGTAATAAGTTTGTATCGACATATCTCCGGCAGTACAAGGGCTGCACTTCTTAAACTTGGTACTTCAGTAGACGATGTATCTCCGCGACTGTCTGCAAAGTTTCGTTGCACAATTCAAATAAATGTAGAAGTTATAAAAAAAAGCGATATCAACTTTCAAACGCGCCTTATTTTGTATGATGTTTTGCGTATTCAGTTTGTATCGACATATCTCCGGCAGTACAAGAGCTGCACTTCTGAAACTTGGTACTTCAGTAGACCATGTATCTCCGCGACTGTCTGCAAAGTTTCGTTGCACAATTCGAATCAATGTGGAACTTACAAACAAAAGCGATATCAACTTTAAAACGCGCTAAATTTTGTTGATGTTTTGCGTATTCAGTTTGTATCGACATATCTCCTGCAGTACAAGAGCTGCACTTCTAAAACTTGGTACTTCAGTAGAAAATGCGACTCCGCTGATCTCTGCAAAGTTTTGTTGGACAGATCGAATAAATGTGGAAGTTATAAACAAAAGCGATATCAACTTTAAAACTGGCTAAATTTTGTTGATGTTTTGCGTATTCAGTTTGTATCGACATATCTCCGGCAGTACAAGAGCTGCACTTCTTAAACTTCGTACTTCAGTAGAAAATGTGACTCCGCTAATCTCTGCAAAGTTTCGTTGTACAATTCGAATAAATGTGGAAGTTATAAACAAAAGCGATATGAACTTTAAAACGCGCTGAATTGTGTTGATGTTTTGCGTATTCAGTTTGTATCGACATATCTCCGGCAGTACAAGAGCTGCACTTCTGAAACTTGGTACTTCAGTAGGAAATGTAGCTCCGCTAATCTCTGCAAAGTTTCGTTGCACAATTCGAATAAATGTGGAAGTGATAAACAAAAGCGATATCAACTTTAAAACGCGCTAAATTTTGTTGATGTTTTGCGTAATAAGTTTGTATCGACATATCTCCTGCAGTACAAGAGCTGCACTTCTGAAACTTGGTACTTCAGTAGAAAATGTGACTCCGCTGATCTCTGCAAAGTTTCGTTGCACAATTCGAATAAATGTAGAAAGTTATAAACAAAAGCGATATCAACTTTAAAACTGGCTAAATTTTGTTGATGTTTTGCGTATTCAGTTTGTATCGACATATCTCAGGCAGTACAAGAGCTGCACTTCTGAAACTTGGTACTTCAGTAGAAAATGTGACTCCGCTGATCTCTGCAAAGTTTCGTAGCACAATTCGAATAAATGTGGAAGTTATAAACAAAAGCGATATCAACTTTAAAACGCGCTAAATTGAGTTGATGTTTTGCGTATTCAGTTTGTATCGACATATCTCCGGCAGTACAAGAGCTGCACTTCTGAAACTTGGTACTTCAGTAGTAAAATCTGACTCCGCGACTGTCTGCAAAGTTTCGTTGCACAATTCGAATAAATGTGGAAGTTATAAACAAAAGCGATATCAACATTAAAACGCACCTCATTTTGTATGATGTTTTGCGTATTCAGTTTGTATCGACACATCTCTGGCAGTACAAGAGCTGCACTACTGAAACTTGGTACTTCAGTAGACCATGTATCTCTGCGACTGTCTGCAAAGTTTCGTTGCTCAATTCGAATAAATGTGGAAGTTGTAAACAAAAGCGATATGAACTTTAAAACGCGCTGAATTGTGTTGATGTTTTGCGTATTCAGTTTGTATCGACATATCTCCGGCAGTACAAGAGCTGCACTTCTGAAACTTGGTACTTCAGTAGGAAATGTAGCTCCGCTAATCTCTGCAAAGTTTCGTTGCACAATTCGAATAAATGTGGAAGTGATAAACAAAAGCGATATCAACTTTAAAACGCGCTAAATTTTGTTGATGTTTTGCGTAATAAGTTTGTATCGACATATCTCCTGCAGTACAAGAGCTGCACTTCTGAAACTTGGTACTTCAGTAGAAAATGTGACTCCGCTGATCTCTGCAAAGTTTCGTTGCACAATTCGAATAAATGTAGAAAGTTATAAACAAAAGCGATATCAACTTTAAAACTGGCTAAATTTTGTTGATGTTTTGCGTATTCAGTTTGTATCGACATATCTCAGGCAGTACAAGAGCTGCACTTCTGAAACTTGGTACTTCAGTAGAAAATGTGACTCCGCTGATCTCTGCAAAGTTTCGTAGCACAATTCGAATAAATGTGGAAGTTATAAACAAAAGCGATATCAACTTTAAAACGCGCTAAATTGAGTTGATGTTTTGCGTATTCAGTTTGTATCGACATATCTCCGGCAGTACAAGAGCTGCACTTCTGAAACTTGGTACTTCAGTAGTAAAATCTGACTCCGCGACTGTCTGCAAAGTTTCGTTGCACAATTCGAATAAATGTGGAAGTTATAAACAAAAGCGATATCAACATTAAAACGCACCTCATTTTGTATGATGTTTTGCGTATTCAGTTTGTATCGACACATCTCTGGCAGTACAAGAGCTGCACTACTGAAACTTGGTACTTCAGTAGACCATGTATCTCTGCGACTGTCTGCAAAGTTTCGTTGCTCAATTCGAATAAATGTGGAAGTTATAAACAAAAGCGATATCAACTTTAAAACGCGCTAAATTTTGTTGATGTTTTGCGTAATAAGTTTGTATCGACATATCTCCTGCAGTACAACAGCTGCACTTCTTAAACTTGGTACTTCAGTAGAAAATGTGACTCCGCTGATCTCTGCAAAGTTTCGTTGCACAATTCGAATAAATGTAGAAAGTTATAAACAAAAGCGATATCAACTTTAAAACGCGCCTTATTTTGTATGATGTTTTGCGTATTCAGTTTGTATCGACATATCTCCGGCAGTACAAGAGCTGCACTTCTGAAACTTGGTACTTCAGTAGACCATGAATCTCCGCGACTGTCTGCAAAGTTTAGTTGCACAATTCGAATGAATGTGGAAGTTATAAACAAAAGCGATATCAACTTTAAAACGCGCTAAATTTTGTTGATGTTTTGCGTATTCAGTTTGTATCGACATATCTCCTGCAGTACAAGAACTGCACTTCTGAAACTTGGTACTTCAGTAGAAAATGTGACTCCGCTGATCTCTGCAAAGTTTCGTTGCACAATTCGAATAAATGTGGAAGTTATAAACAAAAGCGATATCAACTTTAAAACTGGCTAAATTTGGTTGATGTTTTGCGTATTCAGTTTGTATCGACATATCTCAGGCAGTACAAGAGCTGCACTTCTGAAACTTCGTACTTCAGTAGAAAATGTGACTCCGCTGATCTCTGCAAAGGTTCGTAGCACAATTCGAATAAATGTGGAAGTTATAAATAAAAGCGATATCAACTTTAAAACGCGCTAAATTGTGTTGAGGTTTTGCGTATTCAGTTTGTATCGACATATCTCCGGCAGTACAAGAGCTGAACTTCTGAAACTTAGTACTTCAGTAGGAAATGTAGCTCCGCTAATCTCTGCAAAGTTTCGTTGCACAATTCGAATAAATGTGGAAGTTATAAACAAAAGCGATATCAACTTTAAAACGCGCTAAATTTTGTTGATGTTTTGCGTATTCAGTTTGTATCGACATATCTCCGGTAGTACAAGAGCTGCACTTCTTAAACTTGGTACTTCAGTAGGAAATGTGACTCCGCTTATCTCTGCAAAGTTTCGTTGCACAATTCGAATAAATGTGGAAGTTATAAACAAAAGCGATATCAACTTTAAAACGCGCTAAATTTTGTTGATGTTTTGCGTATTCAGTTTGTATCGACATATCTCCTGCAGTACAAGAGCTGCACTTCTGAAACTTGGTACTTCAGTAGAAAATGTGACTCCGCTGATCTCTGCAAAGTTTCGTTGCACAATTCGAATAAATGTAGAAAGTTATAAACAAAAGCGATATCAACTTTAAAACGCGCTAAATTTTGTTGATGTTTTGCGTATTCAGTTTGTATCGACATATCTCCGGCAGTACAAGACCTGCACTTCTGAAACTTGATACTTCAGTAGAAAATCTGACTCCGCTAATCTCTGCAAAGTTTCGTTGCACAATTCGAATAAATGTGGAAGTTATAAACAAAAGCGATATCAACTTTAAAACGCGCTAAATTTTGTTGATGTTTTGCGTAATAAGTTTGTATCGACATATCTCCGGCAGTACAAGGGCTGCACTTCTGAAACTTGGTACTTCAGTAGAAAATGTATCTCCGCTAATCTCTGCAAAGTTTCGTTGCACAATTCGAATAAATGTGGAAGTTATAAACAAAAGCGATATCAACTATAAAACGCGCTAAATTTTGTTGATGTTTTGCGTATTCAGTTTGTATCGACATATCTCTGGCAGTACAAGAGCTGCACTTCTGAAACTTGGTACTTCAGTAGGAAATGTAGCTCCGCTAATCTCTGCAAAGTTTCGTTACACAATTCGAATAAATGTGGAAGTTATAAACAAAAGCGATATCAACTTTAAAACGCGCTAAATTTTGTTGATGTTTTGCGTATTCAGTTTCTATCGACATATCTCCGGCAGTACACCAGCTACACTTCTGAAACTTGGTACTTCAGTAGTAAATGTGACTCCGCTGATCTCTGCCAAGTTTCGTTGCACAATTCGAATAAATGTGGAAGTTATAAACAAAAGCGATATCAACTTTAAAACTGGCTAAATTTGGTTGATGTTTTGCGTATTCAGTTTGTATCGACATATCTCAGGTAGTACAAGAGCTGCACGTCTGAAACTTCGTACTTCAGTAGAAAATGTGACTCCGCTGATCTCTGCAAAGGTTCGTAGCACAATTCGAATAAATGTGGAAGTTATAAATAAAAGCGATATCAACTTTAAAACGCGCTAAATTGTGTTGATGTTTTGCGTATTCAGTTTGTATCGACATATCTCCGGCAGCACAAGAGCTGAACTTCTGAAACTTAGTACTTCAGTAGGAAATGTAGCTCCGCTAATCTCTGCAAAGTTTCGTTGCACAATTCGAATAAATGTGGAAGTTATAAACAAAAGCGATATCAACTTTAAAACGCGCTAAATTTGGTTGATGTTTTGCGTATTCAGTTTGTATCGACATATCTCCGGTAGTACAAGAGCTGCACTTCTTAAACTTGGTACTTCAGTAGGAAATGTGACTCCGCTTATCTCTGCAAAGTTTCGTTGCACAATTCGAATAAATGTGGAAGTTATAAACAAAAGCGACATCAACTTTAAAACGCGCTAAATTTTGTTGATGTTTTGCGTATTCAGTTTGTATCGACATATCTCCTGCAGTACAAGAGCTGCACTTCTGAAACTTGGTACTTCAGTAGAAAATGTGACTCCGCTGATCTCTGCAAAGTTTCGTTGCACAATTCGAATAAATGTAGAAAGTTATAAACAAAAGCGATATCAACTTTAAAACGCGCTAAATTTTGTTGATGTTTTGCGTATTCAGTTTGTATCGACATATCTCCGGCAGTACAAGACCTGCACTTCTGAAACTTGATACTTCAGTAGAAAATCTGACTCCGCTAATCTCTGCAAAGTTTCGTTGCACAATTCGAATAAATGTGGAAGTTATAAACAAAAGCGATATCAACTTTAAAACGCGCTAAATTTTGTTGATGTTTTGCGTAATAAGTTTGTATCGACATATCTCCGGCAGTACAAGGGCTGCACTTCTGAAACTTGGTACTTCAGTAGAAAATGTATCTCCGCTAATCTCGTCAAAGTTTCGTTGTACAATTCGAATAAATGTGGAAGTTATAAACAAAAGCGATATCAACTATAAAACGCGCTAAATTTTGTTGATGTTTTGCGTATTCAGTTTGTATCGACATATCTCTGGCAGTACAAGAGCTGCACTTCTGAAACTTTGTAATTCAGTAGGAAATGTAGCTCCGCTAATCTCTGCAAAGTTTCGTTACACAATTCGAATAAATGTGGAAGTTATAAACAAAAGCGATATCACCTTTAAAACGCGCTAAATTTTGTTGATGTTTTGCGTATTCAGTTTCTATCGACATATCTCCGGCAGTACACCAGCTGCACTTCTGAAACTTGGTACTTCAGTAGAAAATCTGACGCCGCGACTGTCTGCAAAGATTCGTTGCACAATTCGAATAAATGTGGAAGTTATAAAAAAAAGCGATATCAACAATAAAACGCGCTAAATTTTGTTGATGTTTTGCGTATTCAGTTTGTATCGACATATCTCCGGCAGTACAAGAGCTGCACTTCTTAAACTTGGTACTTCAGTCGAAAATGCTTCTCCGCGACTGTCTGCAAAGTTTCGTGGCACAATTCGAATAAACGTGGAAGTTATAAACAAAAGCGATATAAACAATAAAACGCGCTAAATTTTGTTGATGTTTGGCGTATTCAGTTTGTATCGACATATCTCCGGCAGTACAACAGCTGCACTTCTTAAACTTGGTACTTCAGTAGAAAATGTTACTCCGCTAATCTCTGCAAAGTTTCGTTGCACAATTCCCATAAATGTAGAAGTTATAAACAAAAGCGATATCAACTTTAAAACTGGCTAAATTTTGTTGATGTTTTGCGTATTCAGTTTGTATCGACATATCTCCGGCGGTACAAGAGCTGCACTTCTGAAACTTGGTACTTCAGTAGAAAATCTGTCTCCGCTAATCTCTGCAAAGTTTCGTTGCACAATTCGAATAAATGTGGAAGTTATAAACAAAAGCGATATCAACTTTAAAACGCGCTAAATTTTGTTGATGTTTTGCGTATTCAGTTTGTATCGGCATATCTCCGGCAGTACAAGAGCTGCACTTCTGAAACTTTGTACTTCAGTAGTAAATGCCTATCCGCGACTGTCTGCAAAGTTTCGTTGCACAATTCGAATAAATGTGGAAGTTATAAACAAAAGCGATATCAACTTTAAAACGCGCCTTATTTTGTATGATGTTTTGCGTATTCAGTTTGTATCGACATATCTCCGGCAGTACAAGAGCTGCACTTCTGAAACTTGGTACTTCAGTAGACCATGTATCTCCGCGACTGTCTGCAATGTTTCGTTGCACAATTCGAATAAATGCGGAAGTTATAAACAAAAGCGATATCTACTTTAAAACGCGCTAAATTTTGTTGATGTTTTGCGTAATAAGTTTGTATCGACATATCTCCTGCAGTACAAGAGCTGCACTTCTGAAACTTCGTACTTCAGTAGAAAATGATAATCCGCTGATCTCTGCAAAGTTTCGTTGCACAATTCGAATAAATGTGGAAGTTATAAACAAAAGCGATATCAACTTTAAAACTGGCTAAATTTTGTTGATGTTTTGCGTATTCAGTTTGTATCGACATATCTCCGGCAGTACAAGAGCTGCACTTCTGAAACTTGGTACTTCAGTAGGAAATGTAGCTCCGCTGATCTCTGCAAAGTTTCGTTGCACAATTCGAATAAATGTGGAAGTTATAAACAAAAGCGATATCAACTTTAAAACGCGCTAAATTTTGTTGATGTTTTGCGTATTCAGTTTGTATCGACATATCTCCGGTAGTACAAGAGCTGCAGTTCTGAAACTTGGTACTTCAGTAGAAAATCTGACTCTGCGACTCTCTGCAAAGTTTCGTTGCACAATTCGAATGAATGTACAAGTTATAAACTAAAGCGATATCAACATTAAAACGCGCCTTATTTTGTATGATGTTTTGCGTATTCAGTTTGTATCGACATATCTCCGGCAGTACAAGAGCTGCACTACTGAAACTTGGTACTTCAGTAGACCATGTATCTCTGCGACTGTCTGCAAAGTTTCGTTGCTCAATTCGAATAAATGTGGAAGTTATAAACAAAAGCGATATAAACAATAAAACGCGCTAAATTTTGTTGATGTTTTGCGTATTCAGTTTGTATCGACATATCTCCGGCAGTACAACAGCTGCACTTCTTAAACTTGGTACTTCAGTAGAAAATGTTACTCCGCTAATCTCTGCAAAGTTTCGTTGCAATATTCCCATAAATGTTGAAGTTATAAACAAAAGCGATATCAAATTTTAAACTGGCTAAATTTTGTTGATGTTTTGCGTATTCAGTTTGTATCGACATATCTCCGGCGGTACAAGAGCTGCACTTCTGAAACTTGGTACTTCAGTAGAAAATCTGTCTCCGCTAATCTCTGCAAAGTTTCGTTGCACAATTCGAATAAATGTGGAAGTTATAAACAAAAGCGATATCAACTTTAAAACGCGCTAAATTTTGTTGATGTTTTGCGTATTCAGTTTGTATCGGCATATCTCCGGCAGTACAAGAGCTGCACTACTGAAACTTGGTACTTCAGTAGACTATGTATCTCTGCGACTGTCTGCAAAGTTTCGTTGCTCAATTCGAATAAATGTGGAAGTTATAAAAAAAAGCGATATCAACTTTAAAACGCGCTAAATTTTGTTGATGTATTGCGTAATCAGTTTGTATCGACATATCTCTTGCAGTACAAGAGCTGCACTTCTTAAACTTGGTATGTCAGTAGCAAATGTGACTCCGCGCATCTCTGCAAAGTTTCGTTGCACAATTCGAATAAATGTGGAAGTTATTAACAAACGCGATATCAACTTTAAAACGCGCTAAATTTTGTTGATGTTTTGCGTATTCAGTTTGTATCGACATATCTCCGGCAGTACAAGAGCTGCACTTCTTAAACTTGGTACTTCAGTAGAAAATGCTTCGCCGCGACTGTCTGCAAAGTTTCGTTGCACAATTCGAATAAATGTGGAAGTTATAAACAAAAGCGATATAAACAATAAAACGCGCTAAATTTTGTTGATGTTTTGCGTATTCAGTTTGTATCGACATATCTCCGGCAGTACAAGAGCTGCACTTCTGAAACTTGGTACTTCAGTAGAAAATGTGACTCCGCTAATCTCTGCAAAGTTTCGTAGCACAATTCGAATAAATGTGGAAGTTATAAACAAAAGCGATATCAACTTTATAACGCGCTAAATTTTGTTAGTGTTTTGCGTATTCAGTTTGTATCGACATATCTCCTGCAGTACAAGAGCTGCAATTCTGAAACTTGGTACTTCAGTAGAAAATTTGACTCCGCTAATCTCTGCAAAGTTTCGTTGCACAATTCGAATAAATGTAGAAAGTTATAAACAAAAGCGATATCAACTTTAAAACGCGCTAAATTTTGTTGATGTTTTGCGTATTCAGTTTGTATCGACATATCTCCGGCAGTTCAAGAGCTGCACTTCTTAAACTTCTTACTTCAGTAGAAAATGTGACTCCGCTAATCTCTTCAAAGTTTCGTTGCACAATTCGAATAAATGTGGAAGTTATAAACAAAAGCGATATCAACTTTAAAACGCGCTAAATTTTGTTGATGTTTTGCGTATTCAGTTTGTATCGACATATCTCCGGCAGTAAAACAGCTGCACTTCTGAAACTTGGTACTTCAGTAGAAAATCTGACTCCGCTAATCTCTGCAAAGTTTCGTTGCACAATTCAAATAAATGTGTAAGTAATAATCAAAAGCGATATCAACTTTAAAACGCGCTAAAATTTGTTGATGTTTTGCGTAATAAGTTTGTATCGACATATCTCCGGCAGTACAAGAGCTGCACTTCTGAAACTTGGTATGTCAGTAGCAAATGTGACTCCGCGCATCTCTGCAAAGTTTCGTTGCACAATTCGAATAAATGTGGAAGTTATTAACAAACGCGATATCAACTTTAAAACGCGCTAAATTTTGTTGATGTTTTGCGTATTCAGTTTGTATCGACATATCTCCGGCAGTACAAGAGCTGCACTTCTTAAACTTGGTACTTCAGTAGAAAATGCTTCGCCGCGACTGTCTGCAAAGTTTCGTTGCACAATTCGAATAAATGTGGAAGTTATAAACAAAAGCGATATAAACAATAAAACGCGCTAAATTTTGTTGATGTTTTGCGTATTCAGTTTGTATCGACATATCTCCGGCAGTACAAGAGCTGCACTTCTGAAACTTGGTACTTCAGTAGAAAATGTGACTCCGCTAATCTCTGCAAAGTTTCGTAGCACAATTCGAATAAATGTGGAAGTTATAAACAAAAGCGATATCAACTTTATAACGCGCTAAATTTTGTTAGTGTTTTGCGTATTCAGTTTGTATCGACATATCTCCTGCAGTACAAGAGCTGCAATTCTGAAACTTGGTACTTCAGTAGAAAATTTGACTCCGCTAATCTCTGCAAAGTTTCGTTGCACAATTCGAATAAATGTAGAAAGTTATAAACAAAAGCGATATCAACTTTAAAACGCGCTAAATTTTGTTGATGTTTTGCGTATTCAGTTTGTATCGACATATCTCCGGCAGTTCAAGAGCTGCACTTCTTAAACTTCTTACTTCAGTAGAAAATGTGACTCCGCTAATCTCTTCAAAGTTTCGTTGCACAATTCGAATAAATGTGGAAGTTATAAACAAAAGCGATATCAACTTTAAAACGCGCTAAATTTTGTTGATGTTTTGCGTATTCAGTTTGTATCGACATATCTCCGGCAGTAAAACAGCTGCACTTCTGAAACTTGGTACTTCAGTAGAAAATCTGACTCCGCTAATCTCTGCAAAGTTTCGTTGCACAATTCAAATAAATGTGTAAGTAATAATCAAAAGCGATATCAACTTTAAAACGCGCTAAAATTTGTTGATGTTTTGCGTAATAAGTTTGTATCGACATATCTCTTGCAGTACAAGAGCTGCACTTCTGAAACTTGGTATGTCAGTAGCAAATGTGACTCCGCGCATCTCTGCAAAGTTTCGTTGCACAATTCGAATAAATGTGGAAGTTATTAACAAACGCGATATCAACTTTAAAACGCGCTAAATTTTGTTGATGTTTTGCGTATTCAGTTTGTATCGACATATCTCCGGCAGTACAAGAGCTGCACTTCTTAAACTTGGTACTTCAGTAGAAAATGCTTCGCCGCGACTGTCTGCAAAGTTTCGTTGCACAATTCGAATAAATGTGGAAGTTATAAACAAAAGCGATATAAACAATAAAACGCGCTAAATTTTGTTGATGTTTTGCGTATTCAGTTTGTATCGACATATCTCCGGCAGTACAAGAGCTGCACTTCTGAAACTTGGTACTTCAGTAGAAAATGTGACTCCGCTAATCTCTGCAAAGTTTCGTAGCACAATTCGAATAAATGTGGAAGTTATAAACAAAAGCGATATCAACTTTATAACGCGCTAAATTTTGTTAGTGTTTTGCGTATTCAGTTTGTATCGACATATCTCCTGCAGTACAAGAGCTGCAATTCTGAAACTTGGTACTTCAGTAGCAAATGTGACTCCGCGCATCTCTGCAAAGTTTCGTTGCACAATTCGAATAAATGTGGAAGTTATTAACAAACGCGATATCAACTTTAAAACGCGCTAAATTTTGTTGATGTTTTGCGTATTCAGTTTGTATCGACATATCTCCGGCAGTACAAGAGCTGCACTTCTTAAACTTGGTACTTCAGTAGAAAATGCTTCGCCGCGACTGTCTGCAAAGTTTCGTTGCACAATTCGAATAAATGTGGAAGTTATAAACAAAAGCGATATAAACAATAAAACGCGCTAAATTTTGTTGATGTTTTGCGTATTCAGTTTGTATCGACATATCTCCGGCAGTACAAGAGCTGCACTTCTGAAACTTGGTACTTCAGTAGAAAATGTGACTCCGCTAATCTCTGCAAAGTTTCGTAGCACAATTCGAATAAATGTGGAAGTTATAAACAAAAGCGATATCAACTTTATAACGCGCTAAATTTTGTTAGTGTTTTGCGTATTCAGTTTGTATCGACATATCTCCTGCAGTACAAGAGCTGCAATTCTGAAACTTGGTACTTCAGTAGAAAATTTGACTCCGCTAATCTCTGCAAAGTTTCGTTGCACAATTCGAATAAATGTAGAAAGTTATAAACAAAAGCGATATCAACTTTAAAACGCGCTAAATTTTGTTGATGTTTTGCGTATTCAGTTTGTATCGACATATCTCCGGCAGTTCAAGAGCTGCACTTCTTAAACTTCTTACTTCAGTAGAAAATGTGACTCCGCTAATCTCTTCAAAGTTTCGTTGCACAATTCGAATAAATGTGGAAGTTATAAACAAAAGCGATATCAACTTTAAAACGCGCTAAATTTTGTTGATGTTTTGCGTATTCAGTTTGTATCGACATATCTCCGGCAGTAAAACAGCTGCACTTCTGAAACTTGGTACTTCAGTAGAAAATCTGACTCCGCTAATCTCTGCAAAGTTTCGTTGCACAATTCAAATAAATGTGTAAGTAATAATCAAAAGCGATATCAACTTTAAAACGCGCTAAAATTTGTTGATGTTTTGCGTAATAAGTTTGTATCGACATATCTCCGGCAGTACAAGAGCTGCACTTCTGAAACTTGGTACTTCAGTAGAAAATTCCTATCCGCGACTGTCTGCAAAGTTTCGTTGCACAATTCGAATAAATGTGGAAGTTATAAACAAAAGCGATATCAACTTTAAAACGCGCTAAATTTTGTTGATGTTTTTCGTATTCAGTTTGTATCGACATATCTCCGGCAGTACAACAGCTGCACTTCTGAAACTTGGTACTTCAGTAGAAAATTCCTATCCGCGACTGTCTGCAAAGTTTCGTTGCACAATTCGAATTAATGTGGAAGTTATAAACAAAAGCGATATCAACTATAAAACGCGCTAAATTTTGTTGATGTGTTGCGTATTAAGTTTGTATCGACATATCTCCGGCAGTACAAGAGCTGCACTTCTGAAACTTGGTACTTAAGTAGATGCTGTATCTCCGCGACTGTCTGCAAAGTTTCGTTGCACAATTCGAATAAATGGGGAAGTTATAAACAAAAGCGATATCAACTTTAAAACGCGCTAAATTTTGTTGATGTTTTGCGTATTCAGTTTGTATCGACATATCTCCGGCAGTACAAGAGCTGCACTTCTTAAACTTGGTACTTCAGTAGGAAATGTAGCTCCGCTAATCTCTGCAAAGTTTCGTTGCACAATTCGAATAAATGTGGAAGTTATAAACAAAAGCGATATCAACTTTAAAACGCGCTAAATTTTGTTGATGTTTTGCGTATTCAGTTTGTATCGACATATCTCCGGTAGTACAAGAGCTGCACTTCTGAAACTTGGTACTTCAGTAGAAAATCTGACTCTGCGACTCTATGCAAAGTTTCGTTGCACAATTCGAATAAATGTACAAGTTATAAACTAAAGCGATATCAACATTAAAACGCGCCTTATTTTGTATGATGTTTTGCGTATTCAGTTTGTATCGACATATCTCCGGCAGTACAAGAGCTGCACTACTGAAACTTGGTACTTTCGTAGACCATGTATCTCTGCGACTGTCTGCAAAGTTTCGTTGCTCAATTCGAATAAATGTTGAAGTTATAAACAAAAGCGATATCAACTTTAAAACGCGCTAAATTTTGTTGATGTATTGCGTAATAAGTTTGTATCGACATATCTCTTGCAGTACAAGAGCTGCACTTCTTAAACTTGGTATGTCAGTAGAAAATGTGACTCCGCGCATCTCTGCAAAGTTTCGTTGCACAATTCGAATAAATGTGGAAGTTATAAACAAACGCGATACCAACTTTAAAACGCGCTAAATTTTGTTGATGTTTTGCGTATTCAGTTTGTATCGACATATCTCCGGCAGTACAAGAGCTGCACTTCTTAAACTTGGTACTTCAGTAGAAAATGCTTCGCCGCGACTGTCTGCAAAGTTTCGTTGCACAATTAAAATAAATGTGGAAGTTATAAACAAAAGCGATATAAACAATAAAACGCGCTAAATTTTGTTGATGTTTTGCGTATTCAGTTTGTATCGACATATCTCCTGCAGTACAAGAGCTGCACTTCTGAAACTTGGTACTTCAGTAGTAAATCTGACTCCGCTGATCTCTGCAAAGTTTCGTTGCACAATTCGAATAAATGTGGAAGTTATAAACAAAAGCGATATCAACTTTAAAACGCGCTAAATTTTGTTGATGTTTTGCGTATTCAGTTTGTATCGACATATCTCCGGCAGTACAAGAGCTGCACTTCTGACACTTAGTACTTCAGTTGAAAATGTGACTCCGCTAATCTCTGCAAAGTTTCTTTGAACAATTCGATTAAATGTGGAAGTTATAAACAAAAGCGATATCAACTTTAAAACGCGCTAAATTGTGTTGATGTTTTGCGTATTCAGTTTGTATCGACATATCTCCCGCAGTACAAGAGCTGCACTTCTGAAACTTGGTACTTCAGTAGGAAATGTAGCTCCGCTAATCTCTGCAAAGTTTCGTTGCACAATTCGAATAAATGTGGAAGTTATAAACAAAAGCGATATCAACTTTAAAACGGTCGAAATTTTGTTGATGTTTTGCGTATTCAGTTTGTATCGACATATCTCCGGTAGTACAAGAGCTGCACTTCTAGAAACTTGGTATTTCAGTAGAAAATGTGACTCCGCTAATCTCTGCAAAGTTTCGTAGCACAATTCGAATAAATGTGGAAGTTATAAACAAAAGCGATATCAACTTTAAAACGCGCTAAATTTTGTTGATGTTTTGCGTATTCAGTTTGTATCGACATATCTCCTGCAGTACAAGAGCTGCACTTCTGAAACTTGGTACTTCAGTAGAAAATGTGACTCCGCTGATCTCTGCCAAGTTTCGTTGCACAATTCGAATAAATGTAGAAAGTTATAAACAAAAGCGATATCAACTTTAAAACGCGCTAAATTTTGTTGATGTTTTGCGTATTCAGTTTGTATCGACATATCTCCGGCAGTTCAAGAGCTGCACTTCTTAAACTTGGTACTTCAGTAGAAAATGTGACTCCGCTAATCTCTTCAAAGTTTCGTTGCACAATTCGAATAAATGTGGAAGTTATAAACAAAAGCGATATCAACATTAAAACGCGCTAAATTTTGTTGATGTTCTGCGTATTCAGTTTGTATCGACATATCTCCGGCAGTACAAGAGCTGCACTTCTGAATCTTGGTACTTCAGTAGAAAATGCCTCCTCGCGACTGTCTGCAAAGTTTCGTTGCACAATTCGAATAAATGTTGAAGTTATAAACAAAAGCGATATCAACAATAAAACGCGCTAAATTTTGTTGATGTTTTACGTATTCAGTTTGTATCGACATATCTCCGGCAGTACAACAGCTGCACTTCTGAAACTTGGTACTTCATTAGTAAATGTGACTCCGCTAATCTCTGCAAAGTTTCGTTGCACAATTCGAATAAATGTGGAAGTTATAAACAAAAGCGATATCAACTTTAAAACGCGCTAAATTTTGTTGATGTTTTGCGTATTCAGTTTGTATCGACATATCTCTGGCAGTACAAGAGCTGCACTTCTGAAACTTTGTACTTCAGTAGGAAATGTAGCTCCGCTAATCTCTGCAAAGTTTCGTTGCACAATTCGAATAAATGTGGAAGTTATAAACAAAAGCGATATCACCTTTAAAACGCGCTAAATTTTGTTGATGTTTTGCGTATTCAGTTTCTATCGACATATCTCCGGCAGTACACCAGCTGCACTTCTGAAACTTGGTACTTCAGTAGAAAATCTGACGCCGCGACTGTCTGCAAAGATTCGTTGCACAATTCGAATAAATGTGGAAGTTATAAAAAAAAGCGATATCAACAATAAAACGCGCTAAATTTTGTTGATGTTTTGCGTATTCAGTTTGTATCGACATATCTCCGGCAGTACAAGAGCTGCACTTCTGAAACTTGGTACTTCAGTCGAAAATGCTTCTCCGCGACTGTCTGCAAAGTTTCGTGGCACAATTCGAATAAACGTGGAAGTTATAAACAAAAGCGATATAAACAATAAAACGCGCTAAATTTTGTTGATGTTTTGCGTATTCAGTTTGTATCGACATATCTCCGGCAGTACAACAGCTGCACTTCTTAAACTTGGTACTTCAGTAGAAAATGTTACTCCGCTAATCTCTGCAAAGTTTCGTTGCACAATTCCCATAAATGTAGAAGTTATAAACAAAAGCGATATCAACTTTAAAACTGGCTAAATTTTGTTGATGTTTTGCGTATTCAGTTTGTATCGACATATCTCCGGCGGTACAAGAGCTGCACTTCTGAAACTTGGTACTTCAGTAGAAAATCTGTCTCCGCTAATCTCTGCAAAGTTTCGTTGCACAATTCGAATAAATGTGGAAGTTATAAACAAAAGCGATATCAACTTTAAAACGCGCTAAATTTTGTTGATGTTTTGCGTATTCAGTTTGTATCGGCATATCTCCGGCAGTACAAGAGCTGCACTTCTGAAACTTTGTACTTCAGTAGTAAATGCCTATCCGCGACTGTCTGCAAAGTTTCGTTGCACAATTCGAATAAATGTGGAAGTTATAAACAAAAGCGATATCAACTTTAAAACGCGCCTTATTTTGTATGATGTTTTGCGTATTCAGTTTGTATCGACATATCTCCGGCAGTACAAGAGCTGCACTTCTGAAACTTGGTACTTCAGTAGACCATGTATCTCCGCGACTGTCTGCAATGTTTCGTTGCACAATTCGAATAAATGTGGAAGTTATAAACAAAAGCGATATCTACTTTAAAACGCGCTAAATTTTGTTGATGTTTTTCGTAATAAGTTTGTATCGACATATCTCCTGCAGTACAAGAGCTGCACTTCTGAAACTTCGTACTTCAGTAGAAAATGATAATCCGCTGATCTCTGCAAAGTTTCGTTGCACAATTCGAATAAATGTGGAAGTTATAAACAAAAGCGATATCAACTTTAAAACTGGCTAAATTTTGTTGATGTTTTGCGTATTCAGTTTGTATCGACATATCTCCGGCAGTACAAGAGCTGCACTTCTGAAACTTGGTACTTCAGTAGGAAATGTAGCTCCGCTGATCTCTGCAAAGTTTCGTTGCACAATTCGAATAAATGTGGAAGTTATAAACAAAAGCGATATCAACTTTAAAACGCGCTAAATTTTGTTGATGTTTTGCGTATTCAGTTTGTATCGACATATCTCCGGTAGTACAAGAGCTGCAGTTCTGAAACTTGGTACTTCAGTAGAAAATCTGACTCTGCGACTCTCTGCAAAGTTTCGTTGCACAATTCGAATGAATGTACAAGTTATAAACTAAAGCGATATCAACATTAAAACGCGCCTTATTTTGTATGATGTTTTGCGTATTCAGTTTGTATCGACATATCTCCGGCAGTACAAGAGCTGCACTACTGAAACTTGGTACTTCAGTAGACCATGTATCTCTGCGACTGTCTGCAAAGTTTCGTTGCTCAATTCGAATAAATGTGGAAGTTATAAACAAAAGCGATATAAACAATAAAACGCGCTAAATTTTGTTGATGTTTTGCGTATTCAGTTTGTATCGACATATCTCCGGCAGTACAACAGCTGCACTTCTTAAACTTGGTACTTCAGTAGAAAATGTTACTCCGCTAATCTCTGCAAAGTTTCGTTGCACAATTCCCATAAATGTTGAAGTTATAAACAAAAGCGATATCAAATTTTAAACTGGCTAAATTTTGTTGATGTTTTGCGTATTCAGTTTGTATCGACATATCTCCGGCGGTACAAGAGCTGCACTTCTGAAACTTGGTACTTCAGTAGAAAATCTGTCTCCGCTAATCTCTGCAAAGTTTCGTTGCACAATTCGAATAAATGTGGAAGTTATAAACAAAAGCGATATCAACTTTAAAACGCGCTAAATTTTGTTGATGTTTTGCGTATTCAGTTTGTATCGGCATATCTCCGGCAGTACAAGAGCTGCACTACTGAAACTTGGTACTTCAGTAGACTATGTATCTCTGCGACTGTCTGCAAAGTTTCGTTGCTCAATTCGAATAAATGTGGAAGTTATAAAAAAAAGCGATATCAACTTTAAAACGCGCTAAATTTTGTTGATGTATTGCGTAATCAGTTTGTATCGACATATCTCTTGCAGTACAAGAGCTGCACTTCTTAAACTTGGTATGTCAGTAGCAAATGTGACTCCGCGCATCTCTGCAAAGTTTCGTTGCACAATTCGAATAAATGTGGAAGTTATTAACAAACGCGATATCAACTTTAAAACGCGCTAAATTTTGTTGATGTTTTGCGTATTCAGTTTGTATCGACATATCTCCGGCAGTACAAGAGCTGCACTTCTTAAACTTGGTACTTCAGTAGAAAATGCTTCGCCGCGACTGTCTGCAAAGTTTCGTTGCACAATTCGAATAAATGTGGAAGTTATAAACAAAAGCGATATAAACAATAAAACGCGCTAAATTTTGTTGATGTTTTGCGTATTCAGTTTGTATCGACATATCTCCGGCAGTACAAGAGCTGCACTTCTGAAACTTGGTACTTCAGTAGAAAATGTGACTCCGCTAATCTCTGCAAAGTTTCGTAGCACAATTCGAATAAATGTGGAAGTTATAAACAAAAGCGATATCAACTTTATAACGCGCTAAATTTTGTTAGTGTTTTGCGTATTCAGTTTGTATCGACATATCTCCTGCAGTACAAGAGCTGCAATTCTGAAACTTGGTACTTCAGTAGAAAATTTGACTCCGCTAATCTCTGCAAAGTTTCGTTGCACAATTCGAATAAATGTAGAAAGTTATAAACAAAAGCGATATAAACTTTAAAACGCACTAAATTTTGTTGATGTTTTGCGTATTCAGTTTGTATCGACATATCTCCGGCAGTTCAAGAGCTGCACTTCTTAAACTTCTTACTTCAGTAGAAAATGTGACTCCGCTAATCTCTTCAAAGTTTCGTTGCACAATTCGAATAAATGTGGAAGTTATAAACAAAAGCGATATCAACTTTAAAACGCGCTAAATTTTGTTGATGTTTTGCGTATTCAGTTTGTATCGACATATCTCCGGCAGTAAAACAGCTGCACTTCTGAAACTTGGTACTTCAGTAGAAAATCTGACTCCGCTAATCTCTGCAAAGTTTCGTTGCACAATTCAAATAAATGTGTAAGTAATAATCAAAAGCGATATCAACTTTAAAACGCGCTAAAATTTGTTGATGTTTTGCGTAATAAGTTTGTATCGACATATCTCCGGCAGTACAAGAGCTGCACTTCTGAAACTTGGTACTTCAGTAGAAAATTCCTATCCGCGACTGTCTGCAAAGTTTCGTTGCACAATTCGAATTAATGTGGAAGTTATAAACAAAAGCGATATCAACTATAAAACGCGCTAAATTTTGTTGATGTTTTGCGTATTCAGTTTGTATCGACATATCTCCGGCAGTACAACAGCTGCACTTCTGAAACTTAATACTTCAGTAGAAAATGTTACTCCGCTAATCTCTGCAAAGTTTCGTTGCACAATTCGAATAAATGTGGAAGTTATAAACAAAAGCGATATCAACTTTAAAACTGGCTAAATTTTGTTGATGTTTTGCGTATTCAGTTTGTATCGACATATCTCCGGCAGTACAAGAGCTGCACTTCTGAAACTTGGTACTTCAGTAGTAAATGTGACTCCGCTAATCTCTGCAAAGTTTCGTTGCACAATTCGAATAAATGTGGAAGTTATAAACAAAAGCGATATCAACTTTAAAACGCGCTAAATTTTGTTGATGTTTTTCGTATTCAGTTTGTATCGACATATCTCCGGCAGTACAACAGCTGCACTTCTGAAACTTGGTACTTCAGTAGAAAATTCCTATCCGCGACTGTCTGCAAAGTTTCGTTGCACAATTCGAATTAATGTGGAAGTTATAAACAAAAGCGATATCAACTATAAAACGCGCTAAATTTTGTTGATGTGTTGCGTATTAAGTTTGTATCGACATATCTCCGGCAGTACAAGAGCTGCACTTCTGAAACTTGGTACTTAAGTAGATGCTGTATCTCCGCGACTGTCTGCAAAGTTTCGTTGCACAATTCGAATAAATGGGGAAGTTATAAACAAAAGCGATATCAACTTTAAAACGCGCTAAATTTTGTTGATGTTTTGCGTATTCAGTTTGTATCGACATATCTCCGGCAGTACAAGAGCTGCACTTCTTAAACTTGGTACTTCAGTAGGAAATGTAGCTCCGCTAATCTCTGCAAAGTTTCGTTGCACAATTCGAATAAATGTGGAAGTTATAAACAAAAGCGATATCAACTTTAAAACGCGCTAAATTTTGTTGATGTTTTGCGTATTCAGTTTGTATCGACATATCTCCGGTAGTACAAGAGCTGCACTTCTGAAACTTGGTACTTCAGTAGAAAATCTGACTCTGCGACTCTCTGCAAAGTTTCGTTGCACAATTCGAATAAATGTACAAGTTATAAACTAAAGCGATATCAACATTAAAACGCGCCTTATTTTGTATGATGTTTTGCGTATTCAGTTTGTATCGACATATCTCCGGCAGTACAAGAGCTGCACTACTGAAACTTGGTACTTTCGTAGACCATGTATCTCTGCGACTGTCTGCAAAGTTTCGTTGCTCAATTCGAATAAATGTTGAAGTTATAAACAAAAGCGATATCAACTTTAAAACGCGCTAAATTTTGTTGATGTATTGCGTAATAAGTTTGTATCGACATATCTCTTGCAGTACAAGAGCTGCACTTCTTAAACTTGGTATGTCAGTAGAAAATGTGACTCCGCGCATCTCTGCAAAGTTTCGTTGCACAATTCGAATAAATGTGGAAGTTATAAACAAACGCGATACCAACTTTAAAACGCGCTAAATTTTGTTGATGTTTTGCGTATTCAGTTTGTATCGACATATCTCCGGCAGTACAAGAGCTGCACTTCTTAAACTTGGTACTTCAGTAGAAAATGCTTCGCCGCGACTGTCTGCAAAGTTTCGTTGCACAATTAAAATAAATGTGGAAGTTATAAACAAAAGCGATATAAACAATAAAACGCGCTAAATTTTGTTGATGTTTTGCGTATTCAGTTTGTATCGACATATCTCCTGCAGTACAAGAGCTGCACTTCTGAAACTTGGTACTTCAGTAGTAAATCTGACTCCGCTGATCTCTGCAAAGTTTCGTTGCACAATTCGAATAAATGTGGAAGTTATAAACAAAAGCGATATCAACTTTAAAACGCGCTAAATTTTGTTGATGTTTTGCGTATTCAGTTTGTATCGACATATCTCCGGCAGTACAAGAGCTGCACTTCTGACACTTAGTACTTCAGTTGAAAATGTGACTCCGCTAATCTCTGCAAAGTTTCTTTGAACAATTCGATTAAATGTGGAAGTTATAAACAAAAGCGATATCAACTTTAAAACGCGCTAAATTGTGTTGATGTTTTGCGTATTCAGTTTGTATCGACATATCTCCCGCAGTACAAGAGCTGCACTTCTGAAACTTGGTACTTCAGTAGGAAATGTAGCTCCGCTAATCTCTGCAAAGTTTCGTTGCACAATTCGAATAAATGTTGAAGTTATAAACAAAAGCGATATCAACTTTAAAACGGTCGAAATTTTGTTGATGTTTTGCGTATTCAGTTTGTATCGACATATCTCCGGTAGTACAAGAGCTGCACTTCTAGAAACTTGGTATTTCAGTAGAAAATGTGACTCCGCTAATCTCTGCAAAGTTTCGTAGCACAATTCGAATAAATGTGGAAGTTATAAACAAAAGCGATATCAACTTTAAAACGCGCTAAATTTTGTTGATGTTTTGCGTATTCAGTTTGTATCGACATATCTCCTGCAGTACAAGAGCTGCACTTCTGAAACTTGGTACTTCAGTAGAAAATGTGACTCCGCTGATCTCTGCCAAGTTTCGTATCACAATTCGAATAAATGTAGAAAGTTATAAACAAAAGCGATATCAACTTTAAAACGCGCTAAATTTTGTTGATGTTTTGCGTATTCAGTTTGTATCGACATATCTCCGGCAGTTCAAGAGCTGCACTTCTTAAACTTGGTACTTCAGTAGAAAATGTGACTCCGCTAATCTCTTCAAAGTTTCGTTGCACAATTCGAATAAATGTGGAAGTTATAAACAAAAGCGATATCAACATTAAAACGCGCTAAATTTTGTTGATGTTCTGCGTATTCAGTTTGTATCGACATATCTCCGGCAGTACAAGAGCTGCACTTCTGAATCTTGGTACTTCAGTAGAAAATGCCTCCTCGCGACTGTCTGCAAAGTTTCGTTGCACAATTCGAATAAATGTTGAAGTTATAAACAAAAGCGATATCAACAATAAAACGCGCTAAATTTTGTTGATGTTTTACGTATTCAGTTTGTATCGACATATCTCCGGCAGTACAACAGCTGCACTTCTGAAACTTGGTACTTCATTTGTAAATGTGACTCCGCTAATCTCTGCAAAGTTTCGTTGCACAATTCGAATAAATGTGGAAGTTATAAACAAAAGCGATATCAACTTTAAAACGCGCTAAATTTTGTTGATGTTTTTCGTATTCAGTTTGTATCGACATATCTCCGGCAGTACAAGAGCTGCACTTCTGAAACTTGGTACTTCAGTAGAGAATTCCTATCCGCGACTGTCTGCAAAGTTTCGTTGCACAATTGTAATTAATGTGGAAGTTATAAACAAATGCGATATCAACTATAAAACTCGCTAAATTTTGTTGATGTGTTGCGTATTAAGTTTGTATCCACATATCTCCGGCAGTACAAGAGCTTCACTTAAGAAACTTGGTACGTACTTAAGTAGATGCTGTATCTCCGCGACTGTCTGCAAAGTTTCGTTGCACAATTCGAATAAATGGGGAAGTTATAAACCAAAGCGATATCAACTTTAAAACTGGCTAAATTTTGTTGATGTTTTGCGTATTCAGTTTGTATCGACATATCTCCGGCAGTACAAGAGCTGCACTTCTGACACTTGGTACTGCAGTAGAAAATGTGACTCCGCTAATCTCTGCAAAGTTTCGTTGCACAATTCGAATAAATGTGGAAGTTATAAACAAAAGCGATATCAACTTTAAAACGCGCTAAATTTTGTTGATGTTTTGCGTAATAAGTTTGTATCGACATATCTCCTGCAGTACAAGAGCTGCACTTCTGAAACTTGGTACTTCAGTAGACGATGTATCTCCGCGACTGTCTGCAAAGTTTCGTTGCACAATTCCAATAAATGTGGAAGTTATAAACAAAAGCGATATCAACATTAAAACGCGCCTTATTTTGTATGATGTTTTGCGTATTCAGTTTGTATCGACATATCTCCGGCAGTACAAGAGCTGCACTACTGAAACTTGGTACTTCAGTAGACCATGTATCTCTGCGACTGTCTGCAAAGTTTCGTTGCTCAATTCGAATAAATGTGGAAGTTATAAACAAAAGCGATATCAACTTTAGAACGCGCTAAATTTTGTTGATGTTTTGCGTATTCAGTTTGTATCGACATATCTCCGGCAGTACAACAGCTGCACTTCTGAAACTTGGTACTTCAGTAGAAAATGTTACTCCGCTTATCTCTGCAAAGTTTCGTTGCACAATTCGAATAAATGTGGAAGTTATAAACAAAAGCGATATCAACTTTAAAACGCGCTAAATTTTGTTGATGTTTTGCGTATTAAGTTTGTATCGACATATCTCCGGCAGTAAAACAGCTGCACTTCTGAAACTTGGTACTTCAGTAGAAAATCTGACTCCGCTAATCTCTGCAAAGTTTCGTTGCACAATTCGAATAAATGTGTAAGTCATAATCAAAAGCGATATCAACTTTAAAACGCGCTAAAATTTGTTGATGTTTTGCGTAACAAGTTTGTATCGACATATCTCCGGCAGTACAAGAGCTGCACTTCTGAAACTTCGTACTTCAGTAGAAAATGCCTATCCGCGACTGTCTGCAAAGTTTCGTTGCACAATTCGAATTAATGTGGAAGTTATAAACAAAAGCGATATCAACTATAAAACGCGCTAAATTTTGTTGATGTGTTGCCTATTCAGTTTGTATCGACATATCTCCGGCAGTACAAGAGCTGCACTTCTGAAACTTGATACTTAAGTAGATGCCGTATCTCCGCGACTGTCTGCAAAGTTTCGTCGCACAATTCGAATAAATGTAGAAGTTATAAACAAAAGCGATATCAACTTTAAAACGCGCTAAATTTTGTTGATGTTTTGCGTATTCAGTTTGTATCGACATATCTCCGGCAGTACAATAGCAGCACTTCTGAAACTTGGTACTTCAGTAGAAAATGTGACTCCGCTAATCTCTGCAAAGTTTCGTTGCACAATTCGATTAAATGTGGAAGTTATAAACAAAAGCGATATCAACTTTAAAACGCGCTAAATTTTGCAGATGTTTTGCGTATTCAGTTTGTATCGACATATCTCCGGCAGTACAATGGCTGCACTTCTGAAACTTGGTACTTCAGTAGAAAATGTGACTCCGCTAATCTCTGCAAAGTTTCGTTGCACAATTCGAATAAATGTAGAAAGTTATAAACAAAAGCGATATCAACTTTAAAACGCGCTAAATTTTTTTGATGTTTTGCGTATTCAGTTTGTATCGGCATATCTCCGGCAGTACAAGAGCTGCACTTCTGAAACTTCGTACTTCAGTAGAAAATGCCTATCCGCGACTGTCTGCAAAGTTTCGTTGCACAATTCGAATTAATGTGGAAGTTATAAACAAAAGCGATATCAACTATAAAACGCGCTAAATTTTGTTGATGTGTTGCCTATTCAGTTTGTATCGACTTATCTCCGGCAGTACAGGAGCTGCACTTCTGAAACTTGATACTTAAGTAGATGCTGTATCTCCGCGACTGTCTGCAAAGTTTCGTTGCACAATTAGAATAAATGTGGAAGTTATAAACAAAAGCGATATCAACTTTAAAACGCGCTAAATTTTGTTGATGTTTTGCGTATTCAGTTTGTATCGACATATCTCCGGCAGTACAAGAGCTGCACTTCTGAAACTTGGTACTTCAGTAGAAAATGTGACTCCGCAAATCTCTGCAAAGTTTCGTAGCACAATTCGAATAAATGTGGAAGTTATAAACAAAAGCGATATCAACTTTAAAACGCGCTACATTTTGTTGATGTTTTGCGTATTCAGTTTGTATCGACATATCTCCTGCAGTACAAGAGCTGCAATTCTGAAACTTGGTACTTCAGTAGAAAATGTGACTCCGCTGATCTCTGCCAAGTTTCGTTGCACAATTCGAATAAATGTAGAAAGTTATAAACAAAAGCGATATCAACTTTAAAACGCGCTAAATTTTGTTGATGTTTTGCGTATTCAGTTTGTATCGACATATCTCCGGCAGTTCAAAAGCTGCACTTCTTAAACTTGGTACTTCAGTAGAAAATGTGATTCCGCTAATCTCCTCAAAGTTTCGTTACACAATTCGAATAAATGTGGAAGTTATAAACCAAAGCGATATCAACTTTAAAACGCGCTAAATTTTGTTGATGTTTTGCGTATTCAGTTTGTATCGACATATCTCCGGCAGTACAAGAGCTGCACTTCTGAAACTTGGTACTTCAGTAGTAAATGTGACTCCGCTAATCTCTGCAAAGTTTCGTTGCACAATTCGAATAAATGTGGAAGTTATAAACAAAAGCGATATCAACATTAAAACGCGCTGAATTTTGTTGATGTTTTTCGTATTCAGTTTGTATCGACATATCTCCGGCAGTACAACAGCTGCACTTCTGAAACTTGGTACTTCAGTAGAAAATTCCTATCCGCGACTGTCTGCAAAGTTTCGTTGCACAATTCAGATAAATGGGGAAGTTATAAACAAAAGCGATATCAACTTTAAAACGCGCTAAATTTTGTTGATGTTTTGAGTATTCAGTTTGTATCGACATATCTCCGGCAGTACAAAAGCTGCACTTCTGAAACTTGGTACTTCAGTAGAAAATGTGACTTCGCTAATCTCTGCAAAGTTTCGTTGCACAATTCGATTAAATGTGGAAGTTATAAACAAAAGCGATATCAACTTTAAAACGCGCTAAATTGTGTTGATATTTTGCGTATTCAGTTTGTATCGACATATCTCCGGCAGTACAAGAGCTGCACTTCTGAAACTTGGTACTTCCGTAGACAATGAGACTCCGCTAATCTCTGCAAAGTTTCGTTGCACAATTCGAATAAATGTGGAAGTTATAAACAAAAGCGATATCAAATTTAAAACGCGCGAAATTTTGTTGATGTTTTGCGTATTCAGTTTGTATCGACATATCTCCGGTAGTACAAGAGCTGCACTTCTGAAACTTGGTACTTCAGTAGAAAATCTGACTCCGCGACTGTCTGCAAAGTTTAGTTCCACAATTCGAATAAATGTGGAAGTTATAAACAAAAGGGATATCAACTTCAAAACGCGCTATATTTTGTTGATGTTTTGCGTATTCAGTTTGTATCGACATATCTCCGGCAGTACAAGAGCTGCACTTCTGAACCTTGGTACTTCAGTGGAAAATGCCTCTCCGCGACTGTCTGCAAAGTTTCGTTGCACAATTCGAATAAATGTGGAAGTTATAAACAAAAGCGATATCAACTATAAAACGCGCTAAATTTTGTTGATGTTTTGCGTATTCAGTTTGTATCGACATATCTCCGGTTGTACAAGAGCTGCCCTTCTCAAACTTGGTAATTCAGTAGACGATGTACCTCCGCGACTGTCTGCAAAGTTTCGTTGCACAATTCGAATAAATGTGGAAGTTATAAACAAAAGCGATATCAACATTAAAACGCGCCTGATTTTTTATGATGTTTAGCGTATTCAGTTTGTATCGACATATCTCCGGCAGTACAAGAGCTGCACCACTGAAACTTGGTACTTCAGAAGACCATGTATCTCTGCGACTGTCTGCAAAGTTTCGTTGCACAATTCGAATAAATGTGGAAGTTATAAACCAAAGCGATATCAACTTTAAAACTGGCTAAATATTGTTGATGTTTTGCGTATTCAGTTTGTATCGGCATATCTCCGGCAGTACAAGAGCTGCACTTCTGAACCTTGGTACTTCAGTAGAAAATGCCTACCCGCGACTGTCTGCAAAGTTTCGTTGCACAATTCGAATAAATGTGGAAGTTATAAACAAAAGCGATATCAACTATAAAACGCGCTAAATTTTGTTGATGTTTTGCGTATTCAGTTTGTATCGACATATCTCCGGTAGTACAAGAGCTGCCCTTCTCAAACTTGGTACTTCAGTAGACGATGTACCTCCGCGACTGTCTGCAAAGTTTCGTTGCACAATTCGAATAAATGTAGAAGTTATAAACAAAAGCGATATCAACATTAAAACGCGCCTGATTTTGTATGATGTTTAGCGTATTCAGTTCGTATCGACATATCTCCGGCAGTACAAGAGCTGCACCACTGAAACTTGGTACTTCAGTAGACCATGTATCTCTGCGACTGTCTGCAAAGTTTCGTTGCACAATTCGAATAAATGTGGAAGTTATAAACAAAAGCGATATCAACTTTAAAACGCGCTAAATTTTGTTGATGTTTTGCGTATTCAGTTTGTATCGACATATCCCCGGCAGTACAAGAGCTGCACTTCTGAAACTTGGTACTTAAGTAGATGCTGTATCTCCGCGACTGTCTGCAAAGTTTCGTTGCACAATTCGAATAAATGTGGAAGTTATAAACATAAGCGATATCAACTTTAAAACGCGCTAAATTTTGTTGATGTTTTGCGTATTCAGTTTGTATCGACATATCTCCGGCAGTACAAGAGCTGCACTTCTGAAACTTGGTACTTAAGTAGAAAATGTGACTTCGCTAATCTCTGCAAAGTTTCGTTGCACAAGTCGATTAAATGTGGAAGTTATAAACAAAAGCGATATCAACTTTAAAACGCGCTAAATTTTGTTGATGTTTTGCGTATTAAGTTTGTATTGACATATCTCCGGCAGTACAACAGCTGCACTTCTGAAACTTGGTACTTCAGTAGAAAATGTGACTCCGCTAATCTCTGCAAAGTTTCGTTGCACAATTCGAATAAATGTGGAAGTTATAAACAAAAGCGATATCAACTTTCAAACGCGCTAAATTTTGTTGATGTATTGCGTAATCAGTTCGTATCGACATATCTCCGGCAGTACAAGAGCTGCACTTCTGAAACTTGGTACTTCAGTAGAAAATGTTACTCCGCTGATCTCTGCCAAGTTTCGTTGCACAATTCGAATAAATGTGGAAGTTATAAACAAAAGCGATATCAACTTTAAAACGCGCTAAATTGTGTTGATGTTTTGCGTATTCAGTTTGTATCGACATATCTCCGGCAGTACAAGGGCTGCACTTCTGAAACTTAGTACTTCAGTAGACGATGTATCTCCGCGACTGTCTGCAAAGTTTCGTCTCACAATTCGAATAAATGTGGAAGTTATAAACAAAAGCGATATCAACTTTAAAACGCGCTAAATTTTGTTGATGTTTTGCGTATTCAGTTTGTATCGACATATCTCTTGCAGTACAAGAGCTGCACTTTTGAAACTTGGTACTTCAGTAGTAAATGTGACTCTGCTGATCTCTGCAAAGTTTCGTTGCACAATTCGAATAAATGTGGAAGTTATAAACCAAAGCGATATCAACTTTAAAACGCGCTAAATTTTGTTGATGTTTTGCGTATTCAGTTTGTATCGACATATATCCGGCAGTACAAGAGCTGCACTTCTGAAACTTAGTACTTCAGTAGAAAATGCTACTCCGCGACTGTCTGCAAAGTTTCGTTGCACAATTCGAATAAATGTGGAAGTTATAAACAAAAGCGATATTAACTTTAAAACGCGCTAAATTTTGTTGATGTTTTGCGTATTCAGTTTGTATCGACATATCTCCGGCAGTACAAGAGCTGCACTTCTGAAACTTGGTACTTCAGTAGACGACGTATCTCCGCGACTGTCTACAAAGTTTCGTGGCACAATTCGACTAAATGTGGAAGTTATAAACAAAAGCGATATCAACTTTAAAACGCGCTAAATTTTGTTGATGTTTTGCGTATTCAGTTTGTATCGACATATATCCGGCAGTACAAGAGCTGCCCTTCTGAAACTTGGTACTTCAGTAGAAAATGTATCTCCGCTAATCTCTGCAAAGTTTCGTTGCACAATTCGAAGGAATGTGGAAGTTATAAACAAAAGCGATATCAACTTTAAAACGCGCTAAATTTTGTTGATGTTTTGCGTATTCAGTTTGTATCGACATATCTCCGGCAGTACAAGAGCTGCACTTCTGAAACTTGGTACTTCAGTGGAAAATGTAACTCCGCTAATCTCTGCAAAGTTTCGTTGCACAATTCGAATAAATGTGGAAGTTATAAACAAAAGCGATATCAACTTTAAAACGCGCTAAATTTTGTTGATGTTTTGCGTATTCAGTTTGTATCGACATATCTCCTGCAGTACAAGAGCTGCACTTCTTAAACTTGGTACTTTAGTAGACGAGGTATTTCCGCGACTGTCTGCAATGTTTCGTTGCACAATTCGAATAAATGTGGAAGTTATAAACAAAAGCGATATCAACTATAAAACGCGCTAAATTTTGTTGATGTTTTGCGTATTAATTTTGCATCGACATATCTCCGGCAGTACAAGAGCTGCACTTCTGAAACTTAGTACTTCAGTGGACGTTGTATCTCCGCGACTGTCTGCAAAGTTTCGTAGCACAATTCGAATAAATGTGGAAGTTATAAACAAAAGCGATATCAACTTTAAAACGCGCTAAATTTTGTTGATGTTTTACGTCTTTAGTTTGTATCGACATATCTCCGGCAGTACAAGAGCTGCACTTCTGAAACTTGGTACTTTAGTAGAAAATGTGACTCCGCTAATCTCTGCAAAGTTTCGTTGCACAATTCGATTAAATGTGGAAGTTATAAACAAAAGCGATATCAACTTTAAAATGCGCTAAATTGTGTTGATTTTTTGCGTATTCAGTTTGTATCGACATATCTCCGGCAGTACAAGAGCTGCACTTCAGAAACTTAGTACTTCAGTAGAAAATGCTTCTCCGCGACTGTCTGCAAAGTTTCGTTGCACAATTCGAATAAATGTGGAAGTTATAAACAAAAGCGATATCGACTATAAAACGCGCTAAATTTTGTTGATGATTTGCGTATTCAGTTTGTATCGACATATCTCCGGCAGTACAAGAGCTGCACTTCTACCACTTCGTACTTAAGTAGACGATGTATTTCCGCGACTGTCTGCAAAGTTTCGTTGCACAATGAGAATTAATGTGGAAGTTAAAAACAAAAGCGATATTAACTTTTAAAGGTGCTAAATTTTGTTGATGTTTTGCGTATTCAGTTTGTATCGACATATCTCCAGCAGTACAAGAGCTGCACTTCTGAAACTTATTACGTCGGTAGACGCTGTATCTCCGCGACTGTCTGCAAAGTTTCGTTGCACAATTTAAATAAATGTAGAAGTTATAAACTAAAGCGATATCAACTTTAAAACGCGCTAAATTTTGTTGATGTTTTGCGTATTCAGTTTGTATCGACATATCTCCGGCAGTACAAGAGCTGCACTTCTGAAACTTGGTACTTCAGTAGCAAATGTCTATCCGGGACGGTCTGCAAAGTTTCGTTGCACAATTCGACTAAATGTAGAAGTTATAAACTAAAGCGATATCAACTTTAAAACGCGCTAAATTTTGTTGATGTTTTGCGTATTCAGTTTGTATCGACATATCTCCGGCAGTACAAGAGCTGCACTTCTGAAACTTGGTACTTCAGTAGAAAATGCCTCTCTCGCGACTGTCTGCAAAGTTTCGTTGCATAATTCGAATTATTGTGGAAGTTATAAACAAAAGCGATATCAACTTTAAAACGCGCTAAATTTTGTTGATGTTTTGCGTATTCAGTTTGTATCGACATATCTCCGGCAGTAAAAGAGCTGCACTTCTGAAACTTGGTACTTCAGTAAAAAATATGACTCCGCTAATCTCTGCGAAGTTTCGTTGCACAATTCGAATAAATGTGGAAGTTATAAACAAAAGCGATATCAACTTTAAAATGCGCTAAATTGTGTTGATTTTTTGCATATTCAGTTTGTATCGACATATCTCCAGCAGTACAAGAGCTGCACTTCTGAAACTTAGTACTTCAGTAGAAAATGCTTCTCCGCGACTGTCTGCAAAGTTTCGTTGCACAATTCCAATAAATGTGGAAGTTATAAACAAAAGCGATATCGACTATAAAACGCGCTAAATTTTGTTGATGATTTGCGTATTCAGTTTGTATCGACATATCTCCGGCAGTACAAGAGCTGCACTTCTACCACTTCGTACTTAAGTAGACGATGTATTTCCGCGACTGTCTGCAAAGTTTCGTTGCACAATGAGAATTAATGTGGAAGTTAAAAACAAAAGCGATATTAACTTTAAAACGTGCTAAATTTTGTTGATGTTTTGCGTATTCAGTTTGTATCGACATATCTCCAGCAGTACAAGAGCTGCACTTCTGAAACTTATTACTTCGGTAGACGCTGTATCTCCGCGACTGTCTGCAAAGTTTCGTTGCACAATTTAAATAAATGTAGAAGTTATAAACTAAAGCGATATCAACTTTAAAACGCGCTAAATTTTGTTGATGTTTTGCGTATTCAGTTTGTATCGACATATCTCCGGCAGTACAAGAGCTGCACTTCTGAAAAATGGTACTTCAGTAGCAAATGTCTATCCGCGACGGTCTGCAAAGTTTCGTTGCACAATTCGACTAAATGTGAAAGTTATAAACAAAAGCTATATCAACTTTAAAACGCGCGTAATTTTGTTGATGTTTTGCGTATTCAGTTTGTATCGACATATATCCTGCAGTACAAGAGCTGCACTTCTGAAACTTGGTACTTCAGTAGAAAATGTATCTCCGCTAATCTCTGCAAAGTTTCGTAGCACAATTCGAATAAATGTGGAAGTTATAAACAAAAGCGATATCAACTTTAAAACGCGCTAAATTTTGTTGATGTTTTGCGTATTCAGTTTGTATCGACATATCTCTGGCAGTACAAAAGCTGCACTTCTGAAACTTGGTACTTCAGTAGAAAATGCCTCTCTCGCGACTGTCTGCAAAGTTTCGTTGCATAATTCGAATTATTGTGGAAGTTATAAACAAAAGCGATATCAACTTTAAAACGCGCTAAATTTTGTTGATGTTTTGCGTATTCAGTTTGTATCGACATATCTCCGGCAGTAAAAGAGCTGCACTTCTGAAACTTGGTACTTCAGTAAAAAATATGACTCCGCTTATCTCTGCGAAGTTTCGTTGCACAATTTGAATAAATGTGGAAGTTATAAACAAAAGCGATATCAACTTTAAAACGCGCTAAATTTTGTTGATGTTTTGCGTATTCAGTTTGTATCGACATATCTCCGGCAGTACAAGAGCTGCACGGCTGAAACTGAGTACTTCAGTAGAAAATGCCTCTCCGCGACTGTCTGCAAAGTTTCGTTGCAGAATTCGAATAAATTTGGAAGTTATAAACAAAAGCGATATCAACTATAAAACGCGCTAAATTTTGTTGATGTTTTGCGTATTCAGTTTGTATCGACATATCTCCGTCAGTACAAGAGCTGCACTTCTTAAACTTGGTACTTCAGTAGACGAGGTATTTCCGCGACTGTCTGCAAAGTTTCGTTGCACAATTCGAATAAATGTGGAAGTTATAAACAAAAGCGATATCAACTATAAAACGCGCTAAATTTTGTTGATGTTTTGCGTATTCAGTTTGTATCGACATATCTCCGGCAGTACACCAGCTGCACTTCTGAAACTTGGTACTTCAGTAGACGCAGTATCTCCGCGACTGTCTGCAAAGTTTCGTTGCACAATTCGATTAAATGTGGAAGTTATAAACAAAAGCGATATCAACTTTAAAATGCGCAAAATTGTGTTGATGTTTTGCGTATTCAGTTTGTATCGACATATCTCCGGTAGTACAAGAGCTGCACTTCTGAAACTTGGTACTTAAGTAGAAAATCTGACTCCGCTTATCTCTGCAAAGTTTCGTGGCACAATTCGAATAAATGTGGAAGTTATAAACAAAAGCGATATCAACTTTAAAACGCGCTAAATTTTGTTGATGTTTTGCGTATTCAGTTTGTATCGACATATCTCCAGCAGTACAAGAATTGCACTTCTGAAACTTGGTACTTAAATGTGACTCCGCTAATCTCTGCAAAGTTTCGTTGCACAATTCCAATAAATGTTGAAGTTATAAACAAAAGCGATATCAACTTTAAAACGCGCTAAATTTTGTTGATGTTTTGCGTATTCAGTTTGTATCGACATATCTCCGGCAGTACAAGAGCTGCACTTCTGAAACTTGGTACTTCAGTAGAAAATGTGACTCCGCTGATCTCTGCAAAATTTCGTTGCACAATTCGAATAAATGTGGAAGTTATAAACAAAAGCGATATCAACTTTAAAACGCGCTAAATTTTGTTGATGTTTTGCGTATTCAGTTTGTATCGACATATCTCCGGCAGTACAAGAGCTGCACTTCTGAAACTGAGTACTTCAGTAGAAAATGCCTCTCCGCGACTGTCTGCAAAGTTTCGTTGCAGAATTCGGATGAATGTGGAAGTTATAAACAAAAGCGATATCAACTATAAAACGCCCTAAATTTTGTTGATGTTTTGCGTATTCAGTTTGTATCGACATATCTCCGGCAGTACAAGAGCTGCACTTCTGAAACTTGGTACTTCAGTAGAAAATGTGACTCCGCTAATCTCTGCAAAGTTTCGTCGCACAATTCGAATAAATGTGGAAGTTATAAACAAAAGCCATATCAACTTTAAAACGCGCTAAATTTTGTTGATGTTTTGCGTATTCAGTTTGTATCGACATATCTCCGGCAGTACAAGAGCTGCACGTCTGAAACTTGGTACTTCAGTAGAAAATGCCTATCCGCGACTGTCTGCAAAGTTTCGTTGCACAATGCGACTAAATGTGGAAGTTATAAAAAAAGCGATATCAACTTTAAAACGCGCTAAATTTTGTTGATGTTTTGCGTATTCAGTTTGTATCGACATATATCCGGCAGTACAAGAGCTGCACTTCTGAAACTTGGTACTTCAGTAGAAAATGTATTTCCGCAAATCTCTGCAAAGTTTCGTTGCAGAATTCGAATAAATTTGGAAGTTATAAACAAAAGCGATATCAACTATAAAACGCGCTAAATTTTGTTGATGTTTTGCGTATTCAGTTTGTATCGACATATCTCCGTCAGTACAAGAGCTGCACTTCTGAAACTTGGTACTTCAGTAGAAATTGTATCTCCGCGCATCTCTGCAAAGTTTCGTCGCACAATTCGAATAAATGTGGAAGTTATAAACTAAAGCGATATCAACTTTATAACGCGCTGAATTTTGTTGATGTTTTGCGTATTCAGTTTGTATCGACATATCTCCGGCAGTACAAGAGCGGCACTCCTTAAACTTGGTACTTCAGTAGACGAGGTATTTCCGCGACTGTCTGCAAAGTTTCGTTGCACAATTCGAATAAATGTGGAAGTTATAAACAAAAGCGATATCAACTATAAAACGCGCTAAATTTTGTTGATGTTTTGCGTATTCAGTTTGTATCGACATATCTCCGGCAGTACAAGAGCTGCACTTCTGAAACTTGGTACTTCAGTAGACGCTGTATCTCCGCGACTGTCTGCAAAGTTTCGTAGCACAATTCGATTAAATGTGGAAGTTATAAACAAAAGCGATATCAACTTTAAAATGCGCTAAATTGTGTTGATGTTTTGCGTATTCAGTTTGTATCGACATATCTCCGGCAGTACAATAGCTGCACTTCTGAAACTTGGTACTTCAGTAGAAAATCTGACTCCGCTAATCTCTGCAAAGTTTCATTGCACAATTCGAATAAATGTGGAAGTTATAAACGAAAGCGATATCAACTTTAAAACGCGCTAAATTTTGTTGATGTTTTGCGTATTCAGTTTGTATCGACATATCTCCGGCAGTACAAGAGCTGCACTTCTGAAACTTAGTACTTCAGTAGACGATGTATCTCCGCGACTGTCTGCAAAGTTTTGTTGCACAATTCCAATAAATGTGGAAGTTATAAACAAAAGCGATATCAACTTTAAAACGCGCTAAATTTTGTTGATGTTTGGCGTATTCAGTTTGTATCGACATATCTCCGGCAGTACAAGAGCTGCACTTCTGAAACTTTGTACTTCAGTAGAAAATGCCTATCCGCAACTGTCTGCAAAGTTTCGTTGCACAATGCGACTAAATGTGGAAGTTATAAAAAAAGCGATATCAACTTTAAAACGCGCTAAATTTTGTTGATGTTTTGCGTATTCAGTTTGTATCGAAATATATCCGGCAGTACAAGAGCTGCACTTCTGAAACTTGGTACTTCAGTAGAAAATGTATCTCCGCTAATCTCTGCAAAGTTTCGTTGCCCAATTCGAATAAATGTGGAAGTTATAAACAAAAGCGATATCAACTTTAAAACGCGCTAAATTTTGTTGATGTTTTGCGTATTCAGTTTGTATCGACATATCTCTGGCATTACAAGAGCTGCACTTCTGAAACTTAGTACTTCAGTAGACGATGTATCTCCGTTACTGTCTGCAAAGTTTCGTTGCATAATTCGAATTAATGTGGAAGTTATAAACAAAAGCGATATCAACTTTAAAACGCGCTAAATTTTGTTGATGTTTTGCGTAATCAGTTTGTATCGACATATCTCCGGCAGTACAAGAGCTGCACTTCTGAAACTTGGTACTTCAGTAGACGATGTATCTCCGCGACTTTCTGCAAAGTTTCGTTGCATAATTCGAATTAATGTGGAAGTTATAAACAAAAGCGATATCAACTTTAAAACGCGCTAAATTTTGTTGATGTTTTGCGTATTCAGTTTGTATCGACATATCTCCGGAAGTACAAGAGCTGCACTTCTGAAACTTGGTACTTCAGTAGAAGATATGACTCCGCAACTCTCTGTTAAGTTTCGTTGCACAATTCGAATAAATGTGGAAGGGGTAAACAAAAGCGATATCAACTTTAAAACTCGCTAAATTTTGTTGATGTTTTGCGTATTCAGTTTGTATCGACATATCTCCGGTAATAAAAGAGCTGCACTTCTGAAACTGAGTACTTCAGTAGAAAACGCCTTTCCGCGACTGTCTGCAAAGTTTCGTTGCAGAATTCGAATAAATTTGGAAGTTATAAACAAAACCGATATCAACTATAAAACGCGCTAAATTTTGTTGATGTTTTGCGTATTCAGTTTGTATCGACATATCTCCGGCAGTACAAGATCCGCACTTCTTAAACTTGGTACTTCAGTAACAAATGTATCTCCGCGCATCTCTGCAAAGTTTCGTCGCACAATTCGAATAAATGTGGAAGTTATAAACAAAAGCGATATCAACTTTAAAACGCGCTAAATTTTGTTGATGTTTTGCGTATTCAGTTTGTATCGACATATCTCCGGCAGCACAAGAGCTGCACTTCTCAAACTTGGTACTTCAGTAGACGAGGTATTTCCGCGACTGTCTGCAAAGTTTCGTTGCACAATTCGAATAAATGTGGAAGTTATAAACAAAAGCGATATCAACTTTAAAACGCGCTAAATTTTGTTGATGTTTTAACTATTCAGTTTGTATCGACATATCTCCGGCAGTACAAGAGCTGCACTTCTTAAACTTATTACTTCAGTAGACGCTGTATCTTCGCGACTGTCTGCAAAGTTTCGTAGCACAATTCGAATAAATGTGGAAGTTATAAACAAAAAAGATATCAACTTTAAAACGCGCTAAATTTTGTTGATGTTTTGCGTATTTAGTTTGTATCGACATATCTCCGGCAGTCCAAGAGCTGCACTTCTGAAACTTGGTACTTCAGTAGAAAATGTGACTCTACTAATCTCTGCAAAGTTTCGTTGCACAATTCGATTAAATGTGGAAGTTATAAACAAAAGCGATATCAACTTTAAAACGCGCGTAATTTTGTTGATGTTTTGCGTATTCAGTTTGTATCGACATATCTCCGGCAGTACAAGAGCTGCACTTCTGAAACTTGGTACTTCAGTAGACGCTGTATCTCCGCGACTGTCTGCAAAGTTTCGTAGCACAATTCGAATAATTGTAGAAGTTATAAACAAAAGCGATATCAACTTTAAAACGCGCTAAATTTTGTTGATGTTTTGCGTATTCAGTTTGTATCGACATATCTCCCGCAGTACAAGAGCTGCACTTCTGAAACTTGGTACTTCAGTAGAAAATATGACTCCGCTAATCTCTGCAAAGTTTCGTTGCACAATTCGAATAAATGTGGAAGTTATAAACAAAAGCGATATCAACTTTAAAACGCGCTAAATTTTGTTGATGTTTTGCGTATTCAGTTTGTATCGACATATCTCCGGCAGTACAAGAGCTGCACGGCTGAAACTGAGTACTTCAGTAGAAAATGTGACTCCGCTAATCTCTGCATAGTTTCATAGCACAATTCGAATAAATGTGGAAGTTATAAACAAAAGCGATATCAACTTTAAAACGCGCTAAATTTTGTTGATGTTTGGCGTATTCAGTTTGTATCGACATATCTCCGGCAGTACAAGAGCTGCATTTCTGAAACTTGGTACTTTAGTAGCAAATGCTTCTCCGCGACTGTCTGCAAAGTTTCGTTGCACAATTCGAATAAATGTGGAAGTTATAAACATAAGCGATATCAACTATAAAACGCGTTAAATTTTGTTGATGTTTTGCGTATTCAGTTTGTATCGACATATCTCCGGCAGTACAAGAGCTGCACTTCTGAAACTGAGTACTTCAGTAGAAACTCCGTTTCCGCGACTGTCTGCAAAGTTTCGTTGCACAATTCGAATAAATGTGGAAGTTATAAACAAAAGCGATATCAACTTTAAAACGCGCTAAATTTTGTTGATGTTTTGCGTATTCAGTTTGTATCGACATATCTCTGGCAGTACAAGAGCTGCACTTCTGAAACTTAGTACTTCAGTGGAAAATGCCTCTCCGCGACTGTCTGCAAAGTGTAGTCGCACAATTCGAATAAATGTGGAAGTTATAAACAAAAGCGATATCAACTTTAAAACGCGCTAAATTTTGTTGATGTTTTGCGTATTCAGTTTGTATCGACATATCTCCGTCAGCACAAGAGCTGCACTTCTTAAACTTTGTACTTCAGTAGAAAATGTGACTCCGCTAATCTCTGCATAGTTTCATTGCACAATTCGAATAAATGTGGAAGTTATAAACAAAAGCGATATCAACTTTAAAACGCGCGAAATTTTGTTGATGTTTGGCGTATTCAGTTTGTATCGACATATCTCTGGCAGTACAAGAGCTGCACTTCTGAAACTTAGTACTTCAGTAGACGATGTATCTCCGAGACTGTCTGCAAAGTTTCCTTGCATAATTCGAATTAATGTGGAAGTTATAAACAAAAGCGATATAAACTTTAAAACGCGCTAAATTTTGTTGAGGTTTTGCGTATTCAGTTTGTATCGACATATCTCCGGCAGTACAAGAGCTGCACTTCTGAAACTGAGTACTTCAGTAGAAAATCCCTTTCCGCGACTGTCTGCAAAGTTTCGTTGCACAATTCGAATAAATTTGGAAGTTATAAACAAAAGCGATATCAACTATAAAACGCGCTAAATTTTGTTGATGTTTTGCGTATTCAGTTTGTATCGACATATCTCCGTCAGTACAAGAGCTGCAGTTCTTAAACTTGGTACTTCAGTAGAAAATGTATCTCCGCGCATCTCTGCAAAGTTTCGTTGCACAATTCGAATAAATGTGGAAGTTATAAACAAAAGCGATATAAACTTTAAAACGCGCTAAATTTTGTTGATGTTTTGCGTGTTCAGTTTGTATCGACATATCTCTGGCAGTACAAGAGCTGCACTTCTGAAACTTGGTACTTCAGTAGACAATGCCTCTCCGCGACTGTCTGCAAAGTTTCGTTGCACAATTCGAATAAATGTGGAAGTTATAAACAAAAGCGTTATCAACTTTAAAACGCGCTAAATTTTGTTGATGTTTTGTGTATTCAGTTTGTATCGACATATCTCCGTCAGCACAAGAGCTGCACTTCTTAAACTTTGTACTTCAGTAGAAAATGTGACTCCGCTAATCTCTGCATAGTTTCATTGCACAATTCGAATAAATGTGGAAGTTATAAACAAAAGCGATATCAACTTTAAAACGCGCGAAATTTTGTTGATGTTTGGCGTATTCAGTTTGTATCGACATATCTCCGGCAGTACAAGAGCTGCATTTCTGAAACTTGGTACTTTAGTAGAAAATGCTTCTCCGCGACTGTCTGCAAAGTTTCGTTGCACAATTCGAATAAATGTGGAAGTTATAAACATAAGCGATATCAACTATAAAACGCGTTAAATTTTGTTGATGTTTTGCGTATTCAGTTTGTATCGACATATCTCCGGCAGTACAAGAGCTGCACTTCTGAAACTGAGTACTTCAGTAGAAACTCGGTTTCCGCGACTGTCTGCAAAGTTTCGTTGCACAATTCGACTAAATGTGGAAGTGATAAACAAAAGCGATATCAACTATAAAACGCGCTAAATTTTGTTGATGTTTTGCGTATTCAGTTTGTATCGACATATCTCCGTCAGTACAAGAGCTGCACTTCTGAAACTTTGTACTTCAGTAGAAAATGTGACTCCGCTTATCTCTGCAAAGTTTCATTGCACAATTCGAATAAATGTGGAAGTTATAAACGAAAGCGATATCAACTTTAAAACGCGCTAAATTTTGTTGATGTTTTGCGTATTCAGTTTGTATCGACATATCTCCGGCAGTACAAGAGCTGCACCTCTGAAACTTAGTACTTCAGTAGAGGATGTATCTCCGCGACTGTCTGCAAAGTTTTGTTGCACAATTCGAATAAATGTGGAAGTTATAAACAAAAGCGATATCAACTTTAAAACGCGCTAAATTTTGTTGATGTTTTGCGTATTCAGTTTGTATCGACATATCTCCGGCAGTACAAGAGCTGCACTTCTGAAACTGAGTACTTCAGTAGAAAATGCCTCTCCGCGACTGTCTGCAAAGTTTCGTTGCAGAATTCTGATGAATGTGGAAGTTATAAACAAAAGCGATATCAACTATAAAACGCCCTAAATTTTGTTGATGTTTTGCGTATTCAGTTTGTATCGACATATCTCCGGCAGTACAAGAGCTGCACTTCTGAAACTAGGTACTTCAGTAGAAAATGTGACCCCGCTAATCTCTGCAAAGTTTCGTCGCACAATTCGATAAAATGTGGAAGTTATAAACAAAAGCGATATCAACTTTAAAACGCGCGAAATTTTGTTGATGTTTGGCGTATTCAGTTTGTATCGACATATCTCCGGCAGTACAAGAGCTGCATTTCTGAAACTTGGTACTTTAGTAGAAAATGCTTCTCCGCGACTGTCTGCAAAGTTTCGTTGCCCAATTCGAATAAATGTGGAAGTTATAAACAAAAGCGATATCAACTTTAAAACGCGCTAAATTTTGTTGATGTTTTGCGTATTCAGTTTGTATCGACATATCTCCGGCAGTACAAGAGCTGCACTTCTGAAACTTAGTACTTCAGTGGACGTTGTATCTCCGCGACTGTCTGCAAAGTTTCGTAGCACAATTCGAATAAATGTGGAAGTTATAAACAAAAGCGATATCAACTTTAAAACGCGCTAAATTTTGTTGATGTTTTACGTCTTTAGTTTGTATCGACATATCTCCGGCAGTTAAAGAGCTGCACTTCTGAAACTTGGTACTTTAGTAGAAAATGTGACTCCGCTAATCTCTGCAAAGTTTCGTTGCACAATTCGATTAAATGTGGAAGTTATAAACAAAAGCGATATCAACTTTAAAACGCGCTAAATTTTGTTGAGGTTTTGCGTATTCAGTTTGTATCGACATATCTCCGGCAGTACAAGAGCTGCACTTCTGAAACTGAGTACTTCAGTAGAAAATCCCTTTCCGCGACTGTCTGCAAAGTTTCGTTGCACAATTCGACTAAATGTGGAAGTGATAAACAAAAGCGATATCAACTATAAAACGCGCTAAATTTTGTTGATGTTTTGCGTATTCAGTTTGTATCGACATATCTCCGTCAGTACAAGAGCTGCACTTCTGAAACTTTGTACTTCAGTAGAAAATGTGACTCCGCTAATCTCTGCAAAGTTTCATTGCACAATTCGAATAAATGTGGAAGTTATAAACAAAAGCGATATCAACTTTAAAACGCGCTAAATTTTGTTGATGTTTGGCGTATTCAGTTTGTATCGACATATCTCCGGCAGTACAAGAGCTGCATTTCTGAAACTTGGTACTTTAGTAGAAAATGCTTCTCCGCGACTGTCTGCAAAGTTTCGTTGCACAATTCGAGTAAATGTGGAAGTTATAAACAAAAGCAATATCAACTTTAAAACGCGCTAACTTTTGTTGATGTTTTGCGTATTCAGTTTGTATCGACATATCTCCGGCAGTACAAGAGCTGCACTTCTGAAACTTGGTACTTCAGTAGAATATGTGACTCCGCTGATCTCTGCAAAGTTTCGTAGCACAATTCGAATAAATGTGGAAGTTATAAACAAAAGCGATATAAACTTTAAAACGCGCTAAATTTTGTTGATGTTTTGCGTATTCAGTTTGTATCGACATATCTCCGGCAGTACAAGAGCTGCACTTCTGAAACTTGGTACTTCAGTAGAAAATGCCTATCCGCGACTGTCTGCAAAGTTTCGTTGCACAATGAGACTAAATGTGGAAGTTATAAACAAAAGTTATATCAACTTTAAAACGCGCTAAATTTTGTTGATGTTTTGCGTATTCAGTTTGTATCGACATATCTCCGGCAGTACAAGAGCTGCACTTCTGAAACTTAGTACTTCAGTAGAAAATGTATCTCCGCTAATCTCTGCAAAGTTTCGTTGCACAATTCGAATAAATGTGGAAGTTATAAACAAAAGCGATATCAACTTTAAAACGCGCTAAATTTTGTTGATGTTTTGCGTATTCAGTTTGTATCGACATATCTCTGGCAGTACAAGAGCTGCACTTCTGAAACTTAGTACTTCAGTGGAAAATGCCTCTCCGCGACTGTCTGCAAAGTGTAGTCGCACAATTCGAATAAATGTGGAAGTTATAAACAAAAGCGATATCAACTTTAAAACGCGCTAAATTTTGTTGATGTTTTGCGTATTCAGTTTGTATCGACATATCTCCGGCAGTACAAGAGCTGCACTTCTGAAACTTAGTACTTACGTAGACGATGTATCTCCGAGACTGTCTGCAAAGTTTCCTTGCATAATTCGAATTAATGTGGAAGTTATAAACAAAAGCGATATCAACTTTAAAACGCGCTAAATTTTGTTGAGGTTGTGCGTATTCAGTTTGTATCGACATATCTCCGGCAGTACAAGAGCTGCACTTCTGAAACTGAGTACTTCAGTAGAAAATCCCTTTCCGCGGCTGTCTGCAAAGTTTCGTTGCACAATTCGAATAAATTTGGAAGTTATAAACAAAAGCGATATCAACTATAAAACGCGCTAAATTTTGTTGATGTTTTGCGTATTCAGTTTTTATCGACATATCTCCGTCAGTACAAGAGCTGCAGTTCTTAAACTTGGTACTTCAGTAGAAAATGTATCTCCGCGCATCTCTGCAAAGTTTCGTTGCACAATTCGAATAAATGTGGAAGTTATAAACAAAAGCGATATAAACTTTTAAACGCGCTAAATTTTGTTGATGTTTTGCGTGTTCAGTTTGTATCGACATATCTCCGGCACTACAAGAGCTGCACTTCTGAAACTTGGTACTTCAGTAGACAATGCCTCTCCGCGACTGTCTGCAAAGTTTCGTTGCACAATTCGAATAAATGTGGAAGTTATAAACAAAAGCGTTATCAACTTTAAAACGCGCTAAATTTTGTTGATGTTTTGTGTATTCAGTTTGTATCGACATATCTCCGTCAGCACAAGAGCTGCACTTCTTAAACTTGGTACTTCAGTAGAAAATGTATCTCCGCGCATCTCTGCAAAGTTTCGTTGCACAATTCGAATAAATGTGGAAGTTATAAACTAAAGCGATATCAACTTTAAAACGCGCTAAATTTTGTTGATGTTTTGCGTATTCAGTTTGTATCGACATATCTCCGGCAGTACAAGAGCTGCACTTCTGAAACTTGGTACTTCAGTAAACGCTTTATCTCCGCGACTGTCTGCAAAGTTTCGTTGCACAATTCGAATAAATGTGGAAGTTATAAACAAAAGCGATATCAACTATAAAACGCGCTAAATTTTGTTGATGTTTTGCGTATTCAGTTTGTATCGACATATCTCCGGCAGTACAGGAGCTGCACTTCTAAAACTTGGTACTTCAGTAGACGCTGTATCTCTGCGACTGTCTGCAAAGTTTCGTAGCACAATTCGAATAATTGTGGAAGTTATAAACAAAAGCGATATCAACTTTAAAACGCGCTAAATTTTGTTGATGTTTTGCGTATTCAGTTTGTATCGACATATCTCCGGGAGTACAAGAGCTGCACTTCTGAAACTTGGTACTTCAGTAGAAAATGTGACTCCGCTAATCTCTGCAAAGTTTCGTTGCACAATTCGATTAAATATGGAAGTTATGAACAAAAGCGATATAAACTTTAAAATGCGCTAAATTGTGTTGATGTTTTGCGTATGCAGTTTGTATCGACATATCTCCGGCAGTACAATAGCTGCACTTCTGAAACTTGGTACTTCAGTAGAACATGTGACTCCGCTAATCTCTGCAAAGTTTCATTGCACAATTCGAATAAATGTGGAAGTTATAAACAAAAGCGATATCAACTTTAAAACGCGCTAAATTTTGTTGATGTTTTGCGTATTCAGTTTGTATCGACATATCTCCGGCAGTACAAGAGCTGCACTTCTGAGACTTGGTACTTCAGTAGAAAATGTGACTCCGCGACTGTCTGCAAAGTTTCGTTGCACAATTCGAATAAATGTGGAAGTTATAAACAAAAGCGATATCAACTTTAAAACGCGCTAAATTTTGTTGATGTTTTGCGTATTCAGTTTGTATCGACATATTGCCGGCAGTACAAGAGCTGCACTTCTGAAACTTGGTACTTAAGTAGAAGATGTGACTCCGCTGATCTCTGCAAAGTTTCGTCGCACAATTCGAATAAATGTGGAAGTTATAAACAAAAGCGATATCAACTTTAAAACGCGCTAAATTTTGTTGATGTTTTGCGTATTCAGTTTGTATCGACATATCTCCGGCAGTACAACAGCTGCACTTCTGAAACTTAGTACTTCAGTAGACGACGTATCTCCGCGACTGTCTGCAAAGTTTCGTTGCACAATTCGAATAAATGTGGAAGTTATAAACAAAAGCGATATCAACTATAAAACGCGCTAAATTTGTTGATGTTTTGCGTATTCAGTTTGTATCGACATATCTCCGGCAGTACAATAGCTGCACTTCTTAAACTAGGTACTTTAGTAGACGATGTATCTCCGCGACTGTCTGCAAATTTCGTAGCACAATTCGAATAAATGTGGAAGTTATAAACAAAAGCGATATCAACTTTAAAACGCGCTACATTTTGTCAATGTTTTACGTATTCAGTTCGTATCGACATATCTCCGGCAGTACAAGAGCTGCACTTCTTAAACTTGGTACTTCAGTAGAAAATTTGACTCCGCTTATCTCTGCAAAGTATCGTTGCACAATTCGATTAAATGTGGAAGTTATAAACAAAAGCGATATCAACTTTAAAATTCGCTAAATTGTGTTGATGTTTTGCGTATTCAGTTTGTATCGACATATCTCCGGCAGTACAAGAGCTGCACTTCTGAAACTTGGTACTCCAGTAGAAAATGTGACTCCGCTAATCTCTGCAAAGTTTCGTTGCACAATTCGAATAAATGTGGAAGTTATAAACAAAAGCGATATCAACTTTAAAACGCGCTACATTTTGTTGATGTTTTGCGTATTCAGTTTGTATCGACATATCTCCGGCAGTAAAAGAGCTGCACTTCTGAAACTTGGTACTTTAGTAGAAAATGCTTCTCCGCGACTGTCTGCAAAGTTTCGTTGCACAATTTGAATAAATGTGGAAGTTATAAACAAAAGCGATATCAACTATAAAACGCGTTAAATTTTGTTGATGTTTTGCGTATTCAGTTTGTATCGACATATCTCCGGCAGTACAAGAGCTGCACTTCTGAAACTTAGTACTGCAGTAGAAAATGTGACTCCGCTAATCTCTGCAAAGTTTCGTCGCACAATTCGAATAAATGTGGAAGTTATAAACAAAAGCGATATCAACTTTAATATGCGCTAAATTTTGTTGATGTTTTGCGTATTCAGTTTGTATCGACATATCTCCGGCAGTACAAGAGCTGCACTTCTGAAACTTAGTACTTCAGTGGACGTTGTATCTCCGCGACTGTCTGCAAAGTTTCGTAGCACAATTCGAATAAATGTGGAAGTTATAAACAAAAGCGATATCAACTTTAAAACGCGCTAAATTTTGTTGATGTTTTACGTCTTTAGTTTGTATCGACATATCTCCGGCAGTTAAAGAGCTGCACTTCTGAAACTTGGTACTTTAGTAGAAAATGTGACTCCGCTAATCTCTGCAAAGTTTCGTTGCACAATTCGATTAAATGTGGAAGTTATAAACAAAAGCGATATCAACTTTAAAACGCGCTAAATTTTGTTGAGGTTTTGCGTATTCAGTTTGTATCGACATATCTCCGGCAGTACAAGAGCTGCACTTCTGAAACTGAGTACTTCAGTAGAAAATCCCTTTCCGCGACTGTCTGCAAAGTTTCGTTGCACAATTCGACTAAATGTGGAAGTGATAAACAAAAGCGATATCAACTATAAAACGCGCTAAATTTTGTTGATGTTTTGCGTATTCAGTTTGTATCGACATATCTCCGTCAGTACAAGAGCTGCACTTCTGAAACTTTGTACTTCAGTAGAAAATGTGACTCCGCTAATCTCTGCAAAGTTTCATTGCACAATTCGAATAAATGTGGAAGTTATAAACAAAAGCGATATCAACTTTAAAACGCGCTAAATTTTGTTGATGTTTGGCGTATTCAGTTTGTATCGACATATCTCCGGCAGTACAAGAGCTGCATTTCTGAAACTTGGTACTTTAGTAGAAAATGCTTCTCCGCGACTGTCTGCAAAGTTTCGTTGCACAATTCGAGTAAATGTGGAAGTTATAAACAAAAGCAATATCAACTTTAAAACGCGCTAACTTTTGTTGATGTTTTGCGTATTCAGTTTGTATCGACATATCTCCGGCAGTACAAGAGCTGCACTTTTGAAACTTTGTACCTCAGTAGACGATGTATCTCCGCGACTGTCTGCAAAGTTTCGTTGCACAATTCGAATAAATGTGTAAGTTATATACAAAAGCGATATCAACTTTAAAACCCGCTAAATTTTGTTGATGTTTTGCGTATTCAGTTTGTATCGACATATCTCCGGCAGTACAAGAGCTGCACTTCTGAAACTTGGTACTTCAGTAGAATATGTGACTCCGCTGATCTCTGCAAAGGTTCGTAGCACAATTCGAATAAATGTGGAAGTTATAAACAAAAGCGATATAAACTTTAAAACGCGCTAAATTTTGTTGATGTTTTGCGTATTCAGTTTGTATCGACATATCTCCGGCAGTACAAGAGCTGCACTTCTGAAACTTGGTACTTCAGTAGAAAATGCCTATCCGCGACTGTCTGCAAAGTTTCGTTGCACAATGAGACTAAATGTGGAAGTTATAAACAAAAGTTATATCAACTTTAAAACGCGCTAAATTTTGTTGATGTTTTGCGTATTCAGTTTGTATCGACATATATCCGGCAGTACAAGAGCTGCACTTCTGAAACTTAGTACTTCAGTAGAAAATGTATCTCCGCTAATCTCTGCAAAGTTTCGTTGCACAATTCGAATAAATGTGGAAGTTATAAACAATAGCGATATCAACTTTAAAACGCGCTAAATTTTGTTGATGTTTTGCGTATTCAGTTTGTATCGACATATCTCTGGCAGTACAAGAGCTGCACTTCTGAAACTTAGTACTTCAGTGGAAAATGCCTCTCCGCGACTGTCTGCAAAGTGTAGTCGCACAATTCGAATAAATGTGGAAGTTATAAACAAAAGCGATATCAACTTTAAAACGCGCTAAATTTTGTTGATGTTTTGCGTATTCAGTTTGTATCGACATATCTCCGGCAGTACAAGAGCTGCACTTCTGAAACTTAGTACTTACGTAGACGATGTATCTCCGAGACTGTCTGCAAAGTTTCCTTGCATAATTCGAATTAATGTGGAAGTTATAAACAAAAGCGATATCAACTTTAAAACGCGCTAAATTTTGTTGAGGTTTTGCGTATTCAGTTTGTATCGACATATCTCCGGCAGTACAAGAGCTGCACTTCTGAAACTGAGTACTTCAGTAGAAAATCCCTTTCCGCGACTGTCTGCAAAGTTTCGTTGCACAATTCGAATAAATTTGGAAGTTATAAACAAAAGCGATATCAACTATAAAACGCGCTAAATTTTGTTGCTGTTTTGCGTATTCAGTTTGTATCGACATATCTCCGTCAGTACAAGAGCTGCAGTTCTTAAACTTGGTACTTCAGTAGAAAATGTATCTCCGCGCATCTCTGCTAAGTTTCGTTGCACAATTCGAATAAATGTGGAAGTTATAAACAAAAGCGATATAAACTTTAAAACGCGCTAAATTTTGTTGATGTTTTGCGTGTTCAGTTTGTATCGACATATCTCCGGCACTACAAGAGCTGCACTTCTGAAACTTGGTACTTCAGTAGACAAGGCCTCTCCGCGACTGTCTGCAAAGTTTCGTTGCACAATTCGAATAAATGTGGAAGTTATAAACAAAAGCGTTATCAACTTTAAAACGCGCTAAATTTTGTTGATGTTTTGTGTATTCAGTTTGTATCGACATATCTCCGTCAGCACAAGAGCTGCACTTCTTAAACTTGGTACTTCAGTAGAAAATGTATCTCCGCGCATCTCTGCAAAGTTTCGTTGCACAATTCGAATAAATGTGGAAGTTATAAACGAAAGCGATATCAACTTTAAAACGCGCTAAATTTTGTTGATGTTTTGCGTATTCAGTTTGTATCGACATATCTCCGGCAGTACAAGAGCTGCACTTCTGAAACTTGGTACTTCAGTAAACGCTTTATCCCCGCGACTGTCTGCAAAGTTTCGTTGCACAATTCGAATAAATGTGGAAGTTATAAACAAAAGCGATATCAACTATAAAACGCGCTAAATTTTGTTGATGTTTTGCGTATTCAGTTTGTATCGACATATCTCCGGCAGTACAGGAGCTGCACTTCTAAAACTTGGTACTTCAGTAGACGCTGTATCTCTGCGACTGTCTGCAAAGTTTCGTAGCACAATTCGAATAATTGTGGAAGTTATAAACAAAAGCGATATCAACTTTAAAACGCGCTAAATTTTGTTGATGTTTTGCGTATTCAGTTTGTATCGACATATCTCCGGGAGTACAAGAGCTGCACTTCTGAAACTTGGTACTTCAGTAGAAAATGTGACTCCGCTAATCTCTGCAAAGTTTCGTTGCACAATTCGATTAAATGTGGAAGTTATGAACAAAAGCGATATAAACTTTAAAATGCGCTAAATTGTGTTGATGTTTTGCGTATGCAGTTTGTATCGACATATCTCCGGCAGTACAAGAGCTGCACTTCTGAAACTTGGTACTTCAGTAGAACATGTGACTCCGCTAATCTCTGCAAAGTTTCATTGCACAATTCGAATAAATGTGGAAGTTATAAACAAAAGCGATATCAACTTTAAAACGCGCTAAATTTTGTTGATGTTTTGCGTATTCAGTTTGTATCGACATATCTCCGGCAGTACAAGAGCTGCACTTCTGAGACTTGGTACTTCAGTAGAAAATGTGACTCCGCGACTGTCTGCAAAGTTTCGTTGCACAATTCGAATAAATGTGGAAGTTATAAACAAAAGCGATATCAACTTTAAAACGCGCTAAATTTTGTTGATGTTTTGCGTATTCAGTTTGTATCGACATATTGCCGGCAGTACAAGAGCTGCACTTCTGAAACTTGGTACTTAAGTAGAAGATGTGACTCCGCTGATCTCTGCAAAGTTTCGTCGCACAATTCGAATAAATGTGGAAGTTATAAACAAAAGCGATATCAACTTTAAAACGCGCTAAATTTTGTTGATGTTTTGCGTATTCAGTTTGTATCGACATATCTCCGGCAGTACAACAGCTGCACTTCTGAAACTTGGTACTTCAGTAGACGACGTATCTCCGCGACTGTCTGCAAAGTTTCGTTGCACAATTCGAATAAATGTGGAAGTTATAAACAAAAGCGATATCAACTATAAAACGCGCTAAATTTGTTGATGTTTTGCGTATTCAGTTTGTATCGACATATCTCCGGCAGTACAATAGCTGCACTTCTTAAACTAGGTACTTTAGTAGACGATGTATCTCCGCGACTGTCTGCAAATTTCGTAGCACAATTCGAATAAATGTGGAAGTTATAAACAAAAGCGATATCAACTTTAAAACGCGCTACATTTTGTCAATGTTTTACGTATTCAGTTCGTATCGACATATCTCCGGCAGTACAAGAGCTGCACTTCTTAAACTTGGTACTTCAGTAGAAAATTTGACTCCGCTTATCTCTGCAAAGTATCGTTGCACAATTCGATTAAATGTGGAAGTTATAAACAAAAGCGATATCAACTTTAAAATTCGCTAAATTGTGTTGATGTTTTGCGTATTCAGTTTGTATCGACATATCTCCGGCAGTACAAGAGCTGCACTTCTGAAACTTGGTACTCCAGTAGAAAATGTGACTCCGCTAATCTCTGCAAAGTTTCGTTGCACAATTCGAATAAATGTGGAAGTTATAAACAAAAGCGATATCAACTTTAAAACGCGCTACATTTTGTTGATGTTTTGCGTATTCAGTTTGTATCGACATATCTCCGGCAGTAAAAGAGCTGCACTTCTGAAACTTGGTACTTTAGTAGAAAATGCTTCTCCGCGACTGTCTGCAAAGTTTCGTTGCACAATTTGAATAAATGTGGAAGTTATAAACAAAAGCGATATCAACTATAAAACGCGTTAAATTTTGTTGATGTTTTGCGTATTCAGTTTGTATCGACATATCTCCGGCAGTACAAGAGCTGCACTTCTGAAACTTAGTACTGCAGTAGTCAATGTGACTCCGCTAATCTCTGCAAAGTTTCGTCGCACAATTCGAATAAATGTGGAAGTTATAAACAAAAGCGATATCAACTTTAATATGCGCTAAATTTTGTTGATGTTTTGCGTATTCAGTTTGTATCGACATATCTCCGGCAGTACAAGAGCTGCACTTCTGAAACTTGGTACTTCAGTAGACGACGTATCTTAGCGACTGTCTGCAAAGTTTCGTTGCACAATTCGAATAAATGTGGATGTTATAAACAAAAGCGTAATCAACTATAAAACGCGCTAAATTTTGTTGATGTTTTGCGTATTCAGTTTGTATCGACATATCTCCGGCAGTACAAGAGCTGCACTTCTGAAACTTAGTACTTCAGTAGACGAGGTATCCCCGCGACTGTCTGCAAAGTTTCGTTGCACAATTCGACTAAATGTGGAAGTTATAAACAAAAGCGATATCAACTATAAAACGCGCTAAATTTTGTTGATGTTTTGCGTATTCAGTTTGTATCGACATATCTCCGGCAGTACCAGAGTTGCACTTCTGAAACTTGGTACTTCAGTAGAAAATGCCTCTCCGCGACTGTCTGCAAAGTTTCGTTGCACAATTCGAATAAATGTGGAAGTTATAAACAAAAGCGTTATCAACTTTAAAACGCGCTAAATTTTGTTGATGTTTTGCGTATTCAGTTTGTATCGACATATCTCCGTCATCACAAGAGCTGCACTTCTTGAACTTGGTACTTCAGTAGAAAATGTATCTCCGCGCATCTCTGCAAAGTTTCGTTGCACAATTCGAATAAATGTGGAAGTTATAAACTAAAGCGATATCAACTTTAAAACGCGCTAAATTTTGTTGATGTTTTGCGTATTCAGTTTGTATCGACATATCTCCGGCAGTACAAGAGCTGCACTTCTTAAACTAGGTACTTTAGTAGACGCTTACTCTCCGCGACTGTCTGCAAAGTTTCGTTGCACAATTCGAATAAATGTGAAAGTTATAAACAAAAGCGATATAAACTATAAAACGCGCTAAATTTTGCTGATGTTTTGCGTATTCAGTTTGTATCGACATATCTCCAGCAGTACAAGAACTGCACTTCTGAAACTTGGTACTTAAATGTGACTCCGCTAATCTCTGCAAAGTTTCGTTGCACAATTCCAATAAATGTGGAAGTTATAAACAAAAGCGATATCAACTTTAAAACGCGCTAAATTTTGTTGATGTTTTGCGTATTCAGTTTGTATCGACATATCTCCGGCAGTACAAGAGCTGCACTTCTGAAACTTAGTACTTCAGTAGAAAATGTATCTCCGCGACTGTCTGCAAAGTTTCGTTGCCCAATTCCAATAAATGTGGAAGTTATATACAAAAGCGATATCAACTTTAAAACGCGCTAAATTTTGTTGATGTTTTGCGTATTCAGTTTGTATCGACATATCTCCTGCAGTACAAGAGCTGCACTTCTGAAACTTGGTACTTCAGTAGAAAATGTATCTCCGCAAATCTCTGCAAAGTTTCGTTGCAGAATTCGAATAAATTTGGAAGTTATAAACAAAAGCGATATCAACTATAAAACGCGCTAAATTTTGTTGATGTTTTGCGTATTCAGTTTGTATCGACATATCTCCGTCAGTACAAGAGCTGCACTTCTGAAACTTGGTACTTCAGTAGAAATTGTATCTCCGCGCATCTCTGCAAAGTTTCGTTGCACAATTCGAATAAATGTGGAAGTTATAAACTAAAGCGATATCAACTTTAAAACGCGCTAAATTTTGTTGATGTTTTGCGTATTCAGTTTGTATCGACATATCTCCGGCAGTACAAGAGCGGCACTCCTTAACCTTGCTACTTCAGTAGACGAGGTATTTCCGCGACTGTCTGCAAAGTTTCGTTGCACAATTCGAATAAATGTGGAAGTTATAAACAAAAGCGATATCAACTATAAAACGCGCTAAATTTTGTTGATGTTTTGCGTATTCAGTTTGTATCGACATATCTCCGGCAGTACAAGAGCTGCACTTCTGAAACTTGGTACTTCAGTAGACGCTGTATCTCCGCGACTGTCTGCAAAGTTTCGTAGCACAATTCGATTAAATGTGGAAGTTATAAACAAAAGCGATATCAACTTTAAAATGCGCTAAATTGTGTTGATGTTTTGCGTATTCAGTTTGTATCGACATATCTCCGGCAGTACAATAGCTGCACTTCTGAAACTTGGTACTTCAGTAGAAAATCTGACTCCGCTAATCTCTGCAAAGTTTCATTGCACAATTCGAATAAATGTGGAAGTTATAAACGAAAGCGATATCAACTTTAAAACGCGCTAAATTTTGTTGATGTTTTGCGTATTCAGTTTGTATCGACATATCTCCGGCAGTACAAGAGCTGCACTTCTGAAACTTAGTACTTCAGTAGAAAATGTATCTCCGCGACTGTCTGCAAAGTTTCGTTGCCCAATTCCAATAAATGTGGAAGTTATATACAAAAGCGATATCAACTTTAAAACGCGCTAAATTTTGTTGATGTTTTGCGTATTCAGTTTGTATCGACATATCTCCTGCAGTACAAGAGCTGCACTTCTGAAACTTGGTACTTCAGTAGAAAATGTATCTCCGCAAATCTCTGCAAAGTTTCGTTGCAGAATTCGAATAAATTTGGAAGTTATAAACAAAAGCGATATCAACTATAAAACGCGCTAAATTTTGTTGATGTTTTGCGTATTCAGTTTGTATCGACATATCTCCGTCAGTACAAGAGCTGCACTTCTGAAACTTGGTACTTCAGTAGAAATTGTATCTCCGCGCATCTCTGCAAAGTTTCGTTGCACAATTCGAATAAATGTGGAAGTTATAAACTAAAGCGATATCAACTTTAAAACGCGCTAAATTTTGTTGATGTTTTGCGTATTCAGTTTGTATCGACATATCTCCGGCAGTACAAGAGCGGCACTCCTTAACCTTGCTACTTCAGTAGACGAGGTATTTCCGCGACTGTCTGCAAAGTTTCGTTGCACAATTCGAATAAATGTGGAAGTTATAAACAAAAGCGATATCAACTATAAAACGCGCTAAATTTTGTTGATGTTTTGCGTATTCAGTTTGTATCGACATATCTCCGGCAGTACAAGAGCTGCACTTCTGAAACTTGGTACTTCAGTAGACGCTGTATCTCCGCGACTGTCTGCAAAGTTTCGTAGCACAATTCGATTAAATGTGGAAGTTATAAACAAAAGCGATATCAACTTTAAAATGCGCTAAATTGTGTTGATGTTTTGCGTATTCAGTTTGTATCGACATATCTCCGGCAGTACAATAGCTGCACTTCTGAAACTTGGTACTTCAGTAGAAAATCTGACTCCGCTAATCTCTGCAAAGTTTCATTGCACAATTCGAATAAATGTGGAAGTTATAAACGAAAGCGATATCAACTTTAAAACGCGCTAAATTTTGTTGATGTTTTGCGTATTCAGTTTGTATCGACATATCTCCGGGAGTACAAGAGCTGCACTTCTGAAACTTAGTACTTCAGTAGACGATGTATCTCCGCGACTGTCTGCAAAGTTTTGTTGCACAATTCCAATAAATGTGGAAGTTATAAACAAAAGCGATATCAACTTTAAAACGCGCTAAATTTTGTTGATGTTTTGCGTATTCAGTTTGTATCGACATATCTCCGGCAGTACAAGAGCTGCACTTCTGAAACTGAGTACTTCAGTAGAAAATGCCTCTCCGCGACTGTCTGCAAAGTTTCGTTGCAGAATTCGGATGAATGTGGAAGTTATAAACAAAAGCGATATCAACTAGAAAACGCCCTAAATTTTGTTGATGTTTTGCGTATTCAGTTTGTATCGAGATATCTCCGGCAGTACAAGAGCTGCACTTCTGAAACTTGGTACTTCAGTAGAAAATGTGACCCCGCTAATCTCTGCAAAGTTTCGTCGCACGATTCGATAAAATGTGGAAGTTATAAACAAAAGCGATATCAACTTTAAAACGCGCTAAAATTTGTTGATGTTTGGCGTATTCAGTTTGTATCGACATATCTCCGGCAGTACAAGAGCTGCACTTCTGAAACTTGGTACTTCAGTAGAAAATGCCTATCCGCAACTGTCTGCAAAGTTTCGTTGGACAATGCGACTAAATGTGGAAGTTATAAAAAAAGCGATATCAACTTTAAAACGCGCTAAATTTTGTTGATGTTTTGCGTATTCAGTTTGTATCGAAATATATCCGGCAGTACAAGAGCTGCACTTCTGAAACTTGGTACTTCAGTAGAAAATGTATCTCCGCTAATCTCTGCAAAGTTTCGTTGCCCAATTTCAATAAATGTGGAAGTTATAAACAAAAGCGATATCAACTTTAAAACGCGCTAAATTTTGTTGATGTTTTGCGTATTCAGTTTGTATCGACATATCTCTGGCATTACAAGAGCTGCACTTCTGAAACTTAGTACTTCATTAGACGATGTATCTCCGCGACTGTCTGCAAAGTTTCGTTGCATAATTCGAATTAATGTGGAAGTTATAAACAAAAGCGATATCAACTTTAAAACGCGCTAAATTTTGTTGATGTTTTGCGTATTCAGTTTGTATCGACATATCTCCGGCAGTACAAGAGCTGCACTTCTGAAACTTAGTACTTCAGTAGACGATGTATCTCCGCCACTTTCTGCAAAGTTTCGTTGCATAATTCGAATTAATGTGGAAGTTATAAACAAAAGCGATATCAACTTTAAAACGCGCTAAATTTTGTTGATGTTTTGCGTATTCAGTTTGTATCGACATATCTCCGGAAGTACAAGAGCTGCACTTCTGAAACTTGGTACTTCAGTAGAAGATATGACTCCGCAAATCTCTGTTAAGTTTCGTTGCACAATTCGAATAAATGTGGAAGGGGTAAACAAAAGCGATATCAACTTTAAAACTCGCTAAATTTTGTTGATGTTTCGCGTATTCAGTTTGTATCGACATATCTCCGGTAATAAAAGAGCTGCACTTCTGAAACTGAGTACTTCAGTAGAAAACGCCTTTCCGCGACTGTCTGCAAAGTTTCGTTGCAGAATTCGAATAAATTCGGAAGTTATAAACAAAACCGATATCAACTATAAAACGCGCTAAATTTTGTTGATGTTTTGCGTATTCAGTTTGTATCGACATATCTCCGGCAGTACAAGATCCGCACTTCTTAAACTTGGTACTTCAGTAACAAATGTATCTCCGCGCATCTCTGCAAAGTTTCGTCGCACAATTCGAATAAATGTGGAAGTTATAAACAAAAGCGATATCAACTTTAAAACGCGCTAAATTTTGTTGATGTTTTGCGTATTCAGTTTGTATCGACATATCTCCGGCAGTACAAGAGCTGCACTTCTGAAACTTATTACTTCAGTAGACGCTGTATCTTCGCGACTGTCTGCAAAGTTTCGTAGCACAATTCGAATAAATGTGGAAGTTATAAACAAAAAAGATATCAACTTTAAAACGCGCTAAATTTTGTTGATGTTTTGCGTATTTAGTTTGTATCGACATATCTCCGGCAGTCCAAGAGCTGCACTTCTGAAACTTGGTACTTCAGTAGAAAATGTGACTCTACTAATCTCTGCAAAGTTTCGTTGCACAATTCGATTAAATGTGGAAGTTATAAACAAAAGCGATATCAACTTTAAAACGCGCGTAATTTTGTTGATGTTTTGCGTATTCAGTTTGTATCGACATATCTCCGGCAGTACAAGAGCTGCACTTCTGAAACTTGGTACTTCAGTAGACGCTGTATCTCCGCGACTGTCTGCAAAGTTTCGTAGCACAATTCGAATAATTGTGGAAGTTATAAACAAAAGCGATATCAACTTTAAAACGCCCTAAATTTTGTTGATGTTTTGCGTATTCAGTTTGTATCGACATATCTCCCGCAGTACAAGAGCTGCACTTCTGAAACTTGGTACTTCAGTAGAAAATATGACTCCGCTAATCTCTGCAAAGTTTCGTTGCACAATTCGAATAAATGTGGAAGTTATAAACAAAAGCGATATCAACTTTAAAACGCGCTAAATTTTGTTGATGTTTTGCGTATTCAGTTTGTATCGACATATCTCCGGCAGTACAAGAGCTGCACTTCTGAAACTGAGTACTTCAGTAGAAACTCCGTTTCCGCGACTGTCTGCAAAGTTTCGTTGCACAATTCGACTAAATGTGGAAGTGATAAACAAAAGCGATATCAACTATAAAACGCGCTAAATTTTGTTGATGTTTTGCGTATTCAGTTTGTATCGACATATCTCCGTCAGTACAAGAGCTGCACTTCTGAAACTTTGTACTTCAGTAGAAAATGTGACTCCGCTAATCTCTGCAAAGTTTCATTGCACAATTCGAATAAATGTGGAAGTTATAAACAAAAGCGATATCAACTTTAAAACGCGCTAAATTTTGTTGATGTTTGGCGTATTCAGTTTGTATCGACATATCTCCGGCAGTACAAGAGCTGCACTTCTGAAACTTGGTACTTTAGTAGAAAATGCTTCTCCGCGACTGTCTGCAAAGTTTCGTTGCACAATTCGAGTAAATGTGGAAGTTATAAACAAAAGCAATATCAACTTTAAAACGCGCTAACTTTTGTTGATGTTTTGCGTATTCAGTTTGTATCGACATATCTCCGGCAGTACAAGAGCTGCACTTTTGAAACTTTGTACCTCAGTAGACGATGTATCTCCGCGACTGTCTGCAAAGTTTCGTTGCACAATTCGAATAAATGTGTAAGTTATATACAAAACCGATATCAACTTTAAAACCCGCTAAATTTTGTTGATGTTTTGCGTATTCAGTTTGTATCGACATATCTTCGTTAGTACAAGAGCTGCACTTCTGAAACTTGGTACTTCAGTAGAAATTGTATCTCCGCGCATCTCTGCAAAGTTTCGTCGCACAATTCGAATAAATGTGGAAGTTATAAACTAAAGCGATATCAACTTTAAAACGCGCTAAATTTTGTTGATGTTTTGCGTATTCAGTTTGTATCGACATATCTCCGGCAGTACAAGAGCTGCACTTCTGAAACTGAGTACTTCAGTAGAAAATGCCTCTCCGCGACTGTCTGCAAAGTTTCGTTGCAGAATTCGGATGAATGTGGAAGTTATAAACAAAAGCGATATCAACTATAAAACGCCCTAAATTTTGTTGATGTTTTGCGTATTCAGTTTGTATCGAGATATCTCCGGCAGTACAAGAGCTGCACTTTTGAAACATTGTACTTCAGTAGAAAATGTGACCCCGCTAATCTCTGCAAAGTTTCGTACCACAATTCGATAAAATGTGGAAGTTATAAACAAAAGCGATATCAACTTTAAAACGCGCTAAATTTTGTTGATGTTTGGCGTATTCAGTTTGTATCGACATATCTCCGGCAGTACAAGAGCTGCACTTCTGAAACTTGGTACTTCAGTAGAAAATGCCTATCCGCAACTGTCTGCCAAGTTTCGTTGCACAATGCGACTAAATGTGGAAGTTATAAAAAAAGCGATATCAACTTTAAAACGCGCTAAATTTTGTTGATGTTTTGCGTATTCAGTTTGTATCGAACTATATCCGGCAGTACAAGAGCTGCACTTCTGAAACTTGGTACTTCAGTAGAAAATGTATCTCCGCTAATCTCTGCAAAGTTTCGTTGCCCAATTCGAATAAATGTGGAAGTTATAAACAAAAGCGATATCAACTTTAAAACGCGCTAAATTTTGTTGAGTTTTTGCGTATTCAGTTTGTATCGACATATCTCCGGCAGTACAAGAGCTGCACTTCTGAAACTGAGTACTTCAGTAGACGATGTATCTCCGAGACTGTCTGCAAAGTTTCCTTGCATAATTCGAATTAATGTGGAAGTTATAAACAAAAGCGATATCAACTTTAAAACGCGCTAAATTTTGTTGAGGTTTTGCGTATTCAGTTTGTATCGAAATATATCCGGCAGTACAAGAGCTGCACTTCTGAAACTGAGTACTTCAGTAGAAAATCCCTTTCCGCGACTGTCTGCAAAGTTTCGTTGCACAATTCGACTAAATGTGGAAGTGATAAACAAAAGCGATATCAACTATAAAACGCGCTAAATTTTGTTGATGTTTTGCGTATTCAGTTTGTATCGACATATCTCCGTCAGTAGCAAGAGCTGCACTTCTGAAACTTTGTACTTCAGTAGAAAATGTGACTCCGCTAATCTCTGCAAAGTTTCATTGCACAATTCGAATAAATGTGGAAGTTATAAACAAAAGCGATATCAACTTTAAAACGCGCTAAATTTTGTTGATGTTTGGCGTATTCAGTTTGTATCGACATCTCTCCGGCAGTACAAGAGCTGCATTTCTGAAACTTGGTACTTTAGTAGAAAATGCTTCTCCGCGACTGTCTGCAAAGTTTCGTTGCACAATTCGAGTAAATGTGGAAGTTATAAACAAAAGCAATATCAACTTTAAAACGCGCTAAATTTTGTTGATGTTTTGCGTATTCAGTTTGTATCGACATATCTCCGTCAGTACAAGAGCTGCACTTTTGAAACTTTGTACCTCAGTAGACGATGTATCTCCGCGACTGTCTGCAAAGTTTCGTTGCACAATTCGAATAAATGTGTAAGTTATATACAAAAGCGATATCAACTTTAAAACGCGCTAAATTTCGTTGATGTTTTGCGTATTCAGTTTGTATCGACATATCTCCTGCAGTACAAGAGCTGCACTTCTGAAACTTGGTACTTCAGTAGAATATGTGACTCCGCTGATCTCTGCAAAGTTTCGTAGCACAATTCGAATAAATGTGGAAGTTATAAACAAAAGCGATATAAACTTTAAAACGCGCTAAATTTTGTTGATGTTTTGCGTATTCAGTTTGTATCGACATATCTCCGGCAGTACAAGAGCTGCACTTCTGAAACTAGGTACTTCAGTAGAAAATGCCTATCCGCGACTGTCTGCAAAGTTTCGTTGCACAATGAGACTAAATGTGGAAGTTATAAACAAAAGTTATATCAACTTTAAAACGCGCTAAATTTTGTTGATGTTTTGCGTATTCAGTTTGTATCGACATATATCCGGCAGTACAAGAGCTGCACTTCTGAAACTTAGTACTTCAGTAGAAAATGTATCTCCGCTAATCTCTGCAAAGTTTCGTTGCACAATTCGAATAAATGTGGAAGTTATAAACAAAAGCGATATCAACTTTAAAACGCGCTAAATTTTGTTGATGTTTTGCGTATTCAGTTTGTATCGACATATCTCTGGCAGTACAAGAGCTGCACTTCTGAAACTTAGTACTTACGTGGAAAATGCCTCTCCGCGACTGTCTGCAAAGTGTAGTCGCACAATTCGAATAAATGTGGAAGTTATAAACAAAAGCGATATCAACTATAAAACGCGCTAAATTTTGTTGATGTTTTGCGTATTCAGTTTGTATCGACATATCTCCGGCAGTACAAGAGCTGCACTTGTTAAACTTGGTACTTCAGTAGACGATGTATCTCCGCGCATCTCTGCAAAGTTTCGTTGCACAATTCGAATAAATGTGGAAGTTATAAACAAAAGCGATATCAACTTTAAAACGCGCTAAATTTTGTTGAGGTTTTGCGTATTCAGTTTGTATCGACATATCTCCGGCAGTACAAGAGCTGCACTTCTGAAACTGAGTACTTCAGTAGAAAATCCCTTTCCGCGACTGTCTGCAAAGTTTCGTTGCACAATTCGAATAAATGTGGAAGTTATAAACAAAAGCGATATCAACTATAAAACGCGCTAAATTTTGTTGATGTTTTGTGTATTCAGTTTGTATCGACATATCTCCGTCAGCACAAGAGCTGCACTTCTTAAACTTGGTACTTCAGTAGAAAATGTATCTCCGCGCATCTCTGCAAAGTTTCGTTGCACAATTCGAATAAATGTGGAAGTTATAAACTAAAGCGATATCAACTTTAAAACGCGCTAAATTTTGTTGATGTTTTGCGTATTCAGTTTGTATCGACATATCTCCGGCAGTACAAGAGCTGCACTTCTGAAACTTGGTACTTCAGTAAACGCTTTATCTCCGCGACTGTCTGCAAAGTTTCGTTGCACAATTCGAATAAATGTGGAAGTTATAAACAAAAGCGATATCAACTATAAAACGCGCTAAATTTTGTTGATGTTTTGCGTATTCAGTTTGTATCGACATATCTCCGGAAGTACAAGAGCTGCACTTCTAAAACTTGGTACTTCAGTAGACGCTGTATCTCTGCGACTGTCTGCAAAGTTTCGTAGCACAATTCGAATAATTGTGGAAGTTATAAACAAAAGCGATATCAACTTTAAAACGCGCTAAATTTTGTTGATGTTTTGCGTATTCAGTTTGTATCGACATATCTCCGGCAGTACAAGAGCTGCACTTCTGAAACTTGGTACTTCAGTAGAAAATATGACTCCGCTAATCTCTGCAAAGTTTCGTTGCAGAATTCGATTAAATGTGGAAGTTATGAACAAAAGCGATATAAACTTTAAAATGCGCTAAATTGTGTTGATGTTTTGCGTATGCAGTTTGTATCGACATATCTCCGGCAGTACAATAGCTGCACTTCTGAAACTTATTACTTCAGTAGAACATGTGACTCCGCTAATCTCTGCAAAGTTTCATTGCACGATTCGAATAAATGTGGAAGTTATAAACAAAAGCGATATCAACTTTAAAACGCGCTAAATTTTGTTGATGTTTTGCGTATTCAGTTTGTATCGACATATCTCCGGCAGTACAAGAGCTGCACTTCTGAGACTTAGTACTTCAGTAGAAAATGTGACTCCGCGACTGTCTGCAAAGTTTCGTTGCACAATTCGAATAAATGTGGAAGTTATAAACAAAAGCGATATCAACTTTAAAACGCGCTAAATTTTGTTGATGGTTTGCGTATTCAGTTTGTATCGACATATCTCCGGCAGTACAAGAGCTGCACTTCTGAAACTTGGTACTTCAGTAGAAGATGTGACTCCGCTGATCTCTGCAAAGTTTCGTCGCACAATTCGAATAAATGTGGAAGTTATAAACAAAAGCGATATCAACTTTAAAACGCGCTAAATTTTGTTGATGTTTTGCGTATTCAGTTTGTATCGACATATCTCCGGCAGTACAACAGCTGCACTTCTGAAACTTGGTACTTCAGTAGACGACGTATCTCCGCGACTGTCTGCAAAGTTTCGTTGCACAATTCGAATTAATGTGGAAGTTATAAACAAAAGCGATATCAACTATAAAACGCGCTAAATTTGTTGATGTTTTGCGTATTCAGTTTGTATCGACATATCTCCAGCAGTACAATAGCTGCACTTCTTAAACTAGGTACTTTAGTAGACGATGTATCTCCGCGACTGTCTGCAAAGTTTCGTAGCACAATTCGAATAAATGTGGAAGTTATAAACAAAAGCGATATCAACTTTAAAACGCGCTAAATTTTGTCAATGTTTTACGTATTCAGTTTGTATCGACATATCTCCGGCAGTACAAGAGCTGCACTTCTTAAACTTGGTACTTCAGTAGAAAATTTGACTCCGCTTATCTCTGCAAAGTATCGTTGCACAATTCGATTAAATGTGGAAGTTATAAACAAAAGCGATATCAACTTTAAAATTCGCTAAATTGTGTTGATGTTTTGCGTATTCAGTTTGTATCGACATATCTCCGGCAGTACAAGAGCTGCACTTCTGAAACTTGGTACTCCAGTAGAAAATGTGACTCCGCTAATCTCTGCAAAGTTTCGTTGCACAATTCGAATAAATGTGGAAGTTATAAACAAAAGCGATATCAACTTTAATATGCGCTAAATTTTGTTGATGTTTTGCGTATTCAGTTTGTATCGACATATCTCCGGCAGTACAAGAGCTGCACTTCTGAGACTTGGTACTTCAGTAGACGACGTATCTCCGCGACTGTCTGCAAAGTTTCGTTGCACAATTCGAATAAATGTGGATGTTATAAACAAAAGCGTAATCAACTATAAAACGCGCTAAATTTTGTTGATGTTTTGCGTATTCAGTTTGTATCGACATATCTCCGGCAGTACAAGAGATGCACTTCTGAAACTTAGTACTTCAGTAGACGAGGTATCTCCGCGACTGTCTGCAAAGTTTCGTTGCACAATTCGACTAAATGTGGAAGTTATAAACAAAAGCGATATCAACTATAAAACGCGCTAAATTTTGTTGATGTTTTGCGTATTCAGTTTGTATCGACATATCTCAGGCAGTACAAGAGTTGCACTTCTTAAACTTGGTACTTCAGTAGAAAATGCCTCTCCGCGACTGTCTGCAAAGTTTCGTTGCACAATTCGAATAAATGTGGAAGTTATAAACAAAAGCGTTATCAACTTTAAAACGCGCTTAATTTTGTTGATGTTTTGCGTATTCAGTTTGTATCGACATATCTCCGTCAGCACAAGAGCTGCACTTCTTGAACTTGGTACTTCAGTAGAAAATGTATCTCCGCGCATCTCTGCCAAGTTTCGTTGCACAATTCGAATAAATGTGGAAGTTATAAACTAAAGCGATATCAACTTCAAAACGCGCTAAATTTTGTTGATGTTTTGCGTATTCAGTTTGTATCGACATATCTCCGGCAGTACAAGAGCTGCACTTCTGAAACTTGGTACTTCGGTAGACGCTTACTCTCCGCGACTGTCTGCAAGGTTTCGTTGCACAATTCGAATAAATGTGAAAGTTATAAACAATAGCGATATCAACTATAAAACGCGCTAAATGTTGCTGATGTTTTGCGTATTCAGTTTGTATCGACATATCTCCGGCAGTACAAGAGCTGCACTTCTAAAACTTGGTACTTCAGTAAACGCTGTATCTCCGCGACTGTCTGCAAAGTTTCGTAGCACAATTCGAATAATTGTGGAAGTTATAAACAAAAGCGATATCAACTTTAAAACGCGCTAAATTTTGTTGATGTGTTGCGTATTCAGTTTGTATCGACATATCTCCGGCAGTACAAGAGCTGCACTTCTGAAACTTGGTACTTCAGTAGAAAATGTGACTCCGCTAATCTCTGCAAAGTTTCGTTGCACAATTCGAATAAATGTGGAAGTTATAAACAAAAGCGATATCAACTTTAAAACGCGCTAAATTTTGTTGATGTTTTGCGTATTAAGTTTGTATCGACATATCTCCGGCAGTACAAGAGCTGCACTTCTGAAACTTGGTACTTTAGTAGAAAATGCTTCTCCGCGACTGTCTGCAAAGTTTCGTTGCACAATTTGAATAAATGTGGAAGTTATAAACAAAAGCGATATCAACTATAAAACGCGTTAAATTTTGTTGATGTTTTGCGTATTCAGTTTGTATCGACATATCTCCGGCAGTACAAGAGCTGCACTTCTGAAACTTGGTACTTCAGTAGAAAATGTGACTCCGCTAATCTCTGCAAAGTTTCGTCGCACAGTTCGAATAAATGTGGAAGTTATAAACAAAAGCGATATCAACTTTAAAATGCGCTAAATTTTGTTGATGTTTTGCGTATTCAGTTTGTATCGACATATCTCCGGCAGTACCAGAGCTGCACTTCTGAAACTTGGTACTTCAGTAGACGACGTATCTCCGCGACTGTCTGCAAAGTTTCGTTGCACAATTCGAATAAATGTGGATGTTATAAACATAAGCGTTATCAACTATAAAACGCGCTAAATTTTGTTGATGTTTTGCGTATTCAGTTTGTATCGACATATCTCCGGCAGTACAAGAGCTGCACTTCTGAAACTTAGTACTTCAGTAGACGAGGTATCTCCGCGACTGTCTGCAAAGTTTCGTTGCACAATTCGAATAAATGTGGAAGTTATAAACTAAAGCGATATCAACTATAAAACGCGCTAAATTTTGTTGATGTTTTGCGTATTCAGTTTGTATCGACATATCTCCGGCAGTACAAGAGTTGCATTTCTTAAACTTGGTACTTCAGTAGAAAATGCCTCTCCGCGACTGTCTGCAAAGTTTCGTTGCACAATTCGAATAAATGTGGAAGTTATAAACAAAAGCGTTATCAACTTTAAAACGCGCTAAATTTTGTTGATGTTTTGCGTATTCAGTTTGTATCGAATCACCGTCAGCACTAGAGCTGCACTTCTTAAACTTGGTACTTCAGTAGAAAATGTATCTCCGCGCATCTCTGCAAAGTTTCGTTGCACAATTCGAATAAATGTGGAAGTTATAAACTAAAGCGATATCAACTTTAAAACGCGCTAAATTTTGTTGATGTTTTGCGTATTCAGTTTGTATCGACATATCTCCGGCAGTACAAGAGCTGCACTTCTTAAACTTGGTACTTCAGTAGACGCTTTATCTCCGCGACTGTCTGCAAAGTTTCGTTGCACAATTCGAATAAATGTGAAAGTTATAAACAAAAGCGATATCAACTATAAAACGCGCTAAATTTTGTTGATGTTTTGCGTATTCAGTTTGTATCGACATATCTCCGGCAGTACAAGAGCTGCACTTCTAAAACTTGGTACTTCAGTAAACGCTGTATCTCCGCGACTGTCTGCAAAGTATCGTAGCACAATTCGAATAATTGTGGAAGTTATAAACAAAAGCGATATCAACTTTAAAACGCGCTAAATTTTGTTGATGTTTTGCGTATTCAGTTTGTATCGACATATCTCCGGCAGTACATGAGCTGCACTTCTGAAACTTGGTACTTCAGTAGGAAATGTGGCTCCGCTAATCTCTGCAAAGTTTCGTTGCACAATTCGATTAAATGGGGAAGTTATGAACAAAAGCGATATTAACTTTAAAAGGCGCTAAATTGTGTTGATGTTTTGCGTATGCAGTTTGTATCGACATATCTCCGGCAGTACAAGAGCTGCACTTCTGAAACTTGGTACTTCAGTAGAAAATGTGACTCCGCTAATCTCTGCAAAGTTTCGTTGCACAATTCGAATAAATGTGGATGTTATAAACAAAAGCGATATCAACTATAAAACGCGCTAAATTTTGTTGTGTTTTGCGTATTCAGTTTGTATCGACATATCTCCGGCAGTACAAGAGCTGCACTTCTGAAACTTAGTACTTCAGTAGACGAGGTATCTCCGCGACTGTCTGCAAAGTTTCGTTGCACAATTCGAATAAATGTGGAAGTTATAAACAAAAGCGATATCAACTATAAAACGCGCTAAATTTTGTTGATGTTTTGCGTATTCAGTTTGTATCGACATATCTCCGGCAGTACAAGAGTTGCATTTCTTACACTTGGTACTTCAGTAGAAAATGCCTCACCGCGACTGTCTGCAAAGTTTCGTTGCACAATTCGAATAAATGTGGAAGTTATAAACAAAAGCGTTATCAACTTTAAAACGCGCTAAATTTTGTTGATGTTTTGCGTATTCAGTTTGTATCGACATATCTCCGGCAGTACAAGAGCTGCACTTCTTAAACTTGGTACTTCAGTAGACGCTTTCTCTCCGCGACTGTCTGCAAAGTTTCGTTGCACAATTCGAATAAATGTGAAAGTTATAAACAAAAGCGATATCAACTATAAAACGCGCTAAATTTTCTTGATGTTTTGCGTATTCAGTTTGTATCGACATATCTCCGGCAGTACAAGAGCTGCACTTCTTAAACTTGGTACTTCAGTAAACGCTGTATCTCCGCGACTGTCTGCAAAGTTTCGTTGCACAATTCGACTAAATGTGGAAGTTATAAACAAAAGCGATATCAACTATAAAACGCGCTAAATTTTGTTGATGTTTTGCGTATTCAGTTTGTATCGACATATCTCCGGCAGTACAAGAGTTGCACTTCTTAAACTTGGTACTTCAGTAGAAAATGCCTCTCCGCGACTGTCTGCAAAGTTTCGTTGCACAATTCGAATAAATGTGGAAGTTATAAACAAAAGCGTTATCAACTTTAAAACGCGCTTAATTTTGTTGATGTTTTGCGTATTCAGTTTGTATCGACATATCTCCGTCAGCACAAGAGCTGCACTTCTTGAACTTGGTACTTCAGTAGAAAATGTATCTCCGCGCATCTCTGCCAAGTTTCGTTGCACAATTCGAATAAATGTGGAAGTTATAAACTAAAGCGATATCAACTTTAAAACGCGCTAAATTTTGTTGATGTTTTGCGTATTCAGTTTGTATCGACATATCTCCGGCAGTACAAGAGCTGCACTTCTGAAACTTGGTACTTCAGTAGACGCTTACTCTCCGCGACTGTCTGCAAAGTTTCGTTGCACAATTCGAATAAATGTGAAAGTTATAAACAAAAGCGATATCAACTATAAAACGCGCTAAATTTTGCTGATGTTTTGCGTATTCAGTTTGTATCGACATATCTCCGGCAGTACAAGAGCTGCACTTCTAAAACTTGGTACTTCAGTAAACGCTGTATCTCCGCGACTGTCTGCAAAGTTTCGTAGCACAATTCGAATAATTGTGGAAGTTATAAACAAAAGCGATATCAACTTTAAAACGCGCTAAATTTTGTTGATGTGTTGCGTATTCAGTTTGTATCGACATATCTCCGGCAGTACAAGAGCTGCACTTCTGAAACTTGGTACTTCAGTAGAAAATGTGACTCCGCTAATCTCTGCAAAGTTTCGTTGCACAATTCGAATAAATGTGGAAGTTATAAACAAAAGCGATATCAACTTTAAAACGCGCTAAATTTTGTTGATGTTTTGCGTATTAAGTTTGTATCGACATATCTCCGGCAGTACTTGAGCTGCACTTCTGAAACTTGGTACTTTAGTAGAAAATGCTTCTCCGCGACTGTCTGCAAAGTTTCGTTGCACAATTTGAATAAATGTGGAAGTTATAAACAAAAGCGATATCAACTATAAAACGCGTTAAATTTTGTTGATGTTTTGCGTATTCAGTTTGTATCGACATATCTCCGGCAGTACAAGAGCTGCACTTCTGAAACTTAGTACTTCAGTAGAAAATGTGACTCCGCTAATCTCTGCAAAGTTTCGTCGCACAATTCGAATAAATGTGGAAGTTATAAACAAAAGCGATATCAACTTTCAAATGCGCTAAATTTTGTTGATGTTTTGCGTATTCAGTTTGTATCGACATATCTCCGGCAGTACCAGAGCTGCACTTCTGAAACTTGGTACTTCAGTAGACGACGTATCTCCGCGACTGTCTGCAAAGTTTCGTTGCACAATTCGAATAAATGTGGATGTTATAAACATAAGCGTTATCAACTATAAAACGGGCTAAATTTTGTTGATGTTTTGCGTATTCAGTTTGTATCGACATATCTCCGGCAGTACAAGAGCTGCACTTCTGAAACTTAGTACTTCAGTAGACGAGGTATCTCCGCGACTGTCCGCAAAGTTTCGTTGCACAATTCGAATAAATGTGGAAGTTATAAACTAAAGCGATATCAACTATAAAACGCGCTAAATTTTGTTGATGTTTTGCGTATTCAGTTTGTATCGACATATCTCCGGCAGTACAAGAGTTGCATTTCTTAAACTTGGTACTTCAGTAGAAAATGCCTCTCCGCGACTGTCTGCAAAGTTTCGTTGCACAATTCGAATAAATGTGGAAGTTATAAACAAAAGCGTTATCAACTTTAAAACGCGCTAAATTTTGTTGATGTTTTGCGTATTCAGTTTGTATCGAATCACCGTCAGCACTAGAGCTGCACTTCTTAAACTTGGTACTTCAGTAGAAAATGTATCTCCGCGCATCTCTGCAAAGTTTCGTTGCACAATTCGAATAAATGTGGAAGTTATAAACTAAAGCGATATCAACTTTAAAACGCGCTAAATTTTGTTGATGTTTTGCGTATTCAGTTTGTATCGACATATTCCGGCAGTACAAGAGCTGCACTTCTTAAACTTGGTACTTCAGTAGACGCTTTATCTCCGCGACTGTCTGCAAAGTTTCGTTGCACAATTCGAATAAATGTGAAAGTTATAAACAAAAGCGATATCAACTATAAAACGCGCTAAATTTTGTTGATGTTTTGCGTATTCAGTTTGTATCGACATATCTCCGGCAGTACAAGAGCTGCACTTCTAAAACTTGGTACTTCAGTAAACGCTGTATCTCCGCGACTGTCTGCAAAGTATCGTAGCACAATTCGAATAATTGTGGAAGTTATAAACAAAAGCGATATCAACTTTAAAACGCGCTAAATTTTGTTGATGTTTTGCGTATTCAGTTTGTATCGACATATCTCCGGCAGTACATGAGCTGCACTTCTGAAACTTGGTACTTCAGTAGAAAATGTGGCTCCGCTAATCTCTGCAAAGTTTCGTTGCACAATTCGATTAAATGGGGAAGTTATGAACAAAAGCGATATTAACTTTAAAAGGCGCTAAATTGTGTTGATGTTTTGCGTATGCAGTTTGTATCGACATATCTCCGGCAGTACAAGAGCTGCACTTCTGAAACTTGGTACTTCAGTAGAAAATGTGACTCCGCTAATCTCTGCAAAGTTTCATTGCACAATTCGAATAAATGTGGATGTTATAAACAAAAGCGATATCAACTATAAAACGCTCTAAATTTTGTTGTGTTTTGCGTATTCAGTTTGTATCGACATATCTCCGGCAGTACAAGAGCTGCACTTCTGAAACTTAGTACTTCAGTAGACGAGGTATCTCCGCGACTGTCTGCAAAGTTTCGTTGCACAATTCGAATAAATGTGGAAGTTATAAACAAAAGCGATATCAACTATAAAACGCGCTAAATTTTGTTGATGTTTTGCGTATTCAGTTTGTATCGACATATCTCCGGCAGTACAAGAGTTGCATTTCTTACACTTGGTACTTCAGTAGAAAATGCCTCACCGCGACTGTCTGCAAAGTTTCGTTGCACAATTCGAATAAATGTGGAAGTTATAAACAAAAGCGTTATCAACTTTAAAACGCGCTAAATTTTGTTGATGTTTTGCGTATTCAGTTTGTATCGACATATCTCCGGCAGTACAAGAGCTGCACTTCTTAAACTTGGTACTTCAGTAGACGCTTTATCTCCGCGACTGTCTGCAAAGTTTCGTTGCACAATTCGAATAAATGTGAAAGTTATAAACAAAAGCGATATCATCTATAAAACGCGCTAAATTTTGTTGATGTTTTGCGTATTCAGTTTGTATCGACATATCTCCGGCAGTACAAGAGCTGCACTTCTGAAACTTGGTACTTCAGTAAACGCTGTATCTCCGCGACTGTCTGCAAAGTTTCGTAGCACAATTCGAATAATTGTGGAAGTTATAAACAAAAGCGATATCAACTTTAAAACGCGCTTAATTTTGTTGAGGTTTTGCGTATTCAGTTTGTATCGACATATCTCCGGCAGTACAAGAGCTGCACTTCTGAAACTTGGTACTTCAGTAGAAAATGTGACTCCGCTAATCTCTGCAAAGTTTCGTTGCACAATTCGATTAAATGGGGAAGTTATGAACAAAAGCGATATCAACTTTAAAAGGCGCTAAATTGTGTTGATGTTTTGCGTATGCAGTTTGTATCGACATATCTCCGGCAGTACAAGAGCTGCACTTCTGAAACTTATGACTTAAGTCGAGAATGTGACTCCGCTAATCTCTGCAAAGTTTCATTGCACAATTCGAATAAATGTGGAAGTTATAAACAAAAGCGATATCAACTTTAAAACGCGCTAAATTTTGTTGATGTTTTGCGTATTCAGTTTGTATCGACATATCTCCGGCAGTACAAGAGCTGCACTTCTGAAACTTTGTACTTCAGTAGAAAATGTGACTCCGCGACTGTCTGCAAAGTTTCGTTGCACAATTCGAATAAATGTGGAAGTTATAAACAAAAGCGATATCAACTTTAAAACGCGCTAAATTTTGTTGATATTTTGCGTATTCAGTTTGTATCGACATATCTCCGGCAGTACAAGAGCTGCACTTCTGAAACTTGGTACTTCAGTAGACGATGTATCTCCGCGACTGTCTGCAAAGTTTCGTCGCACAATTCGAATAAATGTGGAAGTTATAAACAAAAGCGATATCAACTTTAAAACGCGCTAAATTTTGTTGATGTTTTGCGTATTCAGTTTGTATCGACATATCTCCGGCAGTACAAGAGCTGCACTTATGAAACTTGGTACTTCAGTAGAAAATTTGACTCCGCTAATCTCTGCAAAGTTTCGTTGCACAATTCGATTAAATGTGGAAGTTATAAACAAAAGCGATATCAACTTTAAAACGCGCTAAATTTTGTTGATGTTTTGCGTATTAAGTTTGTATCGACATATCTCCGGCAGTACAAGAGCTGCACTTCTGAAACTTGGTACTTTAGTAGAAAATGCTTCTCCGCGACTGTCTGCAAAGTTTCGTTGCACAATTCGAATAAATGTGGAAGTTATAAACAAAAGCGATATCAACTATAAAACGCGTTAAATTTTGTTGATGTTTTGCGTATTCAGTTTCTATCGACATATCTCCCGCAGTACAAGAGCTGCACTTCTGAAACTTAGTACTTCAGTAGAAAATGTGACTCCGCTAATCTCTGCAAAGTTTCGTCGCACAATTCGAATAAATGTGGAAGTTATAAACAAAAGCGATATCAACTTTAAAATGCGCTAAATTTTGTTGATGTTTTGCGTATTCAGTTTGTATCGACATATCTCCGGCAGTACAAGAGCTGCACTTCTGAAACTTGGTACTTCAGTAGACGACGTATCTCCGCGACTGTCTGCAAAGTTTCGTTGCACAATTCGAATAAATGTGGATGTTATAAACAAAAGCGTTATCAACTATAAAACGCGCTAAATTTTGTTGATGTTTTGCGTATTCAGTTTGTATCGACATATCTCCGGCAGTACAAGAGCTGCACTTCTGAAACTTGGTACTTCAGTAGACGAGATATCTCCGCGACTGTCTGCAAAGTTTCGTTGCACAATTCGAATAAATGTGGAAGTTATAAACAAAAGCGATATCAACCATAAAACGCGCTAAATTTTGTTGATGTTTTGCGTATTCAGTTTGTCTCGACATATCTCCGGCAGTACAAGAGTTGCACTTCTTAAACTTGGTACTTCAGTAGAAAATGCCTCTCCGCGACTGTCTGCAAAGTTTCGTTGCACAATTCGAATAAATGTGGAAGTTATAAACAAAAGCGATATCAACTTTAAAACGCGCTAAATTTTGTTGATGTTTTGCGTATTCAGTTTGTATCGACATATCTCCGGCAGTACAAGAGCTGCACTTCTGAAACTTGGTACTTCAGTAGAAAATGTGACTCCGCTAATCTCTGCAAAGTTTCGTTGCACAATTCGATTAAATGGGGAAGTTATGAACAAAAGCGATATCAACTTTAAAATGCGCTAAATTGTGTTGATGTTTTGCGTATGCAGTTTGTATCGACATATCTCCGGCAGTACAAGAGCTGCACTTCTGAAACTTGGTACTTCAGTAGAAAATGTGACTCCGCTAATCTCTGCAATGTTTCGTTGCACAATTCGAATAAATGTGGAAGTTATAAACAAAAGCGATATCAACTTTAAAACGCGCTAAATTTTGTTGATGTTTTGCGTATTCAGTTTGTATCGACATATCTCCGGCAGTACAAGAGCTGCACTTCTTAAACTTGGTACTTCAGTAGAAAATGTGACTCCGCGACTGTCTGCAAAGTTTCGTTGCACAATTCGAATAAATGTGGAAGTTATAAACAAAAGCGATATCAACTTTAAAACGCGCTAAATTTTGTTGATGCTTTGCGTATTCAGTTTGTATCGACATATCTCCGGCAGTACATGAGCTGCACTTCTGAAACTTGGTACTTCAGTAGGAAATGTGGCTCCGCTAATCTCTGCAAAGTTTCGTTGCACAATTCGATTAAATGGGGAAGTTATGAACAAAAGCGATATTAACTTTAAAAGGCGCTAAATTGTGTTGATGTTTTGCGTATGCAGTTTGTATCGACATATCTCAGGCAGTACAAGAGCTGCACTTCTGAAACTTGGTACTTCAGTAGACGATGTATCTCCGCGACTGTCTGCAAAGTTTCGTCGCACAATTCGAATAAATGTGGAAGTTATAAACAAAAGCGATATCAACTTTAAAACGCGCTAAATTTTGTTGATGTTTTGCGTATTCAGTTTGTATCGACATATCTCCGGCAGTACAAGAGCTGCACTTCTGAAACTTGGTACTTCAGTAGACGACGTATCTCTTCGACTGTCTGCAAAGTTTCGTTGCACAATTCGAATGAATGTGTAAGTTATAAACAAAAGCGATATCAACTATAAAACGATCTAAATTTTGTTGATGTTTTGCGTATTCAGTTTGTATCGACATATCTCCGGCAGTACAAGAGCTGCACTTCTTAAACTTGGTACTTCAGTAGAAAATGCCTCTCCGCGACTGTCTGCAAAGTTTCGTAGCACAATTCGAATAAATGTGGAAGTTATAAACAAAAGCGATATCAACTTTAAAACGCGCTAAATTTTGTTGATGTTTTGCGTATTCAGTTTGTATCGACATATCTCCGGCAGTACAAGAGCTGCACTTCTGAAACTTGGTACTTCAGTAGAAAATGTGACTCCGCTGATCTCTGCAAAGTTTCGTCGCACAATTCGAATAAATGTGGAAGTTATAAACAAAAGCGATATCAACTTTAAAACGCGCTACATTTTGTTGATGTTTGGCGCATTCAGTTTGTATCGACATATCTCCGGCAGTACAACAGCTGCACTTCTGAAACTTGGTACTTCAGTAGAAATGTGACTCCGCGACTGTCTGCAAAGTTTCGTTGCACAATTCCAATAAATGTGGAAGTTATAAACAAAAGCGATATCAACTTTAAAACGCGCTAAATTTTGTTGATGTTTTGCGTATTCAGTTTGTATCGACATATCTCCGGCAGTACAAGAGCTGCACTTCTGAAACTTAGTACTTCAGTAGAAAATGTGACTCCGCTGATCTCTGCATAGTTTCGTCGCACAATTCGAATAAATGTGGAAGTTATAAACAAAAGCGATATCAACTGGGAAACGCGCTAAATTTTGTTGATGTTTTGCGTATTCAGTTTGTATCGACATATCTTCGGCAGTACAAGAGCTGCACTTCTGAAACTTAGTACTTCAGTAGACGACGTATCTCCGCGACTGTGCAAAGTTTCGTTGCACAATTCGAATGAATGTGGAAGTTATAAACAAAAGCGATATCAACTATAAAACGCGCTAAGTTTTGTTGATGTTTTGCGTATTCAGTTTGTATCGACATATCTCCGGCAGTACAAGAGCTGCACTTCTGAAACTTGGTACTTCAGTAGACGAGCTGTCTCCGCGACTGTCTGCAAAGTTTCGTAGCACAATTCGAATAAATGTGGAAGTTATAAACAAAAGCGATATCAACTTTAAAACGTACTAAATTTTGTCAATGTTGTACGTATTGAGTTTGTATCGACATATCTCCGGCAGTACAAGAGTTGCACTTCTTAAACCTGGTACTTCAGTAGAAAATGCCTCTCCGCGATTGTCTGCAAAGTTTTGTTGCACAATTCGAATAAATGTGGAAGTTATAAACAAAAGCGATATCAACTTTAAAACGCGCTAAATTTTGTTGATGTTTTGCGTATTAAGTTTGTATCGACATATCTCCGTCAGCACAAGAGCTGCACTTCTTAAACTTTGGACTTCAGTAGAAAATGTATCTCCGCGCATCTCTGCAAAGTTTCGTTGCACAATTCGAATAAATGTGGAAGTTATAAACTAAAGCGATATCAACTTTAAAACGCGCTAAATTTTGTTGATGTTTTGCGTATTCAGTTTGTATCGACATATCTCCGGCAGTACAAGAGCTGCACTTCTGAAACTTGGTACTTTAGTAGACGCTTTATCTCCGCTAATCTCTGCAAAGTTTCGTCGCACAATTCGAATAAATGTGGAAGTTATAAACAAAAGCGATATCAACTATAAAACGCGCTAAATTTTGTTGATGTTTTGCGTATTCAGTTTGTATCGACATATCTCCGGCAGTACAAGAGCTGCACTTCTAAAACTTGGTACTTCAGTAAACGCTGTATCTCCGCGACTGTCTGCAAAGTTTCGTTGCACAATTCGAATAATTGTGGAAGTTATAAACAAAAGCGATATCAACTTTAAAACGCGCTAAATTTTGTTGATGTTTTTCGTATTCAGTTTGTATCGACATATCTCCGGCAGTACAAGAGCTGCACTTCTGAAACTTGGTACTTCAGTAGAAAATGTGACTCCGCTAATCTCTGCAAAGTTTCGTTGCACAATTCGATTAAATGGGGAAGTTATGAACAAAAGCGATATCAACTTTAAAATGCGCTAAATTGTGTTGATGTTTTGCGTATGCAGTTTGTATCGACATATCTCCGGCAGTACAAGAGCTGCACTTCTGAAACTTGGTACTGCAGTAGAAAATGTCACTCCGCTAATCTCTGCAATGTTTCGTTGCACAATTCGAATAAATGTGGAAGTTATAAACAAAAGCGATATCAACTTTAAAACGCGCTAAATTTTGTTGATGTTTTGCGTATTCAGTTTGTATCGACATATCTCCGGCAGTACAAGAGCTGCACTTCTTAAACTTGGTACTTCAGTAGAAAATGTGACTCCGCGACTGTCTGCAAAGTTTCGTTGCACAATTCGAATAAATGTGGAAGTTATAAACAAAAGCGATATCAACTTTAAAACGCGCTAAATTTTGTTGATGCTTTGCGTATTCAGTTTGTATCGACATATCTCCGGCAGTACATGAGCTGCACTTCTGAAACTTGGTACTTCAGTAGGAAATGTGGCTCCGCTAATCTCTGCAAAGTTTCGTTGCACAATTCGATTAAATGGGGAAGTTATGAGACAAAAGCGATATTAACTTTAAAAGGCGCTAAATTGTGTTGATGTTTTGCGTATGCAGTTTGTATCGACATATCTCCGGCAGTACAAGAGCTGCACTTCTGAAACTTGGTACTTCAGTAGACGATGTATCTCCGCGACTGTCTGCAAAGTTTCGTCGCACAATTCGAATAAATGTGGAAGTTATAAACAAAAGCGATATCAACTTTAAAACGCGCTAAATTTTGTTGATGTTTTGCGTATTCAGTTTGTATCGACATATCTCCGGCAGTACAAGAGCTGCACTTCTGAAACTTGGTACTTCAGTAGACGACGTATCTCTTCGACTGTCTGCAAAGTTTCGTTGCACAATTCGAATGAATGTGTAAGTTATAAACAAAAGCGATATCAACTATAAAACGATCTAAATTTTGTTGATGTTTTGCGTATTCAGTTTGTATCGACATATCTCCGGCAGTACAAGAGCTGCACTTCTTAAACTTGGTACTTCAGTAGAAAATGCCTCTCCGCGACTGTCTGCAAAGTTTCGTAGCACAATTCGAATAAATGTGGAAGTTATAAACAAAAGCGATATCAACTTTAAAACGCGCTAAATTTTGTCAATGTTTTACGTATTCAGTTTGTATCGACATATCTCCGGCAGTACAAGAGCTGCACTTCTGAAACTTGGTACTTCAGTAGAAAATGTGACTCCGCTAATCTCTGCAAAGGTTCGTTGCACAATTCGATAAAATGTGGAAGTTATAAACAAAAGCGATATCAACTTTAAAATGCGCTAAATTGTGTTGATGTTTTTCGTATTCAGTTTGTATCGACATATCTCCGGCAGTACAAGAGCTGCACTTCTGAAACTTTGTACTTCAGTAGAAAATGTGACTCCGCTAATCTCTGCAAAGTTTCGTTGCACAATTCGAATAAATGTGGAAGTTATAAACAAAAGCGATATCAACTTTAAAACGCGCTAAATTTTGTTGATGTTTTGCGTATTCAGTTTGTATCGACATATCTCCGGCAGTACAAGAGCTGCACTTCTGAAACTATGTACTTTAGTAGAAAATGCTTCTCCGCGACTGTCTGCAAAGTTTCGTTGCACAATTTGAATAAATGTGGATGTTATAAACAAAAGCGATATCAACTATAAAACGCGTTAAATTTTGTTGATGTTTTGCGTATTCAGTTTGTATCGACATATCTCCGGCAGTACAAGAGCTGCACTTCTGAAACTTAGTACTTCAGTAGAAAATGTGACTTCGCTAATCTCTGCAAAGTTTCGTCGCACAATTCGAATAAATGTGGAAGTTACAAACAAAAGCGATATCAACTTTAAAATGCGCTAAATTTTGTTGATGTTTTGCGTATTTAGTTTGTATCGACATATCTCCGGCAGTACAAGAGCTGCACTTCTGAAACTTGGTACTTCAGTAGACGACGTATCTCCGCGACTGTCTGCAAAGTTTCGTTGCACAATTCGAATAAATGTGGAAGTGATAAACAAAAGAAATATCAACTTCAAAACGCGCTAAATTTTGTTGATGTTTTGCGTATTCAGTTTGTATCGACATATCTCCGGCAGTACAAGAGCTGCACTTCTGAAACTGAGTACTTCAGAAGAAAATGCCTCTCCGCGACTGTCTGCAAAGTTTCGTTGCAGAATTCGAATAAATTTAGAAGTAATAAACAAAAGCGATAGGAACTATAAAACGCGCTAAATTTTGTTGATGTTTTGCGTATTCAGTTTGTCTCGACATATCTCTGTCAGTACAAGAGCTGCACTTCTTAAACTTGGTACGTCAGTAGAAAATGCTTCTCCGCGACTGTCTGCAAAGTTTCGTTGCACAATTCGAATAAATGTGGAAGTTATAAACAAAAGCGATATCAACTTTAAAACGCGCTAAATTTTGTTGATGTTTTGCGTATTAAGTTTGTATCGACATATCTCTGGCAGTACAAGAGCTGCACTTCTGAAACTTGGTACTTCAGTAGACGACGTATCTCCGCGACTGTCTGCAAAGTTTCGTTGCACAATTCGAATAAATGTGGAAGTTATAAACAAAAGCGATATCAACTATAAAACGCGCTAAATTTTGTTGATGTTTTTCGTATTCAGTTTGTATCGACATATCTCCGGCAGTACAAGAGCTGCACTTCTTAAATTTGATACTTCAGTAGGAAATGTGACACCGCTACCTCTGCAAAGTTTCGTTGCACAATTCGAATAAATGTGGAAGTTATAAACAAAAGCGATATCAACTTTAAAACGCGCTAAATTTTGTTGATGTTTTGCGTATTCAGTTTGTATCGACATATCTCCGGCAGTACAAGAGCTGCACTTCTGAAACTTGGTACTTCAGTAGAAAATGCCTCTCCGCGACTGTCTGCAAATTTTCGCTGCACAATTCGAATAAATGTGGAAGTTATAAACAAAAGCGATATCAACTTTAAAACGCGCTAAATTTTGTTGATGTTTTGCGTATTCAGTTTGTATCGACATATCTCCGTCAGTACAAGAGCTGCACTTCTTAAACTTGGTACTTCAGTAGAAAATGTATCTCCGCGCATCTCTGCAAAGTTTCGTTGCACAATTCGAATAAATGTGGAAGTTATAAACTAAAGCGATATCAACTTTACAACGCGCTAAATTTTGTTGATGTTTTGCGTATTCAGTTTGTATCGACATATCTCCGGCAGTCCAAGAGCTGCACTTCTTTAACTTGGTACTTCAGTAGACGCTGTATCTCCGCGACTGTCTGCAAAGTTTCGTTGCACAATTCGAATAAATGTGGAAGTTATAAACAAAAGCGATATCAACTATAAAACGCGCTAAATTTTGTTGATGTTTTGCGTATTCAGTTTGTATCGACATATCTCCGGCAGTACAAGAGCTGCACTTCTGATACTTGGTACTTCAGTAGACGCTGTATCTCCGCGACTGTCTGCAAAGTTTCGTAGCACAATTCGAATAATTGTGGAAGTTATAAACAAAAGCGATATCAACTTTAAAACGCGCTAAATTTTGTTGATGTTTTGCGTATTCAGTTTGTATCGACATATCTCCGGCAGTACAAGAGCTGCACTTCTGAAACTTGCTACTTCAGTAGAAAATGTGACTCCGCTAATCTCTGCAAAGTTTCGTTGCACAATTCGATTATATGTGGAAGTTATGAACAAAAGCGATATCAACTTTAAAATGCGCTAAATTGTGTTGATGTTTTGCGTATGCAGTTTGTATCGACATATCTCCGGCAGTACAAGAGCTGCACTACTGAAACTTGGTACTTCAGTAGAAAATGTGACTCCGCTAATCTCTGCAAAGTTTCGTCGCACAATTCGAATAAATGTGGAAGTTATAAACAAAAGCGATATCAACTTTAAAACGCGCTAAATTTTGTTGATGTTTTGCGTATTCAGTTTGTATCGACATATCTCCGGCAGTACAAGAGCTGCACTTCTGAAACTATGTACATTAGTAGAAAATGCTTCTCCGCGACTGTCTGCAAAGTTTCGTTGCACAATTTGAATAAATGTGGATGTTATAAACAAAAGCGATATCAACTATAAAACGCGTTAAATTTTGTTGATGTTTTGCGTATTCAGTTTGTATCGACATATCTCCGGCAGTACAAGAGCTGCACTTCTGAAACTTAGTACTTCAGTAGAAAATGTGACTTCGCTAATCTCTGCAAAGTTTCGTCGCACAATTCGAATAAATGTGGAAGTTACAAACAAAAGCGATATCAACTTTAAAATGCGCTAAATTTTGTTGATGTTTTGCGTATTCAGTTTGTATCGACATATCTCCGGCAGTACAAGAGCTGCACTTCTGAAACTTGGTACTTCAGTAGACGACGTATCTCCGCGACTGTCTGCAAAGTTTCGTTGCACAATTCGAATAAATGTGGAAGTTATAAACAAAAGAAATATCAACTTCAAAACGCGCTAAATTTTGTTGATGTTTTGCGTATTCAGTTTGTATCGACATATCTCCGGCAGTACAAGAGCTGCACTTCTGAAACTGAGTACTTCAGAAGAAAATGCCTCTCCGCGACTGTCTGCAAAGTTTCGTTGCAGAATTCGAATAAATTTAGAAGTAATAAACAAAAGCGATAGGAACTATAAAACGCGCTAAATTTTGTTGATGTTTTGCGTATTCAGTTTGTCTCGACATATCTCTGTCAGTACAAGAGCTGCACTTCTTAAACTTGGTACGTCAGTAGAAAATGCTTCTCCGCGACTGTCTGCAAAGTTTCGTTGCACAATTCGAATAAATGTGGAAGTTATAAACAAAAGCGATATCAACTTTAAAACGCGCTAAATTTTGTTGATGTTTTGCGTATTAAGTTTGTATCGACATATCTCTGGCAGTACAAGAGCTGCACTTCTGAAACTTGGTACTTCAGTAGACGACGTATCTCCGCGACTGTCTGCAAAGTTTCGTTGCACAATTCGAATAAATGTGGAAGTTATAAACAAAAGCGATATCAACTATAAAACGCGCTAAATTTTGTTGATGTTTTTCGTATTCAGTTTGTATCGACATATCTCCGGCAGTACAAGAGCTGCACTTCTTAAATTTGATACTTCAGTAGGAAATGTGACACCGCTACCTCTGCAAAGTTTCGTTGCACAATTCGAATAAATGTGGAAGTTATAAACAAAAGCGATATCAACTTTAAAACGCGCTAAATTTTGTTGATGTTTTGCGTATTCAGTTTGTATCGACATATCTCCGGCAGTACAAGAGCTGCACTTCTGAAACTTGGTACTTCAGTAGAAAATGCCTCTCCGCGACTGTCTGCAAATTTTCGCTGCACAATTCGAATAAATGTGGGAGTTATAAACAAAAGCGATATCAACTTTAAAACGCGCTAAATTTTGTTGATGTTTTGCGTATTCAGTTTGTATCGACATATCTCCGTCAGTACAAGAGCTGCACTTCTTAAACTTGGTACTTCAGTAGAAAATGTATCTCCGCGCATCTCTGCAAAGTTTCGTTGCACAATTCGAATAAATGTGGAAGTTATAAACTAAAGCGATATCAACTTTACAACGCGCTAAATTTTGTTGATGTTTTGCGTATTCAGTTTGTATCGACATATCTCCGGCAGTCCAAGAGCTGGACTTCTTTAACTTGGTACTTCAGTAGACGCTGTATCTCCGCGACTGTCTGCAAAGTTTCGTTGCACAATTCGAATAAATGTGGAAGTTATAAACAAAAGCGATATCAACTATAAAACGCGCTAAATTTTGTTGATGTTTTGCGTATTCAGTTTGTATCGACATATCTCCGGCAGTACAAGAGCTGCACTTCTGATACTTGGTACTTCAGTAGACGCTGTATCTCCGCGACTGTCTGCAAAGTTTCGTAGCACAATTCGAATAATTGTGGAAGTTATAAACAAAAGCGATATCAACTTTAAAACGCGCTAAATTTTGTTGATGTTTTGCGTATTCAGTTTGTATCGACATATCTCCGGCAGTACAAGAGCTGCACTTCTGAAACTTGCTACTGCAGTAGAAAATGTGACTCCGCTAATCTCTGCAAAGTTTCGTTGCACAATTCGATTATATGTGGAAGTTATGAACAAAAGCGATATCAACTTTAAAATGCGCTAAATTGTGTTGATGTTTTGCGTATGCAGTTTGTATCGACATATCTCCGGCAGTACAAGAGCTGCACTACTGAAACTTGGTACTTCAGTAGAAAATGTGACTCCGCTAATCTCTGCAAAGTTTCATTGCACAATTCGAATAAATGTGGAAGTTATAAACAAAAGCGATATCAACTTTAAAACGCGCTAAATTTTGTTGATGTTTTGCGTATTCAGTTTGTATCGACATATCTCCGGCAGTACAAGAGCTGCACTTCTGAAACTTGGTACTTCAGTAGAAAATGTGACTCCGCGACTGTCTGCAAAGTTTCGTTGCACAATTCGATTAAATGTGGAAGTTATAAATAAAAGCGATATCAACTTTAAAACGCGCTAAATTTTGTTGATGTTTTGCGTATACAGTTTGTATCGACATATCTCCGGCAGTACAAGAGCTGCACTTCTTAAACTTGGTACTTCAGTAGAAAATGTGACTCCGCTGATCTCTGCAAAGTTTCGTCGCACAATTCGAATAAATGTGGAAGTTATAAACAAAAGCGATATCAACTTTAAAACGCGCTAAATTTTGTTGATGTTTTGCGTATTCAGTTTGTATCGACATATCTCCGGCAGTACAAGAGCTGCACTTCTGAAACTTGGTACTTCAGTAGACGACGTATCTCCGCGACTGTCTGCAAAGTTTCGTTGCACAATTTAAATGAATGTGGAAGTTATAAACAAAAGCGATATCAAGTATAAAACGCGCTAAATTTTGTTGATGTTTTGCGTATTCAGTTTGTATCGACATATCTCCGGCAGTACAAGAGCTGCACTTCTTAAACTTGGTACTTCAGTAGAAAATGCCTCTCCGCGACTGTCTGCAAAGTTTCGTAGCACAATTCGAATAAATGTGGAAGTTATAAACAAAAGCGATATCAACTTTAAAACGCGCTAAATTTTGTCAATGTTTTACGTATTCAGTTTGTATCGACATATCTCCGGCAGTACAAGAGCTGCACTTCTGAAACTTGGTACTGCAGTAGAAAATGTGACTCCGCTAATCTCTGCAAAGTTTCGTTGCACAATTCCAATAAATGTGGAAGTAATAAACAAAAGCGATATCAACTTTAAAACGCGCTAAATTTTGTTGATGTTTTGCGTATTCAGTTTGTATCGACATATCTCCGGCAGTACAAGAGCTGCACTTCTGAAACTTGGTACTTTAGTAGGAAATGCTTCTCAACGACTGTCTGCAAAGTTTCGTTGCACAATTTGAATAAATGTGGAAGTTAGAACAAAAGCGATATCAACTATAAAACGCGTTACATTTTGTTGATGTTTTGCGTATTCAGTTTGTATCGACATATCTCCGGCAGTACAAGAGCTGCACTTCTGAAACTTAGTACTTCAGTAGAAAATGTGACTCCGCTAATCTCTGCAAAGTTTCGTCGCACAATTCGAATAAATGTGGAAGTTATAAACAAAAGCACTATCAACTTTAAAATGCGCTAAATTTTGTTGATGTTTTGCGTATTCAGTTTGTATCGACATATCTCCGGCAGTACAAGAGCTGCACTTCTGAAACTTGGTACCTCAGTAGACGACGTATCTCCGCGACTGTCTGCAAAGTTTCGTTGCACAATTCGAATAAATGTGGATGTTATAAACAAAAGCGTTATCAACTATAAAACGCGCTAAATTTTGTTGATGTTTTGCGTATTCAGTTTGTATCGACATATCTCCGGCAGTACAAGAGCTGCACTTCTGAAACTTAGTACTTCAGTTGACGAGGTATCTTCGCGACTGTCTGCAAAGTTTCGTTGCACAATTCGAATAAATGTGGAAGTTATAAACAAAAGCGATATCAACTTTAAAACGCGTCAAATTTTGTATGATGTTTTGCGTATTCAGTTTGTATCGACATATCTCCGGCAATACCAGAGCTGCACTTCTGAAACTTGGTACTTCAGTAGACGACGTATCTCCGCGACTGTCTGCAAAGTCTCGTAGAACAATTCGAATAATTGTGGAAGTTATAAACAAAAGTGATATCAACTTTAAAACGCGCTAAATTTTGTTGATGTTTTTCGTATTCAGTTTGTATCGACATATCTCCGGCAGTACAAGAGCTGCACTTCTGAAACTTGGTACTTCAGTAGAAAATGTGACTCCGCAAATCTCTGCAAAGTTTCGTCGCACAATTCGAATAAATGTGGAAGTTATAAACAAAAGCGATATCAACTTTAAAACGCGCTAAATTTTGTTGATGTTTTGCGTATTCAGTTTGTATCGACATATCTCCGGCAGTACAAGAGCTGCACTTCTGAGACTAAGTACTTCAGTAGACGACGTATCTCCGCGACTGTCTGCAAAGTTTCGTTGCACAATTCGAATAAATGTGGAAGTTATAAACAAAAGCGATATCAACTATAAAACGCGCTAAATTTTGTTGATGTTTTGCGTATTCAGTTTGTATCGACATATCTCCGGCAGTACTAGAGCTGCACTTCTGAAACTTGGTACTTTAGTAGAAAATGCCTCTCCGCGACTGTCTGCAAAGTTTCGTTGCACAATTCGAATAAATGTTGAAGTTATAAACAAAAGCGATATCAACTTTAAAACGCGCTAAATTTTGATGATGTTTTGCGTATTCAGTTTGTATCGACATATCTCCTGCAGTACAAGAGCTGCACTTCTGAAACTTAGTACTTCAGTAGACGACGTATCTCCGCGACTGTCTGCAAAGTTTCGTTGCACAATTCGAATAAATGTGGATGTTATAAACAAAAGCGTTATCAACTATAAAACGCGCTTAATTTTGTTGAGGTTTTGCGTATTCAGTTTGTATCGACATATCTCCGGCAGTACAAGAGCTGCACTTCTGAAACTTAGTACTTCAGTAGACCAGGTATCTCCGCGACTGTCTGCAAAGTTTCGTCGCACAATTCGAATAAATGTGGAAGTTATAAACAAAAGCGATATCAACTTTAAAATGCGCTAAATTTTGTTGATGTTTTGCGTATTCAGTTTGTATCGACATATCTCCGGCAGTACAAGAGCTGCACTTCTAGAACTTGGTACTTCAGTAGACGACGTATCCCCGCGACTGTCTGCAAAGTTTCGTTGCACAATTCGAATAAATGTGGATGTTATAAACAAAAGCGATATCAACTTTAAAACGCGTCTAATTTTGTATAATGTTTTGCGTATTCAGTTTGTATCGACATATCTCCGGCAGTACAAGAGCTGCACTTCTGAAACTTAGTACTTCAGTAGACGACGTATCTCCGCGACTGTCTGCAAAGTTTCGTAGCACAATTCGAATAATTGTGGAAGTTATAAACAAAAGCGATATCAACTTTAAAACGCGCTAGATTTTGTTGATGTTTTGCGTATTCAGTTTGTATCGACATATCACCGGCAGTACAAGAGCTGCACTTCTGAAACTTCGTACTTCAGTAGACGATGTATCTCCGCAACTGTCTGCAAAGTTTCGTTGCACAATTCGAATAAATGTGGAAGTTATAAACAAAAGCAATATCAACTTTAAAACGCGCTAAATTTTGTTGATGTTTTGCGTATTCCGTTTGTATCGACATATCTCCGGCAGTACACTAGCTGCACTTCTGAAACTTGGTACTTCAGTAGAAAATGCCTCTCCTCGACTGTCTGCAAAGTTTCGTTGCACAATTCGATTAAATGTGGAAGTTATAAACAAAAGCGATATCAACTTTAAAACGCGCTAAATTTTGTTGATGTTTTGCGTATTCAGTTTGTATCGACATATCTCCGGCAGTACAAGAGCTGCACTTCTTAAACTTGGTACTTCAGTAGGAAATTCTTCTCCGCGACTGTCTGCAAAGTTTCGTTGCACAATTCTAATAAATGTGGAAGTTATAAACAAAAGCGATATCAACTATAAAACGCGCTAAATTTTGTTGATGTTTTGCGTATTCAGTTTGTATCGACATATCTCCGGCAGTACAAGAGCTGCACTTCTGAAACTTGGTACTTCAGTAGAAAATGTGACTCCGCTAATCTCTGCAAAGTTTCGTCGCACAATTCGAATAAATGTGGAAGTTATAAACAAAAGCGATATCAACTTTAAAACGCGCTAAATTTTGTTGATGTTTTGCGTATTCAGTTTGTATCGACATATCTCCGGCAGTACAAGAGCTGCACTTCTGAAACTAAGTACTTCAGTAGACGACGTATCTCCGCGACTGTCTGCAAAGTTTCGTTGCACAATTCGAATAAATGTGGAAGTTATAAACAAAAGCGATATCAACTATAAAACGCGCTCAATTTTGTTGATGTTTTGCGTATTCAGTTTGTATCGACATATCTCCGGCAGTACAAGAGCTGCACTTCTGAAACTTCGTACTTCAGTAGGAAATGCCTCTCCGCGACTGTCTGCAAAGTTTCGTTGCACAATTCTAATAAATGTGGAAGTTATGAACAAAAGCGATATCAACTATAAAACGCGCTAAATTTTGTTGATGTTTTGCGTATTCAGTTTCTATCGACATATCTCCCGCAGTACAAGAGCTGCACTTCTGAAACTTGGTACTTCAGTAGTAAATGTCATTCTGCTAATCTCTGCAAAGTTTCGTTGCACAATTCGATTAAATGTGGAAGTTATAAACAAAAGCGATATCAACTTTAAAATGCGCTGAATTGTGTTGATGTTTTGCGTATTCAGTTTGTATCGACATATCTCCGGCAGTACAAGAGCTGCACTTCTGAAACTTGGTACTTCAGTAGAAAATGTGACTCCGCTAATCTCTGCAAAGTTTCATTGCACAATTCGAATAAATGTGGAAGTTATAAACAAAAGCGATATCAACTTTAAAACGCGCTAAATTTTGTTGATGTTTTGCGTATTCAGTTTGTATCGACATATCTCCGGCAGTACAAGAGCTGCACTTCTGAAACTTTGTACTTCAGTAGAAAATGCTTCTCTGCGACTGTCTGCAAAGTTTCGTTGTACAATTCGAATAAATGTGGAAGTTATAAACAAAAGCGATATCAACTTTAAAACGCGCTAAATTTTGTTGATGTTTTGCGTATTCAGTTTGTATCGACATATCTCCGGCAGTACAAGAGCTGCAAATCTGAAACTTGGTACTTCAGTAGAAAATGTGACTCCGCGTATCTCTGCAAAGTTTCGTCGCACAATTCGAATAAATGTGGAAGTTATAAACAAAAGCGATATCAACTTTAAAACGCGCTAAATTTTGTTGATGTTTTGCGTATTCCGTTTGTATCGACATATCTCCGGCAGTACAAGAGCTGCACTTCTGAAACTTAATACTTCAGTAGACGAGGTATCTCCGCGACTGTCTGCAAAGTTTCGTTGCACAATTCGAATAAATGTGGAAGTTATAAACAAAAGCGATATCAACTTTAAAACGCGCTAAATTTTATTGATGTTTTGCGTATTCAGTTCGTATCGACATATCTCCGGCAGTACAAGAGTTGCACTTCTGAAACTTGGTACTTCAGAAGAAAATGCCTCTCTGCGACTGTCTGCAAAGTTTCGTTGCAGAATTCGAATAAATGTGGAAGTTAGAAACAAAAGCGATAGGAACTATAAAACGCGCTAAATTTGGTTGATGTTTTGCGTATTCAGTTTGTATCGACATATCTCCGTCAGTATAAGAGCTGCACTTCTTAAACTTGGTACTTCAGTAGAAAATGTATCTCCGTGCATCTCTGCAAAGTTTCGTTGCACAATTCGAATAAATGTGGAAGTTATAAACTAAAGCGATATCAACTTTCAAACGCGCAAAATTTTGTTGATGTTTTGCGTATTCAGTGTGTATCGACATATCTCCGGCAGTACCAGAGCTGCACTTCTGAAACTGAGTACTTCAGTAGACGATGTATCTCCGCGACTCTCTGCAAAGTTTCGTAGCACAATTCGAATAATTGTGGAAGTTATAAACAAAAGCGATATCAACTTTAAAACGCGCTAAATTTTGTTGATGTTTTGCGTATTCAGTTTGTATCGACATATCTCCGGCAGTACAAGAGCTGCACTTCTGAAACTTGGTACTTCAGTAGAAAAGGTGAATCGGCTAATCTCTGCAAAGTTTCGTCGCACAATTCGAATAAATGTGGAAGTTATAAACAAAAGCGATATCAACTTTAAAACGCGCTTAATTTTGTTGATGTTTTGCGTATTCAGTTTGTATCGACATATCTCCGGCAGTACAAGAGCTGCACTTCTGAAACTAAGTACTTCAGTAGACGACGTATCTCCGCGACTGTCTGCAAAGTTTCGTTGCACAATTCGAATAAATGTGGAAGTTATAAACAAAAGCGATATCAACTATAAAACGCGCTCAATTTTGTTGATGTTTTGCGTATTCAGTTTGTATCGACATATCTCCGGCAGTACAAGAGCTGCACTTCTTAAACTTGGTACTTCAGTAGGAAATGCCTCTCCGCGACTGTCTGCAAAGTTTCGTTGCACAATTCGAATAAATGTGGAAGTTATAAACAAAAGCGTTATCAACTATAAAACGCGCTAAATTTTGTTGATGTTTTGCGTATTCAGTTTGTATCGACATATCTCCGGCAGTACATGAGCTGCACTTTTGAAACTTGGTACTTCAGTAGACGCTGTATCTCCGCGACTGTCTGCAAAGTTTCGTTGCACAATTCGAATAAATGTGGAAGTTATAGACAAAAGCGATATCAACTTTAAAACGCGCTTAATTTTGTTGATGTTTTGCGTATTCAGTTTGTATCGACATATCTCCGGCAGTACAAGAGCTGCACTTCTGAAACTGGGTACTTCAGTAGAAATCTTCTCTGCGACTGTCTGCAAAGTTTCGTTGCACAATTCGAAGAAATGTGGAAGTTATAAACAAAAGCGATATCAACTTTAAAACGCGCTAAATTTTGTTGATGTTTTGCGTATTCAGTTTGTATCGACATATCTCCGGCAGTACAAGAGCTGCACTTCTTAAACTTCGTACTTCAGTAGGAAATGCCTCTCCGCGACTGTCTGCAAAGTTTCGTTGCACAATTCTAATAAATGTGGAAGTTATGAACAAAAGCGATATCAACTATAAAACGCGCTAAATTTTGTTGATGTTTAGCGTATTCAGTTTCTATCGACATATCTCCCGCAGTACAAGAGCTGCACTTCTGAAACTTGGTACTTCAGTAGTAAATGTCATTCTGCTAATCTCTGCAAAGTTTCGTTGCACAATTCGATTAAATGTGGAAGTTATAAACAAAAGCGATATCAACTTTAAAATGCGCTGAATTGTGTTGATGTTTTGCGTATTCAGTTTGTATCGACATATCTCCGGCAGTACAAGAGCTGCACTTCTGAAACTTGGTACTTCAGTAGAAAATGTGACTCCGCTAATCTCTGCAAAGTTTCATTGCACAATTCGAATAAATGTGGAAGTTATAAACAAAAGCGATATCAACTTTAAAACGCGCTAAATTTTGTTGATGTTTTGCGTATTCAGTTTGTATCGACATATCTCCGGCAGTACAAGAGCTGCACTTCTGAAACTTAATACTTCAGTAGACGAGGTATCTCCGCGACTGTCTGCAAAGTTTCGTTGCACAATTCGAATAAATGTGGAAGTTATAAACAAAAGCGATATCAACTTTAAAACGCGCTAAATTTTATTGATGTTTTGCGTATTCAGTTCGTATCGACATATCTCCGGCAGTACAAGAGTTGCACTTCTGAAACTTGGTACTTCAGAAGAAAATGCCTCTCTGCGACTGTCTGCAAAGTTTCGTTGCAGAATTCGAATAAATTTAGAAGTTATAAACAAAAGCGATAGGAACTATAAAACGCGCTAAATTTGGTTGATGTTTTGCGTATTCAGTTTGTATCGACATATCTCCGTCAGTATAAGAGCTGCACTTCTTAAACTTGGTACTTCAGTAGAAAATGTATCTCCGCGCATCTCTGCAAAGTTTCGTTGCACAATTCGAATAAATGTGGAAGTTATAAACTAAAGCGATATCAACTTTAAAACGCGCAAAATTTTGTTGATGTTTTGCGTATTCAGTGTGTATCGACATATCTCCGGCAGTACAAGAGCTGCACTTCTGAAACTGAGTACTTCAGTAGACGATGTATCTCCGCGACTCTCTGCAAAGTTTCGTAGCACAATTCGAATAATTGTGGAAGTTATAAACAAAAGCGATATCAACTTTAAAACGCGCTAAATTTTGTTGATGTTTTGCGTATTCAGTTTGTATCGACATATCTCCGGCAGTACAAGAGCTGCACTTCTGAAACTTGGTACTTCAGTAGAAAAGGTGAATCGGCTCATCTCTGCAAAGTTTCGTCGCACAATTCGAATAAATGTGGAAGTTATAAACAAAAGCGATATCAACTTTAAAACGCGCTAAATTTTGTTGATGTTTTGCGTATTCAGTTTGTATCGACATATCTCCGGCAGTACAAGAGCTGCACTTCTGAAACTAAGTACTTCAGTAGACGACGTATCTCCGCGACTGTCTGCAAAGTTTCGTTGCACAATTCGAATAAATGTGGAAGTTATAAACAAAAGCGATATCAACTATAAAACGCGCTCAATTTTGTTGATGTTTTGCGTATTCAGTTTGTATCGACATATCTCCGGCAGTACAAGAGCTGCACTTCTTAAACTTGGTACTTCAGTAGGAAATGCCTCTCCGCGACTGTCTGCAAAGTTTCGTTGCACAATTCGAATAAATGTGGAAGTTATAAACAAAAGCGTTATCAACTATAAAACGCGCTAAATTTTGTTGATGTTTTGCGTATTCATTTTGTATCGACATATCTCCGGCAGTACTAGAGCTGCACTTTTGAAACTTGGTACTTCAGTAGATGCTGTATCTCCGCGACGGTCTGCAAAGTTTCGTTGCACAATTCGAATAAATGTGGAAGTTATAAACAAAAGCGATATCAACTTTAAAACGCGCTTAACTTTGTTGATGTTTTGCGTATTCAGTTTGTATCGACATATCTCCGGCAGTACAAGAGCTGCACTTCTGAAACTGGGTACTTCAGTAGAAATCTTCTCTGCGACTGTCTGCAAAGTTTCGTTGCACAATTCGAAGAAATGTGGAAGTTATAAACAAAAGCGATATCAACTTTAAAACGCGCTAAATTTTGTTGATGTTTTGCGTATTCAGTTTGTATCGACATATCTCCGGCAGTACCAGAGCTGCACTTCTGAAACTTGGTACTTCAGTAGAAAATGTTACTCCGCTAATCTCTGCAAAGTTTCGTCGCACAATTCGAATAAATGTGGAAGTTATAAACAAAAGCGATATCAACTTTAAAACGCGCTAAATTTTGTTGATGTTTTGCGTATTCAGTTTGTATCGACATATCTCCGGCAGTACAAGAGCTGCACTTCTGAAACTTGGTACTTCAGTAGACGACGTATCTCCGCGACTGTCAGCAAAGTTTCGTTGCACAATTCGAATAAATGTGGATGTAATAAACAAAAGCGTTATCAACTGTAAAACGCGCTAAATTTTGTTGATGTTTTGCGTATTCAGTTTGTATCGACATATCTCCGGCAGTACAAGAGCTGCACTTCTGAAACTTAATACTTCAGTAGACGAGGTATCTCCGCGACTGTCTGCAAAGTTTCGTCGCACAATTCGAATAAATGTGGAAGTTATAAACAAAAGCGATATCAACTTTAAAACGCGCTAAATTTTGTTGATGTTTTGCGTATTCAGTTTGTATCGACATATCTCCGGCAGTACAAGGGCTGCACATCTAAAACTTAGTACTTCAGTAGACGAGGTATCTCCGCGACGGTCTGCAAAGTTTCGTTGCACAATTGGAATTAATGTGGAAGTTATAAACAAAAGCGATATCAACTTTAAAACGCGTTAAATTTTGTATGATGTTTTGCGTATTCAGTTTGTATCGACATATCTCCGGCAGTACAAGAGCTGCACTTCAGAAACTTGGTACTCTAGTAGAAAATGCCTCTCCGCGACTGTCTGCAAAGTTTCGTTGCACAATTCGAATAAATGTGGAAGTTATAAACAAAAGCGATATCAACTTTAAAACGCGCTAAATTTTATTGATGTTTTGCGTATTCAGTTCGTATCGACATATCTCCGGCAGTACAAGAGCTGCACTTCTGAAACTGAGTACTTCAGAAGAAAATGCCTCTCTGCGACTGTCTGCAAAGTTTCGTTGCAGAATTCGAATAAATTTAGAAGTTATAAACAAAAGCGATAGGAACTATAAAACGCGCTAAATTTTGTTGATGTTTTGCGTATTCAGTTTGTATCGACATATCTCCGTCAGTATAAGAGCTGCACTTCTTAAACTTGGTCCTTCAGTAGACGATGTATCTCCGCGACTGTCTGCAAAGTTTCGTAGCACAATTCGAATAATTGCGGAAGTTATAAACAAAAGCGATATCAACTTTAAAACGCGCTTAATTTTGTTGATGTTTTGCGTATTCAGTTTGTATCGACATATCTCCGGCAGTACAAGAGCTGCACTTCTTAAACTTAATACTTCAGTAGAAAATGTATCTCCGCGCATCTCTGCAAAGTTTCGTTGCACAATTCGAATAAATGTGGAAGTTATAAACAAAAGCGATATCAACTTTAAAACGCGCTAAATTTTGTTGATGTTTTGCGTATTCAGTTTGTATCGACATATCTCTTGCAGTACAAGAGCTGCACTTCTGAAACTGAGTACTTCAGTAGAAAATGCCTCTCCGCGACTGTCTGCAAAGTTTCGTTGCAGAATTCGAATAAATTTGGAAGTTATAAACAAAAGCGATATCAACTATAAAACGCGCTAAATTTTGTTGATGTTTTGCGTATTCAGTTTGTATCGACATATCTCCGGCAGTACAAGAGCTGCACTTTTTAAACTTTGTACTTCCGTTGACCATGTATCTCCGCGACTGTCTGCAAAGTTTCGTTGCACAATTCGAAGAAATGTGGAAGTTATAAACAAAAGCGATATCAACTTTAAAACGCGCTAAATTTTGTTGATGTTTTGCGTATTCAGTTTGTATCGACATATCTCCTGCAGTACAAGAGCTGCACTTCTGAAACTTGGTACTTCAGTAGAAAATGTGACTCCGCTAATCTCTGCAAAGTTTCGTCGCACAATTCGAATAAATGTGGAAGTTATAAACAAAAGCGATATCAACTTTAAAACGCGCTAAATTTTGTTGATGTTTTGCGTATTCAGTTTGTATCGACATATCTCCGGCAGTACAAGAGCTGCACTTCTTAAACTTGGTACTTCAGAAGAAAATGCCTCTCCGCGACTGTCTGCAAAGTTTCGTTGCAGAATTCGAATAAATTTAGAAGTTATAAACAAAAGCGATATCAACTATAAAACGCGCTTAATTTTGTTGATGTTTTGCGTATTCAGTTTGTATCGACATAGCTCCGTCAGTACAAGAGCTGCACTTCTTAAACTTGGTACTTCATTAGAAAATGTATCTCCGCGCCTCTCTGCAAAGTTTCGTTGCACAATTCGAATAAATGTGGAAGTTATAAACTAAAGCGATATCAACTTTAAAACGCGCTAAATTTTGTTGATGTTTTGCGTATTCAGTTTGTATCGACATATCTCCGGCAGTACAAGAGCTGCACTTCTGAAACTTGGTACTTCAGTAGAAAATGTTACTCCGCTTATCTCTGCAAAGTTTCGTTGCACAATTCGATTAAATGTGGAAGTTATAAACAAAAGCGATATCAACTTTAAAATGCGCTAAATTGTGTTGATGTTTTGCGTATTCAGTTTGTATCGACATATCTCCGGCAGTACAAGAGCTGCACTTCTGAAACTTGGTACTTCAGGAGAAAATGTGACTCCGCTAATCTCTGCAAAGTTTCGTTGCACAATTCGAATAAATGTGGAAGTTATAAACAAAAGCGATATCAACTTTAAAACGCGCTAAATTGTGTTGATGTTTTGCGTATTCAGTTTGTATCGACATATATCCGGCAGTACAAGAGCTGCACTTCTGAAACTTTATACTTCAGTAGACGCTGTATCTCCGCGACTGTATGCAAAGTTTCGTTGCACAATTCGAATAAATGTGGAAGTTATAAACAAAAGCGATATCAACTTTAAAACGCGCTAAATTTTGTTGATGTTTTGCGTATTCAGTTTGTATCGACATATCTCCGGCAGTACAAGAGCTGCACTTCTGAAACTCTGTACTTCAGTAGCAAATGCCTCTCCGCGACTGTCTGCAAAGTTTCGTTGCACAATTCGAATAAATGTGGAAGTTATAAACAAAAGCGTTATCAACTATAAAACGCGCTAAATTTTGTTGATGTTTTGCGTATTCATTTTGTATCGACATATCTCCGGCAGTACTAGAGCTGCACTTTTTAAACTTGGTACTTCAGTAGACGCTGTATCTCCGCGACTGTCTGCAAAGTTTCGTTGCACAATTCGAAAAATTTGGAAGTTATAAACAAAAGCGATATCAACTTTAAAACGCGCTTAATTTTGTTGATGTTTTGCGTATTCAGTTTGTATCGACATATCTCCGGCAGTACAAGAGCTGCACTTCTGAAACTGGGTACTTCAGTAGAAATCTTCTCTGCGACTGTCTGCAAAGTTTCGTTGCACAATTCGAAGAAATGTGGAAGTTATAAACAAAAGCGATATCAACTTTAAAACGCGCTTAATTTTGTTGATGTTTTGCGTATTCAGTTTGTATCGACATATCTCCGGCAGTACAAGAGCTGCACTTCTTAAACTTAATACTTCAGTAGAAAATGTATCTCCGCGCATCTCTGCAAAGTTTCGTTGCACAATTCGAATAAATGTGGAAGTTATAAACAAAAGCGATATCAACTTTAAAACGCGCTAAATTTTGTTGATGTTTTGCGTATTCAGTTTGTATCGACATATCTCTTGCAGTACAAGAGCTGCACTTCTGAAACTGAGTACTTCAGTAGAAAATGCCTCTCCGCGACTGTCTGCAAAGTTTCGTTGCAGAATTCGAATAAATTTGGAAGTTATAAACAAAAGCGATATCAACTATAAAACGCGCTAAATTTTGTTGATGTTTTGCGTATTCAGTTTGTATCGACATATCTCCGGCAGTACAAGAGCTGCACTTTTTAAACTTTGTACTTCCGTTGACCATGTATCTCCGCGACTGTCTGCAAAGTTTCGTTGCACAATTCGAAGAAATGTGGAAGTTATAAACAAAAGCGATATCAACTTTAAAACGCGCTAAATTTTGTTGATGTTTTGCGTATTCAGTTTGTATCGACATATCTCCTGCAGTACAAGAGCTGCACTTCTGAAACTTGGTACTTCAGTAGAAAATGTGACTCCGCTAATCTCTGCAAAGTTTCGTCGCACAATTCGAATAAATGTGGAAGTTATAAACAAAAGCGATATCAACTTTAAAACGCGCTAAATTTTGTTGATGTTTTGCGTATTCAGTTTGTATCGACATATCTCCGGCAGTACAAGAGCTGCACTTCTTAAACTTGGTACTTCAGAAGAAAATGCCTCTCCGCGACTGTCTGCAAAGTTTCGTTGCAGAATTCGAATAAATTTAGAAGTTATAAACAAAAGCGATATCAACTATAAAACGCGCTTAATTTTGTTGATGTTTTGCGTATTCAGTTTGTATCGACATAGCTCCGTCAGTACAAGAGCTGCACTTCTTAAACTTGGTACTTCATTAGAAAATGTATCTCCGCGCCTCTCTGCAAAGTTTCGTTGCACAATTCGAATAAATGTGGAAGTTATAAACTAAAGCGATATCAACTTTAAAACGCGCTAAATTTTGTTGATGTTTTGCGTATTCAGTTTGTATCGACATATCTCCGGCAGTACAAGAGCTGCACTTCTGAAACTTGGTACTTCAGTAGAAAATGTTACTCCGCTTATCTCTGCAAAGTTTCGTTGCACAATTCGATTAAATGTGGAAGTTATAAACAAAAGCGATATCAACTTTAAAATGCGCTAAATTGTGTTGATGTTTTGCGTATTCAGTTTGTATCGACATATCTCCGGCAGTACAAGAGCTGCACTTCTGAAACTTGGTACTTCAGGAGAAAATGTGACTCCGCTAATCTCTGCAAAGTTTCGTTGCACAATTCGAATAAATGTGGAAGTTATAAACAAAAGCGATATCAACTTTAAAACGCGCTAAATTGTGTTGATGTTTTGCGTATTCAGTTTGTATCGGCATATCTCCGGCAGTACAAGAGCTGCACTTCTGAAACTTTATACTTCAGTAGACGCTGTATCTCCGCGACTGTATGCAAAGTTTCGTTGCACAATTCGAATAAATGTGGAAGTTATAAACAAAAGCGATATCAACTTTAAAACGCGCTAAATTTTGTTGATGTTTTGCGTATTCAGTTTGTATCGACATATCTCCGGCAGTACAAGAGCTGCACTTCTGAAACTCTGTACTTCAGTAGCAAATGCCTCTCCGCGACTGTCTGCAAAGTTTCGTTGCACAATTCGAATAAATGTGGAAGTTATAAACAAAAGCGTTATCAACTATAAAACGCGCTAAATTTTGTTGATGTTTTGCGTATTCATTTTGTATCGACATATCTCCGGCAGTACTAGAGCTGCACTTTTTAAACTTGGTACTTCAGTAGACGCTGTATCTCCGCGACTGTCTGCAAAGTTTCGTTGCACAATTCGAAAAATTTGGAAGTTATAAACAAAAGCGATATCAACTTTAAAACGCGCTTAATTTTGTTGATGTTTTGCGTATTCAGTTTGTATCGACATATCTCCGGCAGTACAAGAGCTGCACTTCTGAAACTGGGTACTTCAGTAGAAATCTTCTCTGCGACTGTCTGCAAAGTTTCGTTGCACAATTCGAAGAAATGTGGAAGTTATAAACAAAAGCGATATCAACTTTAAAACGCGCTAAATTTTGTTGATGTTTTGCGTATTCAGTTTGTATCGACATATCTCCGGCAGTACCAGAGCTGCACTTCTGAAACTTGGTACTTCAGTAGAAAATGTTACTCCGCTAATCTCTGCAAAGTTTCGTCGCACAATTCGAATAAATGTGGAAGTTATAAACAAAAGCGATATCAACTTTAAAACGCGCTAAATTTTGTTGATGTTTTGCGTATTCAGTTTGTATCGACATATCTCCGGCAGTACAAGAGCTGCACTTCTGAAACTTGGTACTTCAGTAGACGACGTATCTCCGCGACTGTCAGCAAAGTTTCGTTGCACAATTCGAATAAATGTGGATGTAATAAACAAAAGCGTTATCAACTGTAAAACGCGCTAAATTTTGTTGATGTTTTGCGTATTCAGTTTGTATCGACATATCTCCGGCAGTACAAGAGCTGCACTTCTGAAACTTAATACTTCAGTAGACGAGGTATCTCCGCGACTGTCTGCAAAGTTTCGTCGCACAATTCGAATAAATGTGGAAGTTATAAACAAAAGCGATATCAACTTTAAAACGCGCTAAATTTTGTTGATCTTTTGCGTATTCAGTTTGTATCGACATATCTCCGGCAGTACAAGGGCTGCACATCTAAAACTTAGTACTTCAGTAGACGAGGTATCTCCGCAACGGTCTGCAAAGTTTCGTTGCACAATTGGAATTAATGTGGAAGTTATAAACAAAAGCGATATCAACTTTAAAACGCGTTAAATTTTGTATGATGTTTTGCGTATTCAGTTTGTATCGACATATCTCCGGCAGTACAAGAGCTGCACTTCAGAAACTTGGTACTCTAGTAGATAATGCCTCTCCGCGACTGTCTGCAAAGTTTCGTTGCACAATTCGAATAAATGTGGAAGTTATAAACAAAAGCGATATCAACTTTAAAACGCGCTAAATTTTATTGATGTTTTGCGTATTCAGTTCGTATCGACATATCTCCGGCAGTAAAAGAGCTGCACTTCTGAAACTGAGTACTTCAGATGAAAATGCCTCTCTGCGACTGTCTGCAAAGTTTCGTTGCAGAATTCGAATTAATTTAGAAGTTATAAACAAAAGCGATAGGAACTATAAAACGCGCTAAATTTTGTTGATGTTTTGCGTATTCAGTTTGTATCGACATATCTCCGTCAGTATAAGAGCTGCACTTCTTAAACTTGGTCCTTCAGTAGACGATGTATCTCCGCGACTGTCTGCAAAGTTTCGTAGCACAATTCGAATAATTGCGGAAGTTATAAACAAAAGCGATATCAACTTTAAAACGCGCTTAATTTTGTTGATGTTTTGCGTATTCAGTTTGTATCGACATATCTCCGGCAGTACAAGAGCTGCACTTCTTAAACTTAATACTTCAGTAGAAAATGTATCTCCGCGCATCTCTGCAAAGTTTCGTTGCACAATTCGAATAAATGTGGAAGTTATAAACAAAAGCGATATCAACTTTAAAACGCGCTAAATTTTGTTGATGTTTTGCGTATTCAGTTTGTATCGACATATCTCTTGCAGTACAAGAGCTGCACTTCTGAAACTGAGTACTTCAGTAGAAAATGCCTCTCCGCGACTGTCTGCAAAGTTTCGTTGCAGAATTCGAATAAATTTGGAAGTTATAAACAAAAGCGATATCAACTATAAAACGCGCTAAATTTTGTTGATGTTTTGCGTATTCAGTTTGTATCGACATATCTCCGGCAGTACAAGAGCTGCACTTTTTAAACTTTGTACTTCCGTTGACCATGTATCTCCGCGACTGTCTGCAAAGTTTCGTTGCACAATTCGAAGAAATGTGGAAGTTATAAACAAAAGCGATATCAACTTTAAAACGCGCTAAATTTTGTTGATGTTTTGCGTATTCAGTTTGTATCGACATATCTCCTGCAGTACAAGAGCTGCACTTCTGAAACTTGGTACTTCAGTAGAAAATGTGACTCCGCTAATCTCTGCAAAGTTTCGTCGCACAATTCGAATAAATGTGGAAGTTATAAACAAAAGCGATATCAACTTTAAAACGCGCTAAATTTTGTTGATGTTTTGCGTATTCAGTTTGTATCGACATATCTCCGGCAGTACAAGAGCTGCACTTCTTAAACTTGGTACTTCAGAAGAAAATGCCTCTCCGCGACTGTCTGCAAAGTTTCGTTGCAGAATTCGAATAAATTTAGAAGTTATAAACAAAAGCGATATCAACTATAAAACGCGCTTAATTTTGTTGATGTTTTGCGTATTCAGTTTGTATCGACATAGCTCCGTCAGTACAAGAGCTGCACTTCTTAAACTTGGTACTTCATTAGAAAATGTATCTCCGCGCCTCTCTGCAAAGTTTCGTTGCACAATTCGAATAAATGTGGAAGTTATAAACTAAAGCGATATCAACTTTAAAACGCGCTAAATTTTGTTGATGTTTTGCGTATTCAGTTTGTATCGACATATCTCCGGCAGTACAAGAGCTGCACTTCTGAAACTTGGTACTTCAGTAGAAAATGTTACTCCGCTTATCTCTGCAAAGTTTCGTTGCACAATTCGATTAAATGTGGAAGTTATAAACAAAAGCGATATCAACTTTAAAAGACGCTAAATTGTGTTGATGTTTTGCGTATTCAGTTTGTATCGACATATCTCCGGCAGTACAAGAGCTGCACTTCTGAAACTTGGTACTTCAGGAGAAAATGTGACTCCGCTAATCTCTGCAAAGTTTCGTTGCACAATTATAATAAATGTGGAAGTTATAAACAAAAGCGATATCAACTTTAAAACGCGCAAAATTGTGTTGATGTTTTGCGTATTCAGTTTGTATCGACATATATCCGGCAGTACAAGAGCTGCACTTCTGAAACTTTATACTTCAGTAGACGCTGTATCTCCGCGACTGTATGCAAAGTTTCGTTGCACAATTCGAATAAATGTGGAAGTTATAAACAAAAGCGATATCAACTTTAAAACGCGCTAAATTTTGTTGATGTTTTGCGTATACAGTTTGTATCGACATATCTCCGGCAGTACAAGAGCTGCACTTCTGAAACTTGGTACTTCCGTAGACGACGTTTCTTCGCGACTGTCTGCAAAGTTTCGTTGCACAATTCGAATAAATGTGGATGTTATAAACAAAAGCGTGATCAACTATAAAACGCGCTAAATTTTGTTGATGTTTTGCGTATTCAGTTTGTATCGACATATCTCCGGCAGTACAAGGGCTGCACATCTAAAACTTAGTACTTCAGAAGAAAATGCCTCTCCGCGACTGTCTGCAAAGTTTCGTTGCAGAATTCGAATACATTTAGAAGTTATAAACAAAAGCGATATCAACTATAAAACGCGCTTAATTTTGTTGATGTTTTGCGTATTCAGTTTGTATCGACATAGCTCCGTCAGTACAAGAGCTGCACTTCTTAAACTTGGTACTTCAGTAGAAAATGTATCTCCGCGCATCTCCGCAAAGTTTCGTTGCAGAATTCGAATAAATGTGGAAGTTATAAACTAAAGCGATATCAACTATAAAACGCGCGAAATTTTGTTGATGTTTTGCGTATTCAGTTTGTATCGACATATCTCCGTCAGTACAAGAGCTGCACTTCTTAAACTTAATACTTCAGTAGAAAATGTATCTCCGCGCATCTCTGCAAAGTTTCGTTGCACAATTCGAATAAATGTGGAAGTTATAAACTAAAGCGATATCAACTTTAAAACGCGCTAAATTTTGTTGATGTTTTGCGTATTCAGTTTGTATCGACATATCTCCGGCAGTACAAGAGCTGCACTTCTGAAACTTAGTACTTCAGTAGACGATGTATCTCCGCGACTGTCTGCAAAGTTTCGTAGCACAATTCGAATAATTGTGGAAGTTATAAACAAAAGCGATATCAACTATAAAACGCGCTAAATTTTGTTGATGTTTTGCGTATTCAGTTTGTATCGACATATCTCCGGCAGTACAAGAGCTGCACTCTTGAAACTTGGTACTTCAGTAGAAAATGTGACTCCGCTAATCTCTGCAAAGTTTCGTTGCACAATTCGATTAAATGTGGAAGTTATAAACAAAAGCGATATCAACTTTAAAATGCGCTAAATTGTGTTGATGTTTTGCGTATTAAGTTTGTATCGACATATCTCCGGCAGTACACGAGCTGCACTTCTGAAACTTTGTACTTCAGTAGAAAATGTGACTCCGCTAATCTCTGCAAAGTTTCGTGTCACAATTCGAATAAATGTGGAAGTTATAAACAAAAGCGATATCAACTATAAAACGCGCTAAATTTTGTTGATGTTTTGCGTATTCAGTTTGTATCGACATATCTCCTGCAGTACAAGAGCTGCACTTCTGAAACTTGGTACGTCAGTAGAAATTGTGACTCCGCTAATCTCTGCAAAGTTTCGTCGCACAATTCGAATAAATGTGGAAGTTATAAACAAAAGCGTTATCAACTTTAAAACGCGCTAAATTTTGTTGATGTTTTGCGTATTCAGTTTGTATCGACATATCTCCGGCAGTAAAAGAGCTGCACTTCTGAAACTTAGTACTTCAGTAGAAAATGTGACTCCGCTAATCTCTGCAAAGTTTCGTCGCACAATTCGAATAAATGTGGAAGTTATAAACAAAAGCGATATCAACTTTAAAACGCGCTAAATTTTGTTGATGTTTTGCGTATTCAGTTTGTATCGACATATCTCCGGCAGTACAAGAGTTGCACTTGTGAAACTAGGTACTTCAGTAGACGCTGTATCTCCGCGACTGTCTGCAAAGTTTCGTTGCACAATTCGAATAAATGTGGAAGTTATAAACAAAAGCGATATCAACTATAAAACGCGCTAAATTTTGTTGATGTTTTGCGTATTCAGTTTGTATCGACATATCTCCGGCAGTACAAGAGCTGCACTTCTGAAACTTGGTACTTCAGTGGACGAGGTATTTCCGCGACTGTCTGCAAAGTTTCGTTGCACAATTCGAATAAATGTTGAAGTTAGAAACAAAAGCGATATCAACTATAAAACGACCTAAATTTTGTTGATGTTTTGCGTATTCAGTTTGTATCGACATATCTCCGGCAGTACAAGAGCTGCACTTCTGAAACTTGGTACTTCAGTAGACGCTGACTCTCCGCGACTGTCTGCAAAGTTACGTTGCACAAGTCGAATAAATGTTGAAGTTATAAACAAAAGCGATATCAACTTTAAAACGCGCTAAATTTTGTTGATGTTTTGCGTATTCAGTTTGTATCGACATATCTCCGGCAGTACCAGAGCTGCACTTCTGAAACTTGGTACTTCAGTAGAAAATGCCTATCCGCGACTGTCTGCAAAGTTTCGTTGCACAATTCGAATAAATGTGGAAGTTATAAACAAAAGCGATATCAACTTTAAAACGCGCTAAATTTTGTTGATGTTTTACGTATTCAGTTTTTATCGGTATATCTCCGGCAGTACAAGAGCTGCACTTCTTAAACTTAGTACTTCAGTGGACGAGGTATTTCCGCGACTGTCTGCAAAGTTTCGTTGCACAATTCGAATAAATGTGGAAGTTATACACAAAAGCGATATCAACTATAAAACGCGCTAAATTTTGTTGATGTTTTGCGTATTCAGTTTGTATCGACATATCTCCGGCAGTACAAGAGCTGCACTTCTGAAACTTGGTACGTCAGTAGACGCTGTATCTCCGTTACTGTCTGCAAAGTTTCGTTACACAATTCGAATAAATGTGGAAGTTATAAACAAAAGCGACATCAACTTTAAAACGCGCTTAATTTTGTTGATGTTTTGCGTATTCAGTTTGTATCGACATATCTCCGGCAGTACAAGAGCTGCACTTCTGAAACTTGGTACTTCAGTAGAAAATGTATCTCCGCGCATCTCTGCAAAGTTTCGTTGCACAATTCGAATAAATGTGGAAGTTATAAACAAAAGCGATATCAACTTTAAAACGCGCTAAATTTGGTTGATGTTTTGCGTATTCAGTTTGTATCGGCATATCTCCGGCAGTACAAGAGCTGCACTTCTGAAACTTGGTACTTCAGTAGAAATATCTTATCCACGACTGTCTGCAAAGTTTCGTTGCACAATTCGAATAAATGTGGAAGTTATAAACAAAAGCGATATCAACTTTAAAACGCGCTAAATTTTGTTGATGTTTTGCGTATTCAGTTTGTATCGACATATATCCGGCAGTACAAGAGCTGCACTTCTGAAACTTGGTACTTCAGTAGAAAATGTATCTCCGCGCATCTCTGCAAAGTTTCGTTGCACAATTCGAATAAATGTGGAAGTTATAAACTAAAGCGATATCAACTTTAAAACGCGCTAAATTTTGTTGATGTTTTGCGTATTCAGTTTGTATCGACATATCTCCGGCAGTACAAGAGCTGCACTTCTTAAACTTGGTACTTCCGTAGACGAGGTATTTCCGCAACTGTCTGCAAAGTTTCGTTGCACAATTCGAATAAATGTGGAAGTTAGAAACAAAAGCGATATCAACTATAAAACGACCTAAATTTTGTTGATGTTTTGCGTATTCAGTTTGTATCGACATATCTCCGGCAGTACAAGAGCTGCACTTCTGAAACTTGGTACTTCAGTAGAAAATATGACTCAGCTAATCTCTGCAAAGTTTCGTTGCACAATTCGGATAAATGTGGAAGTTATAAACAAAAGCGATATCAACTTTAAAACGCGCTAAATTTTGTTGATGTTTTGCGTATTCAGTTTGTATCGACATATCTCTTGCAGTACAAGAGCTGCACTTCTGAAACTTGGTACTTCAGTAGAAAATGCCTCTCCGCGACTGTCTGCAAAGTTTCGTTGCAGAATTCGAATAAATTTGGAAGTTATAAACAAAAGCGATATCAACTATAAAACGCGCTAAATTTTGTTGATGTTTTGCGTATTCAGTTTGTATAGACATATCTCCGGCAGTACAGGAGCTGCACTTCTGAAACTTAGTACTTCAGTAGAAAATGCCTCTCCGCGACTGTCTGCAAAGTTTCGTTGCAGAATTCGAATAAATTTGGAAGTTATAAACAAAAGCGATATCAACTATAAAACGCGCTAAATTTTGTTGATGTTTTGCGTATTCAGTTTGTATCGACATATCTCCGGCAGTACAAGAGCTGCACTTTTGAGACTGTGTACTTCCGTCGACCATGTATCTCCGCGACTTTCTGCAAAGTTTCCTTGCACAATTCGAATAAATGTGGAAGTTATAAACAAAAGCGATATCAACTTTAAAACGCGCTAAATTTTGTTGATGTTTTGCGTATTCAGTTTGTATCGACATATCTCCTGCAGTACAAGAGCTGCACTTCTGAAACTTGGTACTTCAGTAGAAAATGTGACTCCGCTGATCTCTGCAAAGTTTAGTTGCACAATTCGAATAAATGTGGAAGTTATAAACAAAAGCGATATCAACTTTAAAACGCGCTAAATTTTGTTGATGTTTTGCGTATTCCGTTTGTATCGACATATCTCCGGCAGTACAAGAGCTGCAATTCTGAAACTGAGTACTTCAGTAGAAAATGTATCTCCGCGACTGTCTGCAAAGTTTCGTAGCAGAATTCGAATAAATGTGGAAGTTATAAACAAAAGCGATATCAACTATAAAACGCGCTAAATTTTGTTGATGTTTTGCGTATTCAGTTTGTATCGACATATCTCCGGCAGTACAAGAGCTGCACTTCTGAAACATGGTACTTTTGTAGAAAATGTGACTCCGCTAATCTCTGCAAAGTTTCGTTGCACAATTCCAATAAATGTGGAAGTTATAAACAAAAGCGATATCAACTTTAAAACGCGCTAAATTTTGTTGATGTTTGGCGTATTCAGTTTGTATCGGCATATCTCTGGCAGTACCAGAGCTGCACTTCTGAAACTTGGTACTTCAGTAGAAAATGCCTATCCGCGACTGTCTGCAAAGTTTCGTTGCACAATTCGAATAAATGTGGAAGTTATAAACAAAAGCGATATCAACTTTAAAACGCGCTAAATTTTGTTGATGTTTTGCGTATTCAGTTTTTATCGGTATATCTCCGGCAGTAAAAGAGCTGCACTTCTTAAACTTGGTACTTCAGTGGACAAGGTATCTCCGCGACTGTCTGCAAAGTTTGGTTGCACAATTCGAATAAATGTGGAAGTTATAAACAAAAGCGATATCAACTTTAAAACGCGCTTAATTTTGTTGATGTTTTGCGTATTCAGTTTGTATCAGCATATCTCCGGCAGTACAAGAGCTGCACTTCTGAAACTTGGTACTTCAGTAGAAATATCCTTTCCACGACTGTCTGCAAAGTTTCGTTGCACAATTCGAATAAATGTGGAAGTTATAAACAAAAGCGATATCAACTTTAAAACGCGCTAAATGTTGTTGATGTTTTGCGTATTCAGTTTGTATCGACATATATCCGGCAGTACAAGAGCTGCACTTCTGAAACTTGGTACTTCAGTAGAAAATGTATCTCCGCGCATCTCTGCAAAGTTTCGTTGCACAATTCGAATAAATGTGGTGGTTATAAACTAAAGCGATATCAACTTTAAAACGCGCTAAATTTTGTTGATGTTTTGCGTATTCAGTTTGTATCGACATATCTCCGGCAGTACAAGAGCTGCACTTCTTAAACTTGGTACTTCCGTAGACGAGGTATTTCCGCGACTGTCTGCAAAGTTTCGTTGCACAATTCGAATAAATGTGGAAGTTATAAACAAAAGCGATATCAACTATAAAACGCGCTAAATTTTGTTGATGTTTTGCGTATTCAGTTTGTATCGACATATCTCCGGCAGTACAAGAGCTGCACTTCTTAAACTGAGTACTTAAGTAGAAACTGCCTCTCCGCGACTGTCTGCAAAGTTTCGTGGCAGAATTCGAATAAATGTGGAAGTTATAAACAAAAGCGATATCAACTTTAAAACGTGCTTAATTTTGTTGATGTTTTGCGTATTCAGTTTGTATCGACATATCTCCGGCAGTACAAGAGCTGCACTTCTGAACCTTGGTACTTCAGTAGAAAATATGACTCCGCAAATCTCTGCAAAGTTTCGTTGCACAATTCGAATAAATGTGGAAGTTATAAACAAAAGCGATATCAACTTTAAAACGCGCTAAATTTTGTTGATGTTTTGCGTATTCAGTTTGTATCGACATATCTCTTGCAGTACAAGAGCTGCACTTCTGAAACTTGGTACTTCAGTAGAAAACGCCTCTCCGCCACTGTCTGCAAAGTTTCGTTGCAGAATTCGAATAAATTTGGAAGTTATAAACAAAAGCGATATCAACTATAAAACTCGCTAAGTTTTGTTGATGTTTTGCGTATTCAGTTTGTATCGACATATCTCCGGCAGTACAAGAGCTGCACTTTTGAGACTGTGTACTTCCGTTGACCATGTATCTCCGCGACTTTCTGCAAAGTTTCCTTGCACAATTCGAATAAATGTGGAAGTTATAAACAAAAGCGATATCAACTTTAAAACGCGCTAAATTTTGTTGATGTTTTGCGTATTCAGTTTGTATCGACATATCTCCTGCAGTACAAGAGCTGCACTTCTGAAACTTTGTACTTCAGTAGAAAATGTGACTCCGCTGATCTCGTCAAAGTTTAGTTGCACAATTCGAATAAATGTGGAAGTTATAAACAAAAGCGATATCAACTGTAAAACGCGCAAAATTTTGTTGATGTTTTGCGTATTCAGTTTGTATCGACATATCTCCGGCAGTACAAGAGCTGCACTTCCGAAACTGAGTACTTCAGTAGAAAATGTATCTCCGCGACTGTCTGCAAAGTTTCGTTGCAGAATTCGAATAAATGTGGAAGTTATAAACAAAAGCGATATCAACTATAAAACGCGCTAAATTTTGTTGATGTTTTGCGTATTCAGTTTGTATCGACATATCTCCGGCAGTACAAGAGCTGCACTTCTGAAACATGGTACTTTTGTAGAAAATGTGACTCCGCTAATCTCTGCAAAGTTTCGTTGCACAATTCGATTAAATGTGGAAGTTATAAACAAAAGCGATATCAACTTTAAAACGCCCTAAATTTTGTTGATGTTTGGCGTATTCAGTTTGTATCGGCATATCTCCGGCAGTACCAGAGCTGCACTTCTGAAACTTGGTACTTCAGTAGAAAATGCCTATCCGCGACTGTCTGCAAAGTTTCGTTGCACAATTCGAATAAATGTGGAAGTTATAAACAAAAGCGATATCAACTTTAAAACGCGCTAAATTTTGTTGATGTTTTGCGTATTCAGTTTTTATCGATATATCTCCGGCAGTACAAGAGCTGCACTTCTTAAACTTGGTACTTCAGTGGACGAGGTATTTCCGCGACTGTCTGAAAAGTTTCGTTGCACAATTCGAATAAATGTGGAAGTTATACACAAAAGCGATATCAACTATAAAACGCGCTAAATTTTGTTGATGTTTTGCGTATTCAGTTTGTATCGACATATCTCCGGCAGTACAAGAGCTGCACTTCTGAAACTTGGTACGTCAGTAGACGCTGTATCTCCGCGACTGTCTGCAAAGTTTCGTTGCACAATTCGAATAAATGTGGAAGTTATAAACAAAAGCGATATCAACTTTAAAACGCGCTAAATTTGGTTGATGTTTTGCGTATTCAGTTTGTATCGGCATATCTCCGGCAGTACAAGAGCTGCACTTCTGAAACTTGGTACTTCAGTAGAAATATCCTATCCACGACTGTCTGCAAAGTTTCGTTGCCCAATTCGAATAAATGTGGAAGTTATAAACAAAAGCGATATCAACTTTAAAACGCGCTAAATTTTGTTGATGTTTTGCGTATTCAGTTTGTATCGACATATATCCGGCAGTACAAGAGCTGCACTTCTGAAACTTGGTACTTCAGTAGAAAATGTATCTCCGCGCATCTCTGCAAAGTTTCGTTGCACAATTCGAATAAATGTGGAAGTTATAAACTAAAGCGATATCAACTTTAAAACGCGCTAAATTTTGTTGATGTTTTGCGTATTCAGTTTGTATCGATATCTCCGGCAGTACAAGAGCTGCACTTCTTAAACTTGGTACTTCCGTAGACGAGGTATTTCCGCGACTGTCTGCAAAGTTTCGTTGCACAATTCGAATAAATGTGGAAGTTATAAACAAAAGCGATATCAACTATAAAACGCGCTAAATTTTGTTGATGTTTGCGTATTCAGTTTGTATCGACATATCTCCGGCAGTACAAGAGCTGCACTTCTTAAACTGAGTACTTAAGTAGAAACTGCCTCTCCGCGACTGTCTGCAAAGTTTCGTGGCAGAATTCGAATAAATTTGGAAGTTATAAACAAAAGCGATATCAACTATAAAACGCGCTAAATTTTGTTGATGTTTTGCGTATTCAGTTTGTATCGACATATCTCCGGCAGTACAAGAGCTGCACTTCTGACACTTAGTACTTCAGTAGAAAATGTGACTCCGCATATCTCTGCAAAGTTTCGTCGCACAATTCGAATAAATCTGGAAGTTATAAACAAAATCGATATCAACTTTAAAACGCGCTAAATTTTGTTGACGTTTTGCGTATTCAGTTTGTATCGACATATCTCCGGCAGTACAAGAGCTGCACTTCTGAAACTGAGTTCTTATGTAGAAAATGCCTCTCCGCGACTGTCTGCAAAGTTTCGTTGCAGAATTCGAATAAATTTTGAAGTTATAAACAAAAGCGATATCAACTATAAACCCCGCAAAATTTTGTTGATGTTTTGCGTATTCAGTTTGTATCGACATATCTCCGGCAGTACAAGAGCTGCACTTCTGAAGCTTGGTACTTCAGTAGAAAATGTGACTCCGCTAATCTCTGCAAGTTTCGTCGCACATTTCGAATAAATGTGGAAGTTATAAACAAAAGCGATATCAACTTTAAAACGCGCTAAATTTTGTTGATGTTTTGCGTATTCAGTTTGTATCGGCATATCTCCGGCAGTACAAGAGCTGCACTTCTGAAACTTGGTACTTCAGTAGAAATATCCTATCCACGACTGTCTGCAAAGTTTCGTTGCACAATTCGAATAAATGTGGAAGTTATAAACAAAAGCGATATCAACTTTAAAACGCGCTAAATTTTGTTGATGTTTTGCGTATTCAGTTTGTATCGACATATATCCGGCAGTACAAGAACTGCACTTCTGAAACTTGGTACTTCAGTAGAAAATGTATCTCCGCGCATCTCTGCCAAGTTTCGTTGCACAATTCGAATAAATGTGGAAGTTATAAACTAAAGCGATATCAACTTTAAAACGCGCTAAATTTTGTTGATGTTTTGCGTATTCAGTTTGTATCGACATATCTCCGGCAGTACAAGAGCTGCACTTCTTAAACTTGGTACTTCCGTAGACGAGGTATTTCCGCGACTGTCTGCAAAGTTTCGTTGCACAATTCGAATAAATGTGGAAGTTATAAACAAAAGCGATATCAACTATAAAACGCGCTAAATTTTGTTGATGATTTGCGTATTCAGTTTGTATCGACATATCTCCGGCAGTACAAGAGCTGCACTTCTGACACTTAGTACTTCAGTAGAGAATGTGACTCCGCTAATCTCTGCAAAGTTTTGTCGCACAATTCGAATAAATTTGGAAGTTATAAACAAAAGCGATATCAACTATAAACCCCGCAAAATTTTGTTGATGTTTGGCGTATTCAGTTTGTATCGACATATCTCCGGCAGTACAAGAGCTGCACTTCTGAAGCTTGGTACTTCAGTAGAAAATGTGACTCCGCTAATCTCTTCAAGTTTCGTCGCACATTTCGAATAAATGTGGAAGTTATAAACAAAAGCGATATCAACTATAAAACGCGCTAAATTTTGTTGATGTTTTGCGTATTTAGTTTGTATCGGCATATCTCCGGCAGTACAAGAGCTGCACTTCTGACACTTAGTACTTCAGTAGAAAATGTGACTCCGCATATCTCTGCAAAGTTTCGTCGCACAATTCGAATAAATCTGGTAGTTATAAACAAAATCGATATCAACTTTAAAACGCGCTAAATTTTGTTGACGTTTTGCGTATTCAGTTTGTATCGACATATCTCCGGCAGTACAAGAGCTGCACTTCTGAAACTGAGTTCTTATGTAGAAGATGCCTCGCCGCGACTGTCTGCAAAGTTTCGAATAAATTTGGAAGTTATAAACAAAAGCGATATCAACTATAAACCCCGCAAAATTTTGTTGATGTTTTGCGTATTCAGTTTGTATCGACATATCTCCGGCAGTACAAGTGCTGCACTTCTGCAACTTGGTTCTTCAGTAGAAAATGTGACTCCGCTAATCTCTGCAAGTTTAGTCGCACATTTCGAATAAATGTGAAAGTTATAAACAAAAGCGATATAAACTTTAAAACGCGCTAAATTTTTTTGATGTTTTGCGTATTCAGTTTGTATCGGCATATCTCCGGCAGTACAAGAGCTGCACTTCTGAAACTTCGTACTACAGTAGAAATATCCTATCCACGACTGTCTGCAAAGTTTCGTTGCACAATTCGAATAAATGTGGAAGTTATAAACTAAAGCGATATCAACTTTAAAACGCGCTAAATTTTGTTGATGTTTTGCGTATTCAGTTTGTATCGACATATATCCGGCAGTACAAGAACTGCACTTCTGAAACTTGGTACTTCAGTAGAAAATGTATCTCCGCGCATCTCTGCCAAGTTTCGTTGCACAATTCGAATAAATGTGGAAGTTATAAACTAAAGCGATATCAACTTTAAAACGCGCTAAATTTTGTTGATGTTTTGCGTATTCAGTTTGTATCGACATATCTCCGGCAGTACAAGAGCTGCACTTCTTAAACTTGGTACTTCCGTAGACGAGGTATTTCCGCGACTGTCTGCAAAGTTTCGTTGCACAATTCGAATAAATGTGGAAGTTATAAACAAAAGCGATATCAACTATAAAACGCGCTAAATTTTGTTGATGATTTGCGTATTCAGTTTGTATCGACATATCTCCGGCAGTACAAGAGCTGCACTTCTGACACTTAGTACTTCAGTAGAGAATGTGACTCCGCTAATCTCTGCAAAGTTTTGTCGCACAATTCGAATAAATTTGGAAGTTATAAACAAAAGCGATATCAACTATAAACCCCGCAAAATTTTGTTGATGTTTGGCGTATTCAGTTTGTATCGACATATCTCCGGCAGTACAAGAGCTGCACTTCTGAAGCTTGGTACTTCAGTAGAAAATGTGACTCCGCTAATCTCTTCAAGTTTCGTCGCACATTTCGAATAAATGTGGAAGTTATAAACAAAAGCGATATCAACTATAAAACGCGCTAAATTTTGTTGATGTTTTGCGTATTTAGTTTGTATCGGCATATCTCCGGCAGTACAAGAGCTGCACTTCTGACACTTAGTACTTCAGTAGAAAATGTGACTCCGCATATCTCTGCAAAGTTTCGTCGCACAATTCGAATAAATCTGGTAGTTATAAACAAAATCGATATCAACTTTAAAACGCGCTAAATTTTGTTGACGTTTTGCGTATTCAGTTTGTATCGACATATCTCCGGCAGTACAAGAGCTGCACTTCTGAAACTGAGTTCTTATGTAGAAGATGCCTCGCCGCGACTGTCTGCAAAGTTTCGAATAAATTTGGAAGTTATAAACAAAAGCGATATCAACTATAAACCCCGCAAAATTTTGTTGATGTTTTGCGTATTCAGTTTGTATCGACATATCTCCGGCAGTACAAGTGCTGCACTTCTGCAACTTGGTTCTTCAGTAGAAAATGTGACTCCGCTAATCTCTGCAAGTTTAGTCGCACATTTCGAATAAATGTGAAAGTTATAAACAAAAGCGATATAAACTTTAAAACGCGCTAAATTTTTTTGATGTTTTGCGTATTCAGTTTGTATCGGCATATCTCCGGCAGTACAAGAGCTGCACTTCTGAAACTTCGTACTTCAGTAGAAATATCCTATCCACGACTGTCTGCAAAGTTTCGTTGCACAATTCGAATAAATGTGGAAGTTATAAACAAAAGCGATATCAACTTTAAAACGCGCTAAATTTTGTTGATGTTTTGCGTATTCAGTTTGTATCGACATATATCCGGCAGTACAAGAACTGCACTTCTGAAACTTGGTACTTCAGTAGACGAGGTATTTCCGCGACTGTCTGCAAAGTTTCGTTGCACAATTCGAATAAATGTGGAAGTTATAAACTAAAGCGATATCAACTTTAAAACGCGCTAAATTTTGTTGATGTTTTGCGTATTCAGTTTGTATCGACATATCTCCGGGAGTACAAGAGCTGCACTTCTGAAACTGAGTACTTAAGTAGAAAATTCCTCTCCGCGACTGTCTGCAAAGTTTCGTCGCACAATTCGAATAAATGTGGAAGTTATAAACAAAAGCGATATCAACTATAAAACGCGCTTAATTTTTTGATGTTTTGCGTATTCAGTTTGTATGGACATATCTCCGGCAGTACAAGAGCTGCACTTCTGAAACTGAGTACTTAAGTAGAAAATGCCTCTCCGCGACTGTCTGCAAAGTTTCGTGGCAGAATTCGAATGAATTTGGAAGTTATAAACAAAAGCGATATCAACTATAAAACGCGCTAAATTTTGTTGATGTTTTGCGTATTCAGTTTGTATCGACATATCTCCGGCAGTACAAGAGCTGCACTTCTGACACTTAGTACTTCAGTAGAAAATGTGACTCCGCTAATCTCTGCAAAGTTTCGTCGCACAATTCGAATAAATGTGGAAGTTATAAACAAAAGCGATATCAACTTTAAAACGCGCTAAATTTTGTTGATGTTTTGCGTATTCAGTTTGTATCGACATATCTCCGGCAGTACAAGAGCTGCACTTCTGAAACTGAGTACTTATGTAGCAATTGCCTCTCCGCGACTGTCTGCAAAGTTTCGTTGCAGAATTCGAATAAATTTGGAAGTTATAAACAAAAGCGATATCAACTATAAAACGCGCTAAATTTTGTTGACGTTTTGCGTATTCAGTTTGTATCGACATATCTCCGGCAGTACAAGAGCTGCACTTCTGAAGCTTGGTACTTCAGTAGAAAATGGGACTCCGCTAATCTCTGCAAAGTTTCGTCGCACAATTCGAATAAATGTGGAAGTTATAAACAAAAGCGATATCAACTTTAAAACGCGCTAAATTTTGTTGATGTTTTGCGTATTCAGTTTGTATCGGCATATCTCCGGCAGTACTTGAGCTGCACTTCTGAAACTTATTACTTCAGTAGAAAATTCCTATCCGCGACTGTCTGCAAAGTTTCGTTGCACAATTCGAATAAATGTGGAAGTTATAAACAAAAGCGATATCAACTATAAAACGCGCTAAATTTTGTTGATGTTTTGCGTATTCAGTTTTTATCGACATATCTCCGGCAGTACAAGAGCTGCACTTCTGAAACTGAGTACTTCAGTGGACGAGGTATTTCCGCGACTGTCTGAAAAGTTTCGTTGCACAATTCGAATAAATGTGGAAGTTATACACAAAAGCGATATCAACTATAAAACGCGCTAAATTTTGTTGATGTTTTGCGTATTCAGTTTGTATCGACATATCTCCGGCAGTACAAGAGCTGCACTTCTGAAACTTGGTACGTCAGTAGACGCTGTATCTCCGCGACTGTCTGCAAAGTTTCGTTGCACAATTCGAATAAATGTGGAAGTTATAAACAAAAGCGATATCAACTTTAAAACGCGCTAAATTTGGTTGATGTTTTGCGTATTCAGTTTGTATCGGCATATCTCCGGCAGTACAAGAGCTGCACTTCTGAAACTTGGTACTTCAGTAGAAATATCCTATCCACGACTGTCTGCAAAGTTTCGTTGCACAATTCGAATAAATGTGGAAGTTATAAACAAAAGCGATACCAACTTTAAAACGCGCTAAATTTTGTTGATGTTTTGCGTATTCAGTTTGTATCGACATATATCCGGCAGTACAAGAGCTGCACTTCTGAAACTTGGTACTTCAGTAGAAAATGTATCTCCGCGCATCTCTGCAAAGTTTCGTTGCACAATTCGAATAAATGTGGAAGTTATAAACTAAAGCGATATCAACTTTAAAACGCGCTAAATTTTGTTGATGTTTTGCGTATTCAGTTTGTATCGATATCTCCGGCAGTACAAGAGCTGCACTTCTTAAACTTGGTACTTCCGTAGACGAGGTATTTCCGCGACTGTCTGCAAAGTTTCGTTGCACAATTCGAATAAATGTGGAAGTTATAAACAAAAGCGATATCAACTATAAAACGCGCTAAATTTTGTTGATGTTTGCGTATTCAGTTTGTATCGACATATCTCCGGCAGTACAAGAGCTGCACTTCTTAAACTGAGTACTTAAGTAGAAACTGCCTCTCCGCGACTGTCTGCAAAGTTTCGTGGCAGAATTCGAATAAATTTGGAAGTTATAAACAAAAGCGATATCAACTATAAAACGCGCTAAATTTTGTTGATGTTTTGCGTATTCAGTTTGTATCGACATATCTCCGGCAGTACAAGAGCTGCACTTCTGACACTTAGTACTTCAGTAGAAAAATTGACTCCGCATATCTCTGCAAAGTTTCGTCGCACAATTCGAATAAATCTGGAAGTTATAAACAAAATCGATATCAACTTTAAAACGCGCTAAATTTTGTTGACGTTTTGCGTATTCAGTTTGTATCGACATATCTCCGGCAGTACAAGAGCTGCACTTCTGAAACTGAGTTCTTATGTAGAAAATGCCTCTCCGCGACTGTCTGCAAAGTTTCGTTGCAGAATTCGAATAAATTTTGAAGTTATAAACAAAAGCGATATCAACTATAAACCCCGCAAAATTTTGTTGATGTTTTGCGTATTCAGTTTGTATCGACATATCTCCGGCAGTACAAGAGCTGCACTTCTGAAGCTTGGTACTTCAGTAGAAAATGTGACTCCGCTAATCTCTGCAAGTTTCGTCGCACATTTCGAATAAATGTGGAAGTTATAAACAAAAGCGATATCAACTTTAAAACGCGCTAAATTTTGTTGATGTTTTGCGTATTCAGTTTGTATCGGCATATCTCCGGCAGTACAAGAGCTGCACTTCTGAAACTTGGTACTTCAGTAGAAATATCCTATCCACGACTGTCTGCAAAGTTTCGTTGCACAATTCGAATAAATGTGGAAGTTATAAACAAAAGCGATATCAACTTTAAAACGCGCTAAATTTTGTTGATGTTTTGCGTATTCAGTTTGTATCGACATATATCCGGCAGTACAAGAACTGCACTTCTGAAATTTTGTACTTCAGTAGAAAATGTATCTCCGCGCATCTCTGCCAAGTTTCGTTGCACAATTCGAATAAATGTGGAAGTTATAAACTAAAGCGATATCAACTTTAAAACGCGCTAAATTTTGTTGATTTTTTGCGTATTCAGTTTGTATCGACATATCTCCGGCAGTACAAGAGCTGCACTTCTTAAACTTGGTACTTCCGTAGACGAGGTATTTCCGCGACTGTCTGCAAAGTTTCGTTGCACAATTCGAATAAATGTGGAAGTTATAAACAAAAGCGATATCAACTATAAAACGCGCTAAATTTTGTTGATGATTTGCGTATTCAGTTTGTATCGACATATCTCCGGCAGTACAAGAGCTGCACTTCTGACACTTAGTACTTCAGTAGAGAATGTGACTCCGCTAATCTCTGCAAAGTTTTGTCGCACAATTCGAATAAATTTGGAAGTTATAAACAAAAGCGATATCAACTATAAACCCCGCAAAATTTTGTTGATGTTTGGCGTATTCAGTTTGTATCGACATATCTCCGGCAGTACAAGAGCTGCACTTCTGAAGCTTGGTACTTCAGTAGAAAATGTGACTCCGCTAATCTCTTCAAGTTTCGTCGCACATTTCGAATAAATGTGGAAGTTATAAACAAAAGCGATATCAACTATAAAACGCGCTAAATTTTGTTGATGTTTTGCGTATTTAGTTTGTATCGGCATATCTCCGGCAGTACAAGAGCTGCACTTCTGACACTTAGTACTTCAGTAGAAAATGTGACTCCGCATATCTCTGCAAAGTTTCGTCGCACAATTCGAATAAATCTGGAAGTTATAAACAAAATCGATATCAACTTTAAAACGCGCTAAATTTTGTTGACGTTTTGCGTATTCAGTTTGTATCGACATATCTCCGGCAGTACAAGAGCTGCATTTCTGAAACTGAGTTCTTATGTAGAAGATGCCTCGCCGCGACTGTCTGCAAAGTTTCGTTGCAGAATTCGAATAAATTTGGAAGTTATAAACAAAAGCGATATCAACTATAAACCCCGCAAAATTTTGTTGATGTTTTGCGTATTCAGTTTGTATCGACATATCTCCGGCAGTACAAGTGCTGCACTTCTGCAACTTGGTTCTTCAGTAGAAAATGTGACTCCGCTAATCTCTGCAAGTTTAGTCGCACATTTCGAATAAATGTGAAGGTTATAAACAAAAGCGATATAAACTTTAAAACGCGCTAAATTTTGTTGATGTTTTGCGTATTCAGTTTGTATCGGCATATCTCCGGCAGTACAAGAGCTGCACTTCTGAAACTTCGTACTTCAGTAGAAATATCCTATCCACGACTGTCTGCAAAGTTTCGTTGCACAATTCGAATAAATGTGGAAGTTATAAACAAAAGCGATATCAACTTTAAAACGCGCTAAATTTTGTTGATGTTTTGCGTATTCAGTTTGTATCGACATATATCCGGCAGTACAAGAACTGCACTTCTGAAACTTGGTACTTCAGTAGACGAGGTATTTCCGCGACTGTCTGCAAAGTTTCGTTGCACAATTCGAATAAATGTGGAAGTTATAAACTAAAGCGATATCAACTTTAAAACGCGCTAAATTTTGTTGATGTTTTGCGTATTCAGTTTGTATCGACATATCTCCGGGAGTACAAGAGCTGCACTTCTGAAACTGAGTACTTAAGTAGTAAAATTCCTCTCCGCGACTGTCTGCAAAGTTTCGTCGCACAATTCGAATAAATGTGGAAGTTATAAACAAAAGCGATATCAACTATAAAACGCGCTAAATTTTGTTGATGTATTGCGTATTCAGTTTGTATCGACATATATCCGGCAGCACAAGAGCGGCACTTCTGACACTTAGTACTTCAGTAGAAAATGTGACTCCGCATATCTCTGCAAAGTTTCGTCGCACAATTCGAATAAATCTGGAAGTTATAAACAAAATCGATATCAACTTTAAAACGCGCTAAATTTTGTTGATGTTTTGCGTATTCAGTTTGTATCGACATATCTCCGGCAGTACAAGAGCTGCACTTCTTAAACTGAGTACTTATGTAGAAAATGCCTCTCCGCGACTGTCTGCAAAGTTTCGTTGCAGAATTCGAATAAATTTAGAAGTTATAAACAAAAGCGGTATCAACTATAAACCCCGCAAAATTTTGTTGATGTTTGGCGTATTCAGTTTGTATCGACATATCTCACACAGTACAAGAGCTGCCCTTCTTAAACTTGGTACTTCCGTAGACGAGGTATTTCCGGTACTGTCTGCAAAGTTTCGTTGCACAATTCGAATAAATGTGGAAGTTATAAACAAAAGCGATATCAACTATAAAACGCGCTAAATTTTTTGATGTTTTGCGTATTCAGTTTGTATGGACATATCTCCGGCAGTACAAGAGCTGCACTTCTGAAACTGAGTACTTAAGTAGAAAATGCCTCTCCGCGACTGTCTGCAAAGTTTCGTGGCAGAATTCGAATGAATTTGGAAGTTATAAACAAAAGCGATATCAACTATAAAACGCGCTAAATTTTGTTGATGTTTTGCGTATTCAGTTTGTATCGACATATCTCCGGCAGTACAAGAGCTGCACTTCTGACACTTAGTACTTCAGTAGAAAATGTGACTCCGCTAATCTCTGCAAAGTTTCGTCGCACAATTCGAATAAATGTGGAAGTTATAAACAAAAGCGATATCAACTTTAAAACGCGCTAAATTTTGTTGATGTTTTGCGTATTCAGTTTGTATCGACATATCTCCGGCAGTACAAGAGCTGCACTTCTGAAACTTATTACTTCAGTAGAAAATGCCTATCCGCGACTGTCTGCAAAGTTTCGTTGCACAATTCGAATAAATGTGGAAGTTATAAACAAAAGCGATATCAACTATAAAACGCCCTAAATTTTTTGATGTTTTGCGTATTCAGTTTGTATCGACATATCTCCGGCAGTACAAGAGCTGCACTTCTGAAACTGAGTACTTAAGTAGAAAATGCCTCTCCGCGACTGTCTGCAAAGTTTCGTTGCAGAATTCGAATGAATTTGGAAGTTATAAACAAAAGCGATATCAACTATAAAACGCGCTAAATTTTGTTGATGTTTTGCGTATTCAGTTTGTATCGACATATCTCCGGCAGTACAAGAGCTGCACTTCTGACACTTAGTACTTCAGTAGAAAATGTGACTCCGCTAATCTCTGCAAAGTTTCGTCGCACAATTCGAATAAATGTGGAAGTTATAAACAAAATCGATATCAACTTTAAAACGCGCTAAATTTTGTTGATGTTTTGCGTATTCAGTTTGTATCGACATATCTCCGGCAGTACAAGAGCTGCACTTCTTAAACTGAGTACTTATGTAGAAAATGCCTCTCCGCGACTGTCTGCAAAGTTTCGTTGCAGAATTCGAATAAATTTAGAAGTTATAAACAAAAGCGGTATCAACTATAAACCCCGCAAAATTTTGTTGATGTTTGGCGTATTCAGTTTGTATCGACATATCTCACACAGTACAAGAGCTGCCCTTCTTAAACTTGGTACTTCCGTAGACGAGGTATTTCCGGTACTGTCTGCAAAGTTTCGTTGCACAATTCGAATAAATGTGGAAGTTATAAACAAAAGCGATATCAACTATAAAACGCGCTAAATTTTTTGATGTTTTGCGTATTCAGTTTGTATGGACATATCTCCGGCAGTCCAAGAGCTGCACTTCTGAAACTGAGTACTTAATTAGAAAATGCCTCTCCGCGACTGTCTGCAAAGTTTCGTGGCAGGGATCGAATGAATTTGGAAGTTATAAACAAAAGCGATATCAACTATAAAACGCGCTAAATTTTGTTGATGTTTTGCGTATTCAGTTTGTATCGACATATCTCCGGCAGTACAAGAGCTGCACTTCTGACACTTAGTACTTCAGTAGAAAATGTGACTCCGCTAATCTCTGCAAAGTTTCGTCGCACAATTCGAATAAATGTGGAAGTTATAAACAAAAGCGATATCAACTTTAAAACGCGCTAAATTTTGTTGATGTTTTGCGTATTCAGTTTGTATCGACATATCTCCGGCAGTACAAGAGCTGCACTTCTGAAACTGAGTACTTATGTAGCAATTGCCTCTCCGCGACTGTCTGCAAAGTTTCGTTGCAGAATTCGAATAAATTTGGAAGTTATAAACAAAAGCGATATCAACTATAAAACGCGCTAAATTTTGTTGACGTTTTGCGTATTCAGTTTGTATCGACATATCTCCGGCAGTACAAGAGCTGCACTTCTGAAGCTTGGTACTTCAGTAGAAAATGGGACTCCGCTAATCTCTGCAAAGTTTCGTCGCACAATTCGAATAAATGTGGAAGTTATAAACAAAAGCGATATCAACTATAAAACGCGCTAAATTTTTTGATGTTTTGCGTATTCAGTTTGTATCGACATATCTCCGGCAGTACAAGAGCTGCACTTCTGAAACTGAGTACTTAAGTAGAAAATGCCTCTCCGCGACTGTCTGCAAAGTTTCGTGGCAGAATTCGAGTGAATTTGGAAGTTATAAACAAAAGCGATATCAACTATAAAACGCGCTAAATTTTGTTGATGTTTTGCGTATTCAGTTTGTATCGACATATCTCCGGCAGTACAAGAGCTGCACTTCTGACACTTAGTACTTCAGTAGAAAATGTGACTCCGCTAATCTCTGCAAAGTTTCGTCGCACAATTCGAATAAATGTGGAAGTTATAAACAAAAGCGATATCAACTTTAAAACGCGCTAAATTTTGTTGATGTTTTGCGTATTCAGTTTGTATCGACATATCTCCGGCAGTACAAGAGCTGCACTTCTGAAACTGAGTACTTATGTAGCAATTGCCTCTCCGCGAGTGTCTGCAAAGTTTCGTTGCAGAATTCGAATAAATTTGGATGTTATAAACAAAAGCGATATCAACTATAAAACGCGCTAAATTTTGTTGACGTTTTGCGTATTCAGTTTGTATCGACATATCTCCGGCAGTACAAGAGCTGCACTTCTGAAGCTTGGTACTTCAGTAGAGAATGGGACTCCGCTAATCTCTGCAAAGTTTCGTCGCACAATTCGAATAAATGTGGAAGTTATAAACAAAAGCGATATCAACTTTAAAACGCGCTAAATTTTGTTGATGTTTTGCGTATTCAGTTTGTATCGGCATATCTCCGGCAGTACCCGAGCTGCACTTCTGAAACTTATTACTTCAGTAGAAAATGCCTATCCGCGACTGTCTGCAAAGTTTCGTTGCACAATTCGAATAAATGTGGAAGTTATAAACAAAAGCGATATCAACTTTAAAACGCGCTAAATTTTGTTGATGTTTTGCGTATTCAGTTTGTATCGACATATCTCCGGCAGTACAAGAGCTGCACTTCTGAAACTTGGTACTTCAGTAGAAAATATGACTCCGCTTATCTCTGCAAAGTTTCGTTGCACAATTCGAATAAATGTGGAAGTTATAAACTAAAGCGATATCAACTTTAAAACGCGCTAAATTTTGTTGATGTTTTGCGTATTCAGTTTGTATCGGCATATCTCCCGCAGTACAAGAGCTGCACTTCTGAAACTTGGTACGTCAGTAGAAATATCCTATCCACGACTGTCTGCAAAGTTTCGTTGCACAATTCGAATAAATGTGGAAGTTATAAACAAAAGCGATATCAACTTTAAAACGCGCTAAATTTTGTTGATGTTTTGCGTATTCAGTTTGTATCGACATATCTCCGGAAGTACAAGAGCTGCACTTCTTAAACTTGGTACTTCAGTAGACGAGGTATTTCCGCGACTGTCTGCAAAGTTTCGTTGCACAATTCGAATAAATGTGGAAGTTATAAACAAAAGCGATATCAACTATAAAACGCGCTAAATTTTGTTGATGTTTTGCGTATTCAGTTTTTATCGACATATCTCCGGCAGTACAAGAGCTGCACTTCTGAAACTGAGTACTTAAGTAGAAAATGCCTCTCCGCGACTGTTTTCAAAGTTTCGTGGCACAATTCGAATAAATGTGGAAGTTATAAACAAAAGCGATATCAACTATAAAACGCGCTAAATTTTGTTGATGTTTTGCGTATTCAGTTTGTATCGACATATCTCCGGCAGTACAAGAGCTGCACTTCTTAAACTTGGTACTTCAGTAGAAAATGTATCTCCGCGAATCTCTTCAAAGTTTCGTTGCACAATTCGATTCAATGTGGAAGTTATAAACAAAAGCGATATCAACTTTAAAACGCGCTAAAATTTGTTGATGTTTTGCGTATTCAGTTTGTATCGACATATCTCCGGCAGTACCCGAGCTGCACTTCGAAAGCTTGGTACTTCAGTAGAAAATGTGACTCCGCTAATCTCTGCAAAGTTTCGTCGCACAATTCGAATAAATGTGGAAGTTATAAACAAAAGCGATATCAACTTTAAAACGCGCTAAATTTTGTTGATGTTTTGCGTATTCAGTTTGTATCGGCATATCTCCGGCAGTACCCGAGCTGCACTTCTGAAACTTATTACTTCAGTAGAAAATGCCTATCCGCGACTGTCTGCAAAGTTTCGTTGCACAATTCGAATAAATGGTGAAGTTATAAACAAAAGCGATATCAACTTTAAAACGCGCTAAATTTTGTTGATGTTTTGCGTATTCAGTTTGTATCGACATATCTCCGGCAGTACAAGAGCTGCACTTCTTAAACTTGGTACTTGAGTAGATGCTGTATCTCCGCGACTGTCTGCAAAGTTTCGTTGCACAATTCGAATAAATGTGGAAGTTATAAACAAAGGCGATATCAACTTTAAAACGCGCTAAATTTTGTTGATGGTTTGCGTATTCAGTTTGTATCGACATATCTCCGGCAGTACAGGAGCTGCACTTCTGAAACTTGGTACTTCAGTAGAAAATATGACTCCGCTTATCTCTGCAAAGTTTCGTTGCACAATTCGAATAAATGTGGAAGTTACAAACAAAAGCGATATCAACTTTAAAACGCCCTAAAGTTTGTTGATGTTTTGCGTATTCAGTTTGTATCGACATATCTCCGGCAGTACAAGAGCTGCACTTCTGAAACTGAGTACTTATGTAGAAAATGCCTCTCCACGACTGTCTGCAAAGTTTCGTTGAAGAATTCGAATAAATTTGGAAGTTATAAACAAAAGCGATATCAACTATAAAACGCGCTAAATTTTGTTGATGTTTCGCGTATTCAGTTTGTATCGACATATCTCCGGCAGTACAAAAGCTGCACTTCTGAAACTTGGTACTTCAGTAGAAAATGTGACTCCGCTAATCTCTGCCAAGTTTCGTCGCACCATTCGAATAAATGTGGAAGTTATAAACAAAAGCGATATGAACTTTAAAACCCGCTAAATTTTGTTGATGTTTGGCGTATTCAGTTTGTATAAGCATATCTCCGGCAGTACCAGAGCTGCACTTCTGAAACTTGGTACTTCAGTAGAAAATGCCTATCCGCGACTGTCTGCAAAGTTTCGTTTCACAATTCGAATAAATATTGAAGTTATAAACAAAAGCGATATCAACTTTAAAACGCGCTAAATTTTGTTGATGTTTTGCGTATTCAGTTTGTATCGACATATCTCCGGCAGTACAAGAGCTGCACTTCTGAAACTTGGTACTTCAGTAGCAAATGAATCTCCGCGAATCTCTGCAAAGTTCCGTTGCACAATTCGAATAAATGTGGAAGTTATAAACAAAAGCGATATCCACTTTAAAACGCGCTAAATTTTGTTGATGTTTTGCGTATTCAGTTTGTATCGACATATCTCCGGCAGTACAAGAGCTGCACTTCTAAAACTGAGTACTTATGTAGAAAATGCCTCTCCGCGACTGTCCGCAAAGTTTCGTTGCAGAATTCGAATAAATTTGGAAGTTATAAACAAAAGCGATATCAACTATAAAACGCGCTAAATTTTGATGACGTTTTGCGTATTCAGTTTGTATCGACATATCTCCGGCAGTACAAGAGCTGCACTTCTGAAACTTGGTACTTCAGTAGAAAATGTGACTCCGCTAATCTCTGCAAAGTTTCGTCGCACAATTCGAATAAATGTGGAAGTTATAAACAAAAGCGATATCAACTTTAAAACGCGCTAAATTTTGTTGATGTTTTGCGTATTCAGTTTGTATCGGCATATCTCCGGCAGTACCCGAGCTGCACTTCTGAAACTTGGTACTTCAGTAGGAAATGCCTAACCGCGACTGTCTGCAAAGTTTCGTTGCACAATTCGAATAAATGTGGAAGTTATAAACAAAAGCGATATCAACTTTAAAACGCGCTTAATTTTGTTGATGTTTTGCGTATTCAGTTTGTATCGACATATCTCCGGCAGTACAAGTGCTGCACTTCTTAAACTTGGTACTTCAGTAGACGCTGTATCTCCGCGACTGTCTGCAAAGTTTCGTTGCACAATTCGAATAAATGTGGAAGTTATAAACAAAAGCGATATCAACTTTAAAACGCGCTAAATTTTGTTGATGTTTTGCGTATTCAGTTTGTATCGACATATCTCCGGCAGTACAAGAGCTGCACTTCTGAAACTTGGTACTTCAGTAGAAAATATGACTCCGCTTATCTCTGCAAAGTTTCGTTGCACAATTCGAATAAATGTGGAAGTTATAAACAAAAGCGATATCAACTTTAAAACGCGCTAAATTTTGTTGATGTTTTGCGTATTCAGTTTGTATCGGCATATCTCCCGCAGTACAAGAGCTGCACTTCTGAAACTTGGTACTTCAGTAGAAATATCCTATCCACGACTGTCTGCAAAGTTTCGTTGCACAATTCGAATAAATTTGGAAGTTATAAACAAAAGCGATATCAACTATAAAACGCGCTAAATTTTGTTGATGTTTTGCGTATTCAGTTTGTATCGACATATCTCCGGCAGTACAAGAGCTGCACTTCTGAAACTGAGTACCTCAGTAGAAAATGCCTCTCCGCGACTGTCTGCAAAGTTTCGTTGCCGAATTCGAATAAATTTGGAAGTTATAAACAAAAGCGATATCAACTATAAAACGCGCTAAATTTTGTTGATGTTTTGCGTATTCAGTTTGTATCGACATATCTCCGGCAGTAAAAGAGCTGCACTTCTGAAACTCTGTACTTCAGTAGCAAATGTGACTCCGCTAAGCTCTGCAAAGTTTCGTTGCACAATTCGAATAAATGTGGAAGTTATAAACTAAAGCGATATCACTTTTAAAACGCGCTAAATTTTGTTGATGTTTTGCGTATTCAGTTTGTATCGACATATCTCCGGCAGTACAAGAGCTGCACTTCTGAAACTTGGTACTTCAGTAGAAAATGTATCTCCGCGAATCTCTGCAAAGTTTCGTTGCACAATTCGAATCAATGTGGAAGTTATAAACAAAAGCGATATCAACTTTAAAACGCGCTAAATTTTGTTATTGTTTTGCGTATTCAGTTTGTATCGACATATCTCCGGCAGTACAAGAGCTGCACTTCTGAAACTGAGTACTTATGTAGAAAATGCCTCTCCGCGACTGTCTGCAAAGTTTCGTTGCAGAATTCGAATAAATGTGGAAGTTATAAACAAAAGCGATATCAACTTTACAACGCGCTAAATTTTGTTGACGTTTTGCGTATTCAGTTTGTATCGACATATCTCCGACAGTACAAGAGCTGCACTTCTGAAGCTTGGTACTTCAGTAGAAAATGTGACTCCGCTAATCTCTGCAAAGTTTCGTCGCACAATTCGAATAAATGTGGAAGTTATAAACAAAAGCGATATCAACTTTAAAACGCGCTAAATATTGTTGATGTTTTGCGTATTCAGTTTGTATCGACATATCTCCGGCAGTACAAGAGCTGCACTTCTGAAACTTGGTACTTCAGTAGAAAATATGACTCCGCTTATCTCTGCAAAGTTTCGTTGCACAATTCGAATAAATGTGGAAGTTATAAACCCAAGCGATATCAACTTTAAAACGCGCTAAATTTTGTTGATGTTTTGCGTATTCAGTTTGTATCGGCATATCTCCCGCAGTACGAGAGCTGAACTTCTGAAACTTGGTACCTCAGAAGAAATATCCTATCCACGACTGTCTGCAAAGTTTCGTTGCACAATTCGAATAAATGTGGAAGTTATAAACAAAAGCGATATCAACTTTAAAAGGCGCTAAATTTTGTTGATGTTTTGCGTATTCAGTTTGTATCGACATATATCCGGCAGCACAAGAGCTGCACTTCTTAAACTTGGTACTTCAGTAAAAAATGTATCTCCGCGCATCTCTGCAAAGTTTCGTTGCACAATTCGAATAAATGTGGAAGTTATAAACTAAAGCGATATCAACTTTAAAACGCGCTAAATTTTGTTGATGTTTTGCGTATTCAGTTTGTATCGACATATCACCGGCAGTACAAGAGCTGCACTTCTTAAACTTGGTACTTCAGTAGACGAGGTATTTCCGCGACTGTCTGCAAAGATTCGTTGCACAATTCGAATAAATTTGGAAGTTATAAACAAAAGCGATATCAACTATAAAACGCGCTAAATTTTGTTGATGTTTTGCGCATTCAGTTTGTATCGACATATCTCCGGCAGTACAAGAGCTGCACTTCTGACACTTAGTACTTCAGTAGAAAATGTGACTCCGCTAATCTCTGCAAAGTTTCGTCGCACAATTCGAATAAATGTGGAAGTTATAAACAAAAGCGATATCAACTTTAAAACGCGCTAAATTTTGTTGATGTTTTGCGTATTCAGTTTGTATCGACATATCTCCGGCAGTACAAGAGCTGCACTTCTGAAACTTGGTACTTATGTAGAAAATGCCTCTCCGCGACTGTCTGCAAAGTTTCGTTGCACAATTCGAATAAATGTGGAAGTTATAAACACAAGCGATATCAACTTTAAAACGCGCTAAATTTTGTTGATGTTTTGCGTATTCAGTTTTATCGACATATATTCGGCAGTACAAGAGCTGCACTTCTTAAACTTGGTACTTCAGTAGAAAATGTATCCCCGCGCATCTCTGCAAAGTTTCGTTGCACAATTCGAATCAATGTGGAAGTTATAAACAAAAGCGATATCAACTTTAAAACGCGCTAAATTTTGTTGATGTTTTGCGTATTCAGTTTGTATCGACATATCTCCGGCAGTACAAGAGCTGCACTTCTTACACTTGGTACTTCAGTAGACGAGGTACTTCCGCGACTGTCTGCAAAGTTTCGTGGCACAATTCGAATAAATGTGGAAGTTATACACAAAAGCGATATCAACTATAAAACGCGCTAAATTTTGTTGATGTTTTGCGTATTCAGTTTGTATCGACATATTTCCGGCAGTACAAGAACTGCACTTCTGAAACTTTATACTTCAGTAGACGCTGTATCTCCGCGACTGTCTGCAAAGTTTCGTTGCACAATTCCAATAAATGTGGAAGTTATAAACAAAAGCGATATCAACTTTAAAACGCGCTAAATTTGGTTGATGTTTTGCGTATTTAGTGTGTATCGACATATCTCCGGCAGTACAAGAGCTGCACTTCTGAAACTTGGTACTTCAGTAGAAAATGTGACTCCGCTAATCTCTGCAAAGTTTCGTTGCACAATTCGATTAAATCTGGAAGTTATAAACAAAAGCGATATCAACTTTAAAATGCGCTAAATTGTGTTGATGTTTTGCGTATTCAGTTTGTATCGACATATCTCCAGCAGTACAAGAGCTGCACTTCTGAAACTTGGTACCTCAGTAGACGATGTGACTCCGCTAATCTCTGCAACGTTTCGTCGCACAATTCGAACAAATGTGGAAGTTATAAACAAAAGCGATATCAACTTTAAAACGCGCTAAATTTTGTTGATGTTTAACGTATTCAGTTTGTATCGGCATATCTCCGGTAGTACAAGAGCTGCACTTCTGAAACTTGGTACTTCAGTAGAAATATCCTATCCGCGACTGTCTGCAAAGTTTCGTTGCACAATTCTAATAAATGTGGAAGTTATAAACAAAAGCGATATCAACTTTAAATCGCGCTAAATTTTGTTGATATTTTGCGTATTAAGTTTGTATCGACATATATCCGGCAGTACAATAGCTGCACTTCTGAAACTTAGTACTTCAGTAGAAAATGTGACTCCGCTAATCTCTGCAAAGTTACGTCGCACAATTCGAATAAATTTGGAAGTTATAAACTAAAGCGATATCAACTTTAAAACGCGCTAAATTTTGTTGATGTTTTGCGTATTCAGTTTGTATCGACATATCTCCGGTAGTACAAGAGCTGCACTTCTGAAACTTGGTACCTCAGTAGACGATATATTTCCGCGACTGTCTGCACAGTTTCGTTGCACAATTCGAATGAATGTGGAAGGTATAAACAAAAGCGATATCAACTATAAAACGCGCTAAATTTTGTTGATGTTTTGCGTATTCAGTTTGTATCGACATATCTCCGGCAGTACAAGAGCTGCACTTCTGAAACTAGGTACTTCAGTGGAAAATGTGACTCCGCTAATATCTGCAAAGTTTCGTTGCACAATTCGAATAAATGTGGAAGTTATAAATAAAAGGTATATCAACTTTAAAACGCGCTAAATTTTGTTGATGTTTTGCGTATTCAGTTTGTATCGGCATATCTCCGGCAGTACAAGAGCTGCACTTCTGAACTTGGTACTTCAGTAGAAATATCCTATCCACGACTGTCTGCAAAGTTTTGTTGCACAATTCGAATAAATGTGGAAGTTATAAACAAAAGCGATATCAACTTTAAAACGCGCTAAATTTTGTTGATGTTTTGCGTATTCAGTTTGTATCGACATATATCCGGCAGTACAAGAGCTGCACTTCTGAAACTTAGTACTTCAGTAGAAAATGTATCTCCGCGCATCTCTGCCAAGTTTCGTCGCACAGTTCGAATAAATGTGGAAGTTATAAACTAAAGCGATATCAACTTCAAAACGCGCTAAATTTTTTTGATGTTTTGCGTATTCAGTTTGTATCGACATATCTCCATAAGTACAAGAGCTGCACTTCTTAAACTTGGTACTTCCGTAGACGAGGTATTTCCGCGACTGTCTGCAAAGTTTCGTGGCAGAATTCGAATGAATTTGGAAGTTATAAACAAAAGCGATATCAACTATAAACCGAGCTAAATTTTGTTGATGTTTTGCGTATTCAGTTTGTATCGACATATCTCCGGCAGTACAAGAGCTGCACTTCTGAAACTTGGTACTTCAGTAGCAACTGTGACTCCGCTAATCTCTGCAAAGTTTCGTCGCACAATTCGAATGAATGTGGAAGTTATAAACAAAAGCGATATCAACTTTAAAACGCGCTAAATTTTGTTGATGTTTTGCGTATTCAGTTTGTATCGACATATCTCCGGCAGTACAAGAGCTGCACTTCTGAAGCTTGGTACTTCAGTAGAAAATGTGACTCCGCTTATCTCTGCAAAGTTTCGTCGCACAATTCGAATAAATGTGGAAGTTTCAAACAAAAGCGATATCCACTTTAAAACCCGCTAAATTTTGTTGATGTTTTGCGTATTCAGTTTGTATCGGCATATCTCCGGCAGTACCAGAGCTGCACTTCTTAAACTTGGTACTTCAGTAGACAATGTGACTCCGCGACTGTCTGCAAAGTTTCGTTGCACAATTCGAATAAATATGGAAGTTATAAACAAAAGCGATATCAACTTTAAAACGCGCTAAATTTTGTTGATGTTTTGCGTATTCAGTTTGTATCGACATATCTCACGCAGTACAAGAGCTGCACTTCTTAAACTTGGTACTTCAGTAGACGAGGTATTTCCGCGACTGTCTGCAAAGTTTCGTTGCACAATTCGAATAAATGTGGAAGTTATAAACAAAAGCGATATCAACTATAAAACGCGCTAAATTTTGTTGATGTTTTGCGTATTCAGTTTGTATCGACATATCTCCGGCAGTACAAGAGCTGCACTTCTGAAACTGAGTACTTAAGTAGAAAATGCCTCTCCGCGACTGTCTGCAAAGTTCTGTGGTAGAATTCGAATAAATTTGGAAGTTATAAACAAAAGCGATATCAACTATAAAACGCGCTAAATTTTGTTGATGTTTTGCGTATTCAGTTTGTATCGACATATCTCCGGCAGTACAAAAGCTGCACTTCTGAAGCTTGGTACTTCAGTAGAAAATGTGACTCCGCTAATCTCTGCAAAGTTTCGTCGCACAATTCGAATAAATGTGGAAGTTATAATCAAAAGCGATATCAACTTTAAAACCCGCTAAATTTTGTTGATGTTTGGCGTATTCAGTTTGTCTCGGCATATCTCCGGCAGTACAAGAGCTGCACTTCTGAAACTTGGTACTTCAGTAGACGCTGTATCTCCGCGACTGTCTGCAAAGTTTCGTTGCACAATTCGAATAAATGTGGAAGTTATAAACAAAAGCGATATCACCTTTAAAACGCGCTAAATTTTGTTGATGTTTTGCGTATTCAGTTTGTATCGACATATATCCGGCAGTACAAGAGCTGCACTTCTTAAACTTGGTACTTCAGTAGAAAATGTATCTCCGCGACTGTCTGCAAAGTTTCGTTGCACAATTCGAATAAATGTGGAAGTTATAAACAAAAGCGATATCAACTTTAAAACGCGCTAAATTTTGTTGATGTTTTGCGTATTCAGTTTGTATCGACATATCTCCGGCAGTACAAGAGCTGCACTTCTGAAACTTGGTACTTCAGTAGAAAATATGACTCCGCTAATCTCTGCAAAGTTTCGTTGCACAATTCGAATAAATGTGGAAGTTATAAACTAAAGCGATATCAACTTTAAAACGCGCTAAATTTTGTTGATGTTTTGCGTATTCAGTTTGTATCGACATATCTCCGGCAGTACAAGAGCTGCACTTCTGAAACTGAGTACTGAAGTGGAAAATGCCTCACCGCGACTGTCTGCAAAGTTTCGTTGCAGAATTCGAATAAATTTGGAAGTTATAAACTAAAGCGATATCAACTATAAAACGCGCTAAATTTTGTTGATGTTTTGCGTATTCAGTTTGTATCGACATATCTCCGGCAGTACAAGAGCTGCACTTCTTAAACTTGGTACTTCAGTAGAAAATCTGACTCCGCTAATCTCTGCAAAGTTTCGTCGCACAATTCGAATAAATGTGGAAGTTATAAACAAAAGCGATATCAACTTTAAAACGCGCTAAATTTTGTTGATGTTTTGCGTATTCAGTTTGTATCAACATATCTCCGGCAGTACAACAGCTACACTTCTGAAACTTGGTACTTCAGTAGAAAATGCCTATCCGCGACTGTCTGCAAAGTTTCGTTGCACAATTCGAATAAATGTGGAAGTTATAAACACAAGCGATATCAACTTTAAAACGCGCTAAATTTTGTTGATGTTTTGCGTATTCAGTTTGTATCGACATATATCCGGCAGTACAAGAGCTGCACTTCTTAAACTTGGTACTTCAGTAGAAAATGTATCTCCGCTAATCTCTGCAAAGTTTCGTTGCACTATTCGAATCAATGTGGAAGTTATAAACAAAAGCGATATCAACTTTAAAACGCGCTACATTTTGTTGATGTTTTGCGTATTCAGTTTGTATCGACATATCTCCGGCAGTACAAGAGCTGCACTTCTTACACTTGGTACTTCAGTAGACGAGGTACTTCCGCGACTGTCTTCAAAGTTTCGTTGCACAATTCGAATAAATGTGGAAGTTATAAACAAAAGCGATATCAACTTTAAAATGCGCTAAATTTGGTTGATGTTTTGCGTATTCAGTTTGTATCGACATATCTCCGGCAGTACAAGAGCTGCACTTCTGAAACTTGGTACTTCAGTAGAAAATTTGACTGCGCTAATCTCTGCAAAGTTTCGTTGCACAATTCGATTAAATGTGGAAGTTATAAACAAAAGCGATATCAACTTTAAAATGCGCTAAATTGTGTTGATGTTTTGCGTATTCAGTTTGTATCGACATATCTCCGGCAGTACAAGAGCTGCACTTCTGAAACTTGGTACCTCAGTAGACGATGTGACTCCGCTAATCTCTGCAACGTTTCGTCGCACAATTCGAATAAATGTGGAAGTTATAAACAAAAGCGATATCAACTTTAAAACCAGCTAAATTTTGTTGATGTTTTGCGTATTCAGTTTGTATCGGCATATCTCCGGCAGTACAAGAGCTGCACTTCTGAAACTTGGTACTTCAGTAGAAATATCCTATCCGCGACTGTCTGCAAAGTTTCGTTGCACAATTCGAATAAATGTGGAAGTTATAAACAAAAGCGATATCAACTTTAAAACGCGCTAAATTTTGTTGATGTTTAGCGTATTCATTTTGTATCGACATATATCCGGCAGTACAAGAGCTGCACTTCTTAAACTCTGTTCTTCAGTAGAAAATGTGACTCCGCTAATCTCTGCAAAGTTTCGTCGCACAATTCGAATAAATGTGGAAGTTATAAACAAAAGCGATATCAACTTTAAAACGCGCTAAATTTTGTTGATGTTTTGCGTATTAAGTTTGTATCGGCATATCTCCGGCAGTACAAGAGCTGCACTTCTGAAACTTGGTACTTCAGTAGAAAATGTATGTCCGCGCATCTCTGCAAAGTTTCGTTGCACAATTCGAATAAATGTGGAAGTTATAAACAAAAGCGATATCAACTTTAAAACGCGCGAAATTTTGTTGATGTTTTGCGTATTCAGTTTGTATCGACATATATCCGGCAGTACAAGAGCTGCACTTTTTAAACTTGGTACTTCAGTAGATAATGTATCTCCGCGCATCTCTGCAAAGTTTCGTTGCACAATTCGAATAAATGTGGAAGTTATAAACTAAAGCGATTTCAACTTTAAAACGCGCTAAATTTTGTTGATGTTTTGCGTATTCAGTTCGTATCGACATATCTCCGGCAGTACAAGAGCTGCACTTCTGAAACTTGGTACTTCAGTAGACAAGGTATTTCGGCGACTGTCTGCAAAGTTTCGTTGCACAATTCGAATAAATGTGGAAGTTATAAACAAAAGCGATATCAACTTTAAAACGCGCTAAATTTTTTTGATGTTTTGCGTATTCAGTTTGTATCGACATATCTCCGGCAGTACAAGAGCTGCACTTCTGAAACTTGGTACTTCAGTGGAAAATGTGACTCCGCTAATCTCTGCAAAGTTTCGTCGCACAATTCGAATAAATGTGGAAGTTATAAACAAAAGCGATATCAACTATAAAACGCGCTAAATTTTGTTGATGTTTTGCGTATTCAGTTTGTATCGGCATATCTCCGGCAGTACAAGAGCTGCACTTCTGAAACTTGGTACTTCAGTAGAAAATGCCTATCTGCGACTGTCTGCAAAGTTTCGTTGCACAATTCGAATAAATGTGGAAGTTATAAACAAAAGCGATATCAACTTTAAAACGCGCTAAATTTTGTTGATGTTTTGCGTATTCAGTTTGTATCGACATATCTCCGGCAGTACAAGAGCTGCACTTCTTAAACTTGGTACTTCAGTAGAAAATGTATCTCCGCGCATCTCTGCAAAGTTTCGTTGCACAATTCGAATAAATGTGGAAGTTATAAACTAAAGCGATATAAACTTTAAAACGCGCTAAATTTTGTTGATGTTTTGCGTATTCAGTTTGTATCGACATATCTCCGGCAGTACAAGAGCTGCACTTCTGAAACTTAGTACTTCAGTAGACGAGGTATTTCCGCGACTGTCTGCAAAGTTTCGTTGCACAATTCGAATAAATGTGGAAGTTATAAACAGAAGCGATATCAACTTTAAAACGCGCTAAATTTGGTTGATGTTTTGCGTATTCAGTTTGAATCGACATATCTCCGGCAGTACAAGAGCTGCACTTCTGAAACTTGGTACTTCAGTAGAAAATGTGACTCCGCTAATCTCTGCGAAGTTTCGTTGCACAATTCGAATAAATGTGGAAGTTATAAACAAAAGCGATATCAACTGTGAAATGCGCTAAATTTTGTTGATGTTTTGCGTATTCAGTTTGTATCGACATATCTCCGGCAGTACAAGAGCTGCACTTCTGAAACTCAGTACTTCAGTAGAAAATGCCTCTCCGCGACTGTCTGCAAAGTTTCGTTGCCGAATTCGAATAAATTTGGAAGTTATAAACAAAAGCGATATTAACTATAAAACGCGCTAAATTTTGTTGATGTTTTGCGTATTTAGTTTGTATCGACATATCTCCGGCAGTACAAGAGCTGCACTTCTGAAACTCTGTACTTCAGTAGAAAATGTGACTCCGCTAATCTCTGCAAAGTTTCGTCGCACAATTCGAATAAATGTGGAAGTTATAAACAAAAGCGATATCAACTTTAAAACGCGCTAAATTTTGTTGATGTTTTGCGTATTCAGTTTGTATCGGCATATCTCCGGCAGTACAAGAGCTGCACTTCTGACACTTGGTACTTCAGTAGAAAATGTATCTCCGCGCATCTCTGCAAAGTTTCGTTGCACAATTCGAATAAATGTGGAAGTTATAAACACAAGCGATATCAACTTTAAAACGCGCTAAATTTTGTTGATGTTTTGCGTATTCAGTTTGTATCGACATATATCCGGCAGTACAAGAGCTGCACTTCTTAAACTTAGTACTTCAGTCCAAAATGTATCTCCACGTCTCTCTGCAAAGTTTCGTCGCACAATTCGAATAAATGTGGAAGTTATAAACTAAAGCGATTTGAACTTTAAAACGCGCTAAATTTTGTTGATGTTTTGCGTATTCAGTTTGTATCGACATATCTCCGGCAGTACAAGAGCTGCACTTCTGAAACTTGGTACTTCAGTAGAAAATGTGACTCCACTAATCTCTGCAAAGTTTCGTTGCACAATTCGATTAAATGTGGAAGTTATAAACAAAAGCGATATCAACCTTAAAATGCGCTAAATTTAGTTGATGTTTTGCGTATTCAGTTTGTATCGACATATCTCCAGCAGTACCAAAGCTGCACTTCTGAAACTTGGTACTTCAGTAGATGCTGTATCTTCGCGACTGTCTGCAAAGTTTCGTTGCACGATTTGAATAAATGTGGAAGTTATAAACAAAAGCGATATCAACTTTAAAACGCGTCTAATATTGTATGATGTTTTGCGTATTCAGTTTGTATCGATATATCTCCGGCAGTACAAGAGGTGCACGTCTGAACCTTGGTACTTCAGTAGAAAATGGGACTCCGCTGATCTCTGCAAAGTTTCGTTGCACAATTCGAATACATGAGGAAGTTATACACAAAAGCGATATCAACTTTAAAACGCGCTAAATTTTGTTGATGTTTTGCGTATTCAGTTTGTATCGGCATATCTCCAGCAGTACAAGAGCTGCACTTCTGAAACTTGGTACTTCAGTAGAAAATGTGACTCCGCTAATTTCTGCAAAGTTTCGTTGCACAATTCGAATAAATGTGGAAGTTATAAACAAAAGCGATATCAACTTTAAAACGCGCTAAATTTTGTTGATGTTTTGCGTATTCAGTTTGTATCGACATATATCCGGCAGTACAAGAGCTGCACTTCTTAAACTTGGTACTTCAGTAGACGCTGTATCTCAGCGACTGTCTGCAAAGTTTCGTTGCACAATTCGAATAAATGTGGAAGTTTTAAACAAAAGCGATATCAACTATAAAACGCGCTAAATTTTGTTGATGTTTTGCGTATTACGTTTGTATCGACATATCTCCGGCAGTACAAGAGCTGCACTTCTGAAACTTGGTACTTCAGTGGAAAATGTGACTCCGCTAATCTCTGCAAAGTTTCGTCGCACAATTCGAATAAATGTGGAAGTTATAAACAAACGCGATATCAACTTTAAAACGCGCTAAATTTTGTTGATGTTTTGCGTATTCAGTTTGTATCGGCATATCTCCGGCAGTACAAGAGCTGCACTTCTGAAACTTGGTACTTCAGTAGAAAATGCTTATCTGCGACTGGTAGCAAAGTTTCGTTGCACAATTCGAATAAATGTGGAAGTTATAAACTAAAGCGATATACACTTTAAAACGCGCTAAATTTTGTTGATGTTTTGCGTATTCAGTTTGTATCGACATATCTCCGGCAGTACAAGAGCTGCACTTCTGAAACTTAGTGCTTCAGTAGACGAGGTATTTCCGCGACTGTCTGCAAAGTTTCGTTGCACAATTCGAATAAATGTGGAAGTTATAAACAGAAGCGATATCAACTTTAAAACGCGCTAAATTTGGTTGATGTTTTGCGTATTCAGTTTGTATCGACATATCTCCGGCAGTACAAGAGCTGCACTTCTGAAACTTGGTACTTCAGTAGAAAATATGACTCCGCTAATCTCTGCAAAGTTTCGTTGCACAATTCGAATAAATGTGGAAGTTATAAACAAAAGCGATATCAACTTTAAACTGCGCTAAATTTTGTTGATGTTTTGCGTATTCAGTTTGTATCGACATATCTCCGGCAGTACAAGAGCTGCACTTCTGAAACTTGGTACTTCAGTAGAAAATGTGACTCCCCTAATCTCTGCAAAGTTTCGTTGCACAATTCGATTAAATGTGGAAGTTATAAACAAAAGCGATATCAACCTTAAAATGCGCTAAATTTAGTTGATGTTTTGCGTATTAAGTTTGTATCGACATATCTCCAGCAGTACCAAAGCTGCACTTCTGAAACTTGGTACTTCAGTAGATGCTGTATCTTCGCGACTGTCTGCAAAGTTTCGTTGCACGATTCGAATAAATGTGGAAGTTATAAACAAAAGCGATATCAACTTTAAAACGCGTCTAATATTGTATGATGTTTTGCGTATTCAGTTTGTATCGATATATCTCCGGCAGTACAAGAGGTGCACGTCTGAAACTTGGTACTTCAGTAGAAAATGGGACTCCGCTGATCTCTGCAATGTTTCGTTGCACAATTCGAATACATGAGGAAGTTATACACAAAAGCGATATCAACTTTAAAACGCGCTAAATTTTGTTGATGTTTTGCGTATTCAGTTTGTATCGGCATATCTCCAGCAGTACAGGAGCTGCACTTCTGAAACTTGGTACTTCAGTAGAAAATGTGACTCCGCTAATTTCTGCAAAGTTTCGTTGCACAATTCGAATAAATGTGGAAGTTATAAACAAAAGCGATATCAACTTTAAAACGCGCTAAATTTTGTTGATGTTTTGCGTATTCAGTTTGTATCGACATATATCCGGCAGTACAAGAGCTGCACTTCTTAAACTTGGTACTTCAGTAGACGCTGTATCTCAGCGACTGTCTGCAAAGTTTCGTTGCACAATTCGAATAAATGTGGAAGTTATAAACAAAAGCGATATCAACTATAAAACGCGCTAAATTTTGTTGATGTTTTGCGTATTACGTTTGTATCGACATATCTCCGGCAGTACAAGAGCTGCACTTCTGAAACTTGGTACTTCAGTGGAAAATGTGACTCCGCTAATCTCTGCAAAGTTTCGTCGCACAATTCGAATAAATGTGGAAGTTATAAACAAAAGCGATATCAACTTTAAAACGCGCTAAATTTTGTTGATGTTTTGCGTATTCAGTTTGTATCGACATATCTCCGGCAGTACAAGAGCTGCACTTCTTAAACTTGGTACTTCAGTAGACGCTGTATCTCAGCGACTGTCTGCAAAGTTTCGTTGCACAATTCGAATAAATGTGGAAGTTATAAACCAAAGCGATATCAACTTTAAAACGCGCTAAATTTTGTTGATGTTTTGCGTATTCAGTTTGTATCGACATATCTCCGGCAGTACAAGAGCTGCACTTCTGAAACTTGGTACTTCAGTAGAAAATGTATCTCCGCTAATCTCTGCAAAGTTTCGTTGCACAATTCGAAGGAATGTGGAAGTTATAAACAAAAGCGATATCAACTTTAAAACGCGCTAAATTTTGTTGATGTTTTACGTATTCAGTTTGTATCGACATATCTCCGGCAGTACAAGAGCTGCACTTCTGAAACTTAGTACTTCAGTAGACGAGGTATTTCCGCGACTGTCTGCAAAGTTTCGTTGCACAATTCGAATAAATGTGGAAGTTATAAACAGAAGCGATATCAACTTTAAAACGCGCTAAATTTGGTTGATGTTTTGCGTATTCAGTTTGAATCGACATATCTCCGGCAGTACAAGAGCTGCACTTCTGAAACTTGGTACTTCAGTAGAAAATGTAGCTTCGCTAATCTCTGCAAAGTTTCGTTGCACAATTCGAATAAATGTGGAAGTTATAAACAAAAGCGATATCAACTGTAAAATGCGCTAAATTTTGTTGATGTTTTGCGTATTCAGTTTGTATCGACATATCTCCGGCAGTACAAGAGCTGCACTTCTTAAACTTAGTACTTCAGTAGAAAATGTATCTCCACGCATCTCTGCAAAGTTTCGTCGCACAATTCGAATAAATGTGGAAGTTATAAACTAAAGCGATTTGAACTTTAAAACGCGCTAAATTTTGTTGATGTTTTGCGTATTCAGTTTGTATCGACATATCTCCGGCAGTACAAGAGCTGCACTTCTGAAACTTGGTACTTCAGTAGAAAATGTGACTCCCCTAATCTCTGCAAAGTTTCGTTGCACAATTCGATTAAATGTGGAAGTTATAAACAAAAGCGATATCAACCTTAAAATGCGCTAAATTTAGTTGATGTTTTGCGTATTCAGTTTGTATCGACATATCTCCAGCAGTACCAAAGCTGCACTTCTGAAACTTGGTACTTCAGTAGATGCTGTATCTTCGCGACTGTCTGCAAAGTTTCGTTGCACGATTTGAATAAATGTGGAAGTTATAAACAAAAGCGATATCAACTTTAAAACGCGTCTAATATTGTATGATGTTTTGCGTATTCAGTTTGTATCGATATATCTCCGGCAGTACAAGAGGTGCACGTCTGAAACTTGGTACTTCAGTAGAAAATGGGACTCCGCTGATCTCTGCAAAGTTTCGTTGCACAATTCGAATACATGAGGAAGTTATACACAAAAGCGATATCAACTTTAAAACGCGCTAAATTTTGTTGATGTTTTGCGTATTCAGTTTGTATCGGCATATCTCCAGCAGTACAAGAGCTGCACTTCTGAAACTTGGTACTTCAGTAGAAAATGTGACTCCGCTAATTTCTGCAAAGTTTCGTTGCACAATTCGAATAAATGTGGAAGTTATAAACAAAAGCGATATCAACTTTAAAACGCGCTAAATTTTGTTGATGTTTTGCGTATTCAGTTTGTATCGACATATATCCGGCAGTACAAGAGCTGCACTTCTTAAACTTGGTACTTCAGTAGACGCTGTATCTCAGCGACTGTCTGCAAAGTTTCGTTGCACAATTCGAATAAATGTGGAAGTTTTAAACAAAAGCGATATCAACTATAAAACGCGCTAAATTTTGTTGATGTTTTGCGTATTACGTTTGTATCGACATATCTCCGGCAGTACAAGAGCTGCACTTCTGAAACTTGGTACTTCAGTGGAAAATGTGACTCCGCTAATCTCTGCAAAGTTTCGTCGCACAATTCGAATAAATGTGGAAGTTATAAACAAACGCGATATCAACTTTAAAACGCGCTAAATTTTGTTGATGTTTTGCGTATTCAGTTTGTATCGGCATATCTCCGGCAGTACAAGAGCTGCACTTCTGAAACTTGGTACTTCAGTAGAAAATGCTTATCTGCGACTGGTAGCAAAGTTTCGTTGCACAATTCGAATAAATGTGGAAGTTATAAACAAAAGCGATATCAACTTTAAAACGCGCTAAATTTTGTTGATGTTTTGCGTATTCAGTTTGTATCGACATATCTACGGCAGTACAAGAGCTGCACTTCTTAAACTTGGTACTTCAGTAGAAAATGTATCTCCGCGCATCTCTGCAAAGTTTCGTTGCACAATTCGAATAAATGTGGAAGTTATAAACTAAAGCGATATACACTTTAAAACGCGCTAAATTTTGTTGATGTTTTGCGTATTCAGTTTGTATCGACATATCTCCGGCAGTACAAGAGCTGCACTTCTGAAACTTAGTACTTCAGTAGACGAGGTATTTCCGCGACTGTCTGCAAAGTTTCGTTGCACAATTCGAATAAATGTGGAAGTTATAAACAGAAGCGATATCAACTTTAAAACGCGCGAAATTTGGTTGATGTTTTGCGTATTCAGTTTGTATCGACATATCTCCGGCAGTACAAGAGCTGCACTTCTGAAACTTGGTACTTCAGTAGAAAATATGACTCCGCTAATCTCTGCAAAGTTTCGTTGCACAATTCGAATAAATGTGGAAGTTATAAACAAAAGCGATATCAACTTTAAAATGCGCTAAATTTTGTTGATGTTTTGCGTATTCAGTTTGTATCGACATATCTCCGGCAGTACAAGAGCTGCACTTCTGAAACTCAGTACTTCAGTAGAAAATGCCTCTCCGCGACTGTCTGCAAAGTTTCGTTGCCGAATTCGAATAAATTTGGAAGTTATAAACAAAAGCGATATTAACTATAAACCGCGCTAAATTTTGTTGATGTTTTGCGTATTTAGTTTGTATCGACATATCTCCGGCAGTACAAGAGCTGCACTTCTGACACTCTGTACTTCAGTAGAAAATGTGACTCCGCTAATCTCTGCAAAGTTTCGTCGCACAATTCGAATAAATGTGGAAGTTATAAACAAAAGCGATATCAACTTTAAAACGCGCTAAATTTTGTTGATGTTTTGCGTATTCAGTTTGTATCGGCATATCTCCGGCAGTACAAGAGCTGCACTTCTGACACTTGGTACTTCAGTAGAAAATGTATCTCCGCGCATCTCTGCAAAGTTTCGTTGCACAATTCGAATAAATGTGGAAGTTATAAACAAAAGCGATATCAACTTTAAAACGCGCTAAATTTTGTTGATGTTTTGCGTATTCAGTTTGTATCGACATATATCCGGCAGTACAAGAGCTGCACTTCTTAAACTTAGTACTTCAGTAGAAAATGTATCTCCACGCATCTCTGCAAAGTTTCGTTGCACAATTCGAATAAATGTGGAAGTTATAAACTAAAGCGATTTCAACTTTAAAACGCGCTAAATTTTGTTGATGTTTTGCGTATTCAGTTTGTATCGACATATCTCCGGCAGTACAAGAGCTGCACTTCTGAAACTTGGTACTTCAGTAGAAAATGTGACTCCTTTAATCTCTGCAAAGTTTCGTTGCACAATTCGATTAAATGTGGAAGTTATAAACAAAAGCGATATCAACCTTAAAATGCGCTAAATTTAGTTGATGTTTTGCGTATTAAGTTTGTATCGACATATCTCCAGCAGTACCAAAGCTGCACTTCTGAAACTTGGTACTTCAGTAGATGCTGTATCTTCGCGACTGTCTGCAAAGTTTCGTTGCACGATTCGAATAAATGTGGAAGTTATAAACAAAAGCGATATCAACTTTAAAACGCGTCTAATATTGTATGATGTTTTGCGTATTCAGTTTGTATCGATATATCTCCGGCAGTACAAGAGGTGCACGTCTGAAACTTGGTACTTCAGTAGAAAATGGGACTCCGCTGATCTCTGCAAAGTTTCGTTGCACAATTCGAATACATGAGGAAGTTATACACAAAAGCGATATCAACTTTAAAACGCGCTAAATTTTGTTGATGTTTTGCGTATTCAGTTTGTATCGGCATATCTCCAGCAGTACAGGAGCTGCACTTCTGAAACTTGGTACTTCAGTAGAAAATGTGACTCCGCTAATTTCTGCAAAGTTTCGTTGCACAATTCGAATAAATGTGGAAGTTATAAACAAAAGCGATATCAACTTTAAAACGCGCTAAATTTTGTTGATGTTTTGCGTATTCAGTTTGTATCGACATATATCCGGCAGTACAAGAGCTGCACTTCTTAAACTTGGTACTTCAGTAGACGCTGTATCTCAGCGACTGTCTGCAAAGTTTCGTTGCACAATTCGAATAAATGTGGAAGTTATAAACAAAAGCGATATCAACTATAAAACGCGCTAAATTTTGTTGATGTTTTGCGTATTACGTTTGTATCGACATATCTCCGGCAGTACAAGAGCTGCACTTCTGAAACTTGGTACTTCAGTGGAAAATGTGACTCCGCTAATCTCTGCAAAGTTTCGTCGCACAATTCGAATAAATGTGGAAGTTATAAACAAAAGCGATATCAACTTTAAAACGCGCTAAATTTTGTTGATGTTTTGCGTATTCAGTTTGTATCGACATATCTCCGGCAGTACAAGAGCTGCACTTCTTAAACTTGGTACTTCAGTAGACGCTGTATCTAAGCGACTGTCTGCAAAGTTTCGTTGCACAATTCGAATAAATGTGGAAGTTATAAACCAAAGCGATATCAACTTTAAAACGCGCTAAATTTTGTTGATGTTTTGCGTATTCAGTTTGTATCGACATATCTCCGGCAGTACAAGAGCTGCACTTCTGAAACTTGGTACTTCAGTAGAAAATGTGACTCCGCTAATCTTTGAAAAGTTTCGTTGCACAATTCGAATAAATGTGGAAGTTATAAACAAAAGCGATATCAACTTTAAAACGCGCTAAATTTTGTTGATGTTTTGCGTATTCAGTTTGTATCGACATATCTCCGGCAGTACAAGAGCTGCACTTCGGAAACTTGGTACTTCAGTAGAAAATGTGACTCCCCTAATCTCTGCAAAGTTTCGTTGCACAATTCGATTAAATGTGGAAGTTATAAACAAAAGCGATATCAACTTTAAAATGCGCTTAATTGTGTTGATGTTTTGCGTATTCAGTTTGTTTCGACATATCTCCGGCAGTACAAGAGCTGCACTTCTGAAACATGGTACTTCAGTAGAAAATGCCTCTCCGCGACTGTCTGCAAAGTTTCGTTGCACAATTCGAATAAATGTGGAAGTTATAAACAAAAGCGATATCAACTTTAAAACGCGCTAAATTTTGTTGATGTTTTGCGTATGTAGTTTGTATCCACATATCTCCGGCAGTACAAGAGCTGCACTTCTGAAACTTGGTACTTCAGTAGACGCTGTATCTTAGCGACTGTCTGCAAAGTTTCGTTGCACGATTCGAATAAATGAGGAAGTTATAAACAAAAGCGATATCAACTATAAAACGCGCTAAATTTTGTTGATGTTTTGGGTATTCAGTTTGTATCGACATATCTCCGGCAGTACAAGAGCTGCACTTCTTAAACTTGGTACTTCAGTGGAAAATGTGACTCTGCTAATCTCTGCAAAGTTTCGTTGCACAATTCGAATAAATGTAGAAGTTATAAACAAAAGCGATATCAACTTTAAAACGTGCTAAATTTTGTTGATGTTTTGCGTATGTAGTTTGTAACCACATATCTCCGGCAGTACAAGAGCTGCATTTCTGAAACTTGGTACTTCAGTAGAAAATGTATCTCCGCGACTGTCTGCAAAGTTTCGTTGCACAATTCGAATAAATGTGGAAGTTATAAACAAAAGCGATATCAACTATAAAACGCGCTAAATTTTGTTGATGTTTTGCGTATTCAGTTTGTATTTACATATCTCCGGCAGTACAAGAGCTGCACTTCTGAAACTTGGTACTTCAGTAGACCATGTATCTCCGCGACTGTCTGCAAAGTTTCGTTGCACAATTCGAATAAATGTGGAAGTTATAAACAAAAGCGATATCGACTTTAAAACGCGCTAAATTTTGTATGATGTTTGGCGTATTCAGTTTGTATCGACATATCTCCGGCAGTACAAGAGCTGCACTTCTGAAACTTGGTACTTCAGTAGAAAATGTGACTCCGCTGATCTCTGCAAAGTTTCGTTGCACAATTCGAATACATGTGGAAGTTATAAACAAAAGCGATATCAACTTTAAAACGCGCTAAATTTTGTTGATGTTTTGCGTATTCAGTTTGTATCGGCATATCTCAAGCAGTACAAGAGCTGCACTTCTGAAACTTGGTACTTCAGTAGAAAATGCCTATCCGCGACTGTCTGCAAAGTTTCGTTGCACAATTGGAATAATTGTGGAAGTTATAAACAAAAGCGATATCTACTTACGAACGCGCTAAATTTTGTTGATGTTTTGCGTATTCAGTTTGTATCGACATATCTCCGGCAGTACAAGAGCTGCACTTCTGAAACTCAGTACTTCAGTAGAAAATGCCTCTCCGCGACTGTCTGCAAAGTTTCGTTGCCGAATTCGAATAAATTTGGAAGTTATAAACAAAAGCGATATTAACTATAAACCGCGCTAAATTTTGTTGATGTTTTGCGTATTTAGTTTGTATCGACATATCTCCGGCAGTACAAGAGCTGCACTTCTGACACTCTGTACTTCAGTAGAAAATGTGACTCCGCTAATCTCTGCAAAGTTTCGTCGCACAATTCGAATAAATGTGGAAGTTATAAACAAAAGCGATATCAACTTTAAAACGCGCTAAATTTTGTTGATGTTTTGCGTATTCAGTTTGTATCGGCATATCTCCGGCAGTACAAGAGCTGCACTTCTGACACTTGGTACTTCAGTAGAAAATGTATCTCCGCGCATCTCTGCAAAGTTTCGTTGCACAATTCGAATAAATGTGGAAGTTATAAACAAAAGCGATATCAACTTTAAAACGCGCTAAATTTTGTTGATGTTTTGCGTATTCAGTTTGTATCGACATATATCCGGCAGTACAAGAGCTGCACTTCTTAAACTTAGTACTTCAGTAGAAAATGTATCTCCACGCATCTCTGCAAAGTTTCGTTGCACAATTCGAATAAATGTGGAAGTTATAAACTAAAGCGATTTCAACTTTAAAACGCGCTAAATTTTGTTGATGTTTTGCGTATTCAGTTTGTATCGACATATCTCCGGCAGTACAAGAGCTGCACTTCTGAAACTTGGTACTTCAGTAGAAAATGTGACTCCTTTAATCTCTGCAAAGTTTCGTTGCACAATTCGATTAAATGTGGAAGTTATAAACAAAAGCGATATCAACCTTAAAATGCGCTAAATTTAGTTGATGTTTTGCGTATTAAGTTTGTATCGACATATCTCCAGCAGTACCAAAGCTGCACTTCTGAAACTTGGTACTTCAGTAGATGCTGTATCTTCGCGACTGTCTGCAAAGTTTCGTTGCACGATTCGAATAAATGTGGAAGTTATAAACAAAAGCGATATCAACTTTAAAACGCGTCTAATATTGTATGATGTTTTGCGTATTCAGTTTGTATCGATATATCTCCGGCAGTACAAGAGGTGCACGTCTGAAACTTGGTACTTCAGTAGAAAATGGGACTCCGCTGATCTCTGCAAAGTTTCGTTGCACAATTCGAATACATGAGGAAGTTATACACAAAAGCGATATCAACTTTAAAACGCGCTAAATTTTGTTGATGTTTTGCGTATTCAGTTTGTATCGGCATATCTCCAGCAGTACAGGAGCTGCACTTCTGAAACTTGGTACTTCAGTAGAAAATGTGACTCCGCTAATTTCTGCAAAGTTTCGTTGCACAATTCGAATAAATGTGGAAGTTATAAACAAAAGCGATATCAACTTTAAAACGCGCTAAATTTTGTTGATGTTTTGCGTATTCAGTTTGTATCGACATATATCCGGCAGTACAAGAGCTGCACTTCTTAAACTTGGTACTTCAGTAGACGCTGTATCTCAGCGACTGTCTGCAAAGTTTCGTTGCACAATTCGAATAAATGTGGAAGTTATAAACAAAAGCGATATCAACTATAAAACGCGCTAAATTTTGTTGATGTTTTGCGTATTACGTTTGTATCGACATATCTCCGGCAGTACAAGAGCTGCACTTCTGAAACTTGGTACTTCAGTGGAAAATGTGACTCCGCTAATCTCTGCAAAGTTTCGTCGCACAATTCGAATAAATGTGGAAGTTATAAACAAAAGCGATATCAACTTTAAAACGCGCTAAATTTTGTTGATGTTTTGCGTATTCAGTTTGTATCGGCATATCTCCAGCAGTACAGGAGCTGCACTTCTGAAACTTGGTACTTCAGTAGAAAATGTGACTCCGCTAATTTCTGCAAAGTTTCGTTGCACAATTCGAATAAATGTGGAAGTTATAAACAAAAGCGATATCAACTTTAAAACGCGCTAAATTTTGTTGATGTTTTGCGTATTCAGTTTGTATCGACATATATCCGGCAGTACAAGAGCTGCACTTCTTAAACTTGGTACTTCAGTAGACGCTGTATCTCAGCGACTGTCTGCAAAGTTTCGTTGCACAATTCGAATAAATGTGGAAGTTATAAACAAAAGCGATATCAACTATAAAACGCGCTAAATTTTGTTGATGTTTTGCGTATTACGTTTGTATCGACATATCTCCGGCAGTACAAGAGCTGCACTTCTGAAACTTGGTACTTCAGTGGAAAATGTGACTCCGCTAATCTCTGCAAAGTTTCGTCGCACAATTCGAATAAATGTGGAAGTTATAAACAAAAGCGATATCAACTTTAAAACGCGCTAAATTTTGTTGATGTTTTGCGTATTCAGTTTGTATCGACATATCTCCGGCAGTACAAGAGCTGCACTTCTTAAACTTGGTACTTCAGTAGACGCTGTATCTAAGCGACTGTCTGCAAAGTTTCGTTGCACAATTCGAATAAATGTGGAAGTTATAAACCAAAGCGATATCAACTTTAAAACGCGCTAAATTTTGTTGATGTTTTGCGTATTCAGTTTGTATCGACATATCTCCGGCAGTACAAGAGCTGCACTTCTGAAACTTGGTACTTCAGTAGAAAATGTGACTCCGCTAATCTTTGAAAAGTTTCGTTGCACAATTCGAATAAATGTGGAAGTTATAAACAAAAGCGATATCAACTTTAAAACGCGCTAAATTTTGTTGATGTTTTGCGTATTCAGTTTGTATCGACATATCTCCGGCAGTACAAGAGCTGCACTTCGGAAACTTGGTACTTCAGTAGAAAATGTGACTCCCCTAATCTCTGCAAAGTTTCGTTGCACAATTCGATTAAATGTGGAAGTTATAAACAAAAGCGATATCAACTTTAAAATGCGCTTAATTGTGTTGATGTTTTGCGTATTCAGTTTGTTTCGACATATCTCCGGCAGTACAAGAGCTGCACTTCTGAAACATGGTACTTCAGTAGAAAATGCCTCTCCGCGACTGTCTGCAAAGTTTCGTTGCACAATTCGAATAAATGTGGAAGTTATAAACAAAAGCGATATCAACTTTAAAACGCGCTAAATTTTGTTGATGTTTTGCGTATGTAGTTTGTATCCACATATCTCCGGCAGTACAAGAGCTGCACTTCTGAAACTTGGTACTTCAGTAGACGCTGTATCTTAGCGACTGTCTGCAAAGTTTCGTTGCACGATTCGAATAAATGAGGAAGTTATAAACAAAAGCGATATCAACTATAAAACGCGCTAAATTTTGTTGATGTTTTGGGTATTCAGTTTGTATCGACATATCTCCGGCAGTACAAGAGCTGCACTTCTTAAACTTGGTACTTCAGTGGAAAATGTGACTCTGCTAATCTCTGCAAAGTTTCGTTGCACAATTCGAATAAATGTAGAAGTTATAAACAAAAGCGATATCAACTTTAAAACGTGCTAAATTTTGTTGATGTTTTGCGTATGTAGTTTGTAACCACATATCTCCGGCAGTACAAGAGCTGCATTTCTGAAACTTGGTACTTCAGTAGAAAATGTATCTCCGCGACTGTCTGCAAAGTTTCGTTGCACAATTCGAATAAATGTGGAAGTTATAAACAAAAGCGATATCAACTATAAAACGCGCTAAATTTTGTTGATGTTTTGCGTATTCAGTTTGTATTTACATATCTCCGGCAGTACAAGAGCTGCACTTCTGAAACTTGGTACTTCAGTAGACCATGTATCTCCGCGACTGTCTGCAAAGTTTCGTTGCACAATTCGAATAAATGTGGAAGTTATAAACAAAAGCGATATCGACTTTAAAACGCGCTAAATTTTGTATGATGTTTGGCGTATTCAGTTTGTATCGACATATCTCCGGCAGTACAAGAGCTGCACTTCTGAAACTTGGTACTTCAGTAGAAAATGTGACTCCGCTGATCTCTGCAAAGTTTCGTTGCACAATTCGAATACATGTGGAAGTTATAAACAAAAGCGATATCAACTTTAAAACGCGCTAAATTTTGTTGATGTTTTGCGTATTCAGTTTGTATCGGCATATCTCAAGCAGTACAAGAGCTGCACTTCTGAAACTTGGTACTTCAGTAGAAAATGCCTATCCGCGACTGTCTGCAAAGTTTCGTTGCACAATTGGAATAATTGTGGAAGTTATAAACAAAAGCGATATCTACTTACGAACGCGCTAAATTTTGTTGATGTTTTGCGTATTCAGTTTGTATCGACATATCTCCGGCAGTACAAGAGCTGCACTTCTGAAACTCAGTACTTCAGTAGAAAATGCCTCTCCGCGACTGTCTGCAAAGTTTCGTTGCCGAATTCGAATAAATTTGGAAGTTATAAACAAAAGCGATATTAACTATAAACCGCGCTAAATTTTGTTGATGTTTTGCGTATTTAGTTTGTATCGACATATCTCCGGCAGTACAAGAGCTGCACTTCTGACACTCTGTACTTCAGTAGAAAATGTGACTCCGCTAATCTCTGCAAAGTTTCGTCGCACAATTCGAATAAATGTGGAAGTTATAAACAAAAGCGATATCAACTTTAAAACGCGCTAAATTTTGTTGATGTTTTGCGTATTCAGTTTGTATCGGCATATCTCCGGCAGTACAAGAGCTGCACTTCTGACACTTGGTACTTCAGTAGAAAATGTATCTCCGCGCATCTCTGCAAAGTTTCGTTGCACAATTCGAATAAATGTGGAAGTTATAAACAAAAGCGATATCAACTTTAAAACGCGCTAAATTTTGTTGATGTTTTGCGTATTCAGTTTGTATCGACATATATCCGGCAGTACAAGAGCTGCACTTCTTAAACTTAGTACTTCAGTAGAAAATGTATCTCCACGCATCTCTGCAAAGTTTCGTTGCACAATTCGAATAAATGTGGAAGTTATAAACTAAAGCGATTTCAACTTTAAAACGCGCTAAATTTTGTTGATGTTTTGCGTATTCAGTTTGTATCGACATATCTCCGGCAGTACAAGAGCTGCACTTCTGAAACTTGGTACTTCAGTAGAAAATGTGACTCCTTTAATCTCTGCAAAGTTTCGTTGCACAATTCGATTAAATGTGGAAGTTATAAACAAAAGCGATATCAACCTTAAAATGCGCTAAATTTAGTTGATGTTTTGCGTATTAAGTTTGTATCGACATATCTCCAGCAGTACCAAAGCTGCACTTCTGAAACTTGGTACTTCAGTAGATGCTGTATCTTCGCGACTGTCTGCAAAGTTTCGTTGCACGATTCGAATAAATGTGGAAGTTATAAACAAAAGCGATATCAACTTTAAAACGCGTCTAATATTGTATGATGTTTTGCGTATTCAGTTTGTATCGATATATCTCCGGCAGTACAAGAGGTGCACGTCTGAAACTTGGTACTTCAGTAGAAAATGGGACTCCGCTGATCTCTGCAAAGTTTCGTTGCACAATTCGAATACATGAGGAAGTTATACACAAAAGCGATATCAACTTTAAAACGCGCTAAATTTTGTTGATGTTTTGCGTATTCAGTTTGTATCGGCATATCTCCAGCAGTACAGGAGCTGCACTTCTGAAACTTGGTACTTCAGTAGAAAATGTGACTCCGCTAATTTCTGCAAAGTTTCGTTGCACAATTCGAATAAATGTGGAAGTTATAAACAAAAGCGATATCAACTTTAAAACGCGCTAAATTTTGTTGATGTTTTGCGTATTCAGTTTGTATCGACATATATCCGGCAGTACAAGAGCTGCACTTCTTAAACTTGGTACTTCAGTAGACGCTGTATCTCAGCGACTGTCTGCAAAGTTTCGTTGCACAATTCGAATAAATGTGGAAGTTATAAACAAAAGCGATATCAACTATAAAACGCGCTAAATTTTGTTGATGTTTTGCGTATTACGTTTGTATCGACATATCTCCGGCAGTACAAGAGCTGCACTTCTGAAACTTGGTACTTCAGTGGAAAATGTGACTCCGCTAATCTCTGCAAAGTTTCGTCGCACAATTCGAATAAATGTGGAAGTTATAAACAAAAGCGATATCAACTTTAAAACGCGCTAAATTTTGTTGATGTTTTGCGTATTCAGTTTGTATCGACATATCTCCGGCAGTACAAGAGCTGCACTTCTTAAACTTGGTACTTCAGTAGACGCTGTATCTAAGCGACTGTCTGCAAAGTTTCGTTGCACAATTCGAATAAATGTGGAAGTTATAAACCAAAGCGATATCAACTTTAAAACGCGCTAAATTTTGTTGATGTTTTGCGTATTCAGTTTGTATCGACATATCTCCGGCAGTACAAGAGCTGCACTTCTGAAACTTGGTACTTCAGTAGAAAATGTGACTCCGCTAATCTTTGAAAAGTTTCGTTGCACAATTCGAATAAATGTGGAAGTTATAAACAAAAGCGATATCAACTTTAAAACGCGCTAAATTTTGTTGATGTTTTGCGTATTCAGTTTGTATCGACATATCTCCGGCAGTACAAGAGCTGCACTTCGGAAACTTGGTACTTCAGTAGAAAATGTGACTCCCCTAATCTCTGCAAAGTTTCGTTGCACAATTCGATTAAATGTGGAAGTTATAAACAAAAGCGATATCAACTTTAAAATGCGCTTAATTGTGTTGATGTTTTGCGTATTCAGTTTGTTTCGACATATCTCCGGCAGTACAAGAGCTGCACTTCTGAAACATGGTACTTCAGTAGAAAATGCCTCTCCGCGACTGTCTGCAAAGTTTCGTTGCACAATTCGAATAAATGTGGAAGTTATAAACAAAAGCGATATCAACTTTAAAACGCGCTAAATTTTGTTGATGTTTTGCGTATGTAGTTTGTATCCACATATCTCCGGCAGTACAAGAGCTGCACTTCTGAAACTTGGTACTTCAGTAGACGCTGTATCTTAGCGACTGTCTGCAAAGTTTCGTTGCACGATTCGAATAAATGTGGAAGTTATAAACAAAAGCGATATCAACTATAAAACGCGCTAAATTTTGTTGATGTTTTGGGTATTCAGTTTGTATCGACATATCTCCGGCAGTACAAGAGCTGCACTTCTTAAACTTGGTACTTCAGTGGAAAATGTGACTCTGCTAATCTCTGCAAAGTTTCGTTGCACAATTCGAATAAATGTAGAAGTTATAAACAAAAGCGATATCAACTTTAAAACGTGCTAAATTTTGTTGATGTTTTGCGTATGTAGTTTGTAACCACATATCTCCGGCAGTACAAGAGCTGCATTTCTGAAACTTGGTACTTCAGTAGAAAATGTATCTCCGCGACTGTCTGCAAAGTTTCGTTGCACAATTCGAATAAATGTGGAAGTTATAAACAAAAGCGATATCAACTATAAAACGCGCTAAATTTTGTTGATGTTTTGCGTATTCAGTTTGTATTTACATATCTCCGGCAGTACAATAGCTGCACTTCTGAAACTTGGTACTTCAGTAGACCATGTATCTCCGCGACTGTCTGCAAAGTTTCGTTGCACAATTCGAATAAATGTGGAAGTTATAAACAAAAGCGATATCGACTTTAAAACGCGCTAAATTTTGTATGATGTTTGGCGTATTCAGTTTGTATCGACATATCTCCGGCAGTACAAGAGCTGCACTTCTGAAACTTGGTACTTCAGTAGAAAATGTGACTCCGCTGATCTCTGCAAAGTTTCGTTGCACAATTCGAATACATGTGGAAGTTATAAACAAAAGCGATATCAACTTTAAAACGCGCTAAATTTTGTTGATGTTTTGCGTATTCAGTTTGTATCGGCATATCTCAAGCAGTACAAGAGCTGCACTTCTGAAACTTGGTACTTCAGTAGAAAATGCCTATCCGCGACTGTCTGCAAAGTTTCGTTGCACAATTGGAATAATTGTGGAAGTTATAAACAAAAGCGATATCTACTTACGAACGCGCTAAATTTTGTTGATGTTTTGCGTATTCTGTTTGTATCGACATATATCCGGCAGTACAAGAGCTGCACTTCTTAAACTTAGTACTTCAGTAGAGAATGTATTTCCGCGCATCTCTGCAAAGTTTCGTTGCACAATTCGAATAAATGTGGAAGTTATAAACTAAAGCGATATCAATTTTAAAACGCGCCATGTTTTGTATGATGTTTTGCGTATTCAGTTTGTATCGACATATCTCCGGCAGTACAAGAGCTGCACTTCTGAAACTTGGTACTTCAGTAGACCATGTATCTCCGCGACTGTCTGCAAAGTTTCGTTGCACAATTCGAATAAATGTAGAAGTTATAAACAAAAGCGATATCAACTTTAAAACGCGCTAAATTTTGTTGATGTTTTGCGTATTCAGTTTGTATCGATATATCTCCTGCAGTACAAGAGCTGCACTTCTGAAACTTGGTACTTCAGTGGAAAATGTTACTCCGCGTATCTCTCCAAGTTTCGTTGCACAATTCGAATAAATGTGGAAGTTATAAACAAAAGCGATATCAGCTTTAAAACGCGCTAAATTTTGTTGATGTTTACCGTATTCAGTTTGTATCGACATATCTCCGGCAGTACAAGAGCTGCACTTCTGAAACGTGGTACTTCAGTAGAAAATGTGACTCCGCTAATCTCTGCAAAGTTTCATTGCACAATTCGACTAAATGTGGAAGTTATAAACAAAAGCGATATCAACTATAAAACGCGCTAAATTTTGTTGATGTTTTGCGTATTCAGTTTGTATCGATGTATCTCCGGCAGTACAAGAGCTGCACTTCTGAAACTTGGTATTTCAGTAGAAAATGTGACTCCGCTAATCTCTGCAAAGTTTCGTTGCACAATTCGAATAAATGTGGAAGTTATAAACAAAAGCGATATCAACTTTAAAACGCGCTAAATTTTGTTGATGTTTTGCGTATTCAGTTTGTATCGGCATATCTCCGGCAGTACAAGAGCTGCACTTCTGAAACTTGGTACTTCAGTAGAAAATGCTTCGCCGCGACTGTCTGCAAAGTTTCGTTGCACAATTCGAATTAATGTGGAAGTTATAAACAAAAGCGATATTAACTATAAAACGTGCTAAATTTTGTTGATGTGTTGCCTATTCAGTTTGTATCGACATATCTCCGGCAGTACAAGATCTGCACTTCTGAAACTTGGTACTTAAGTAGATGCTGTATCTCCGCGACTGTCTGCAAAGTTTCGTTCACAATTCGAATAAATGTGGAAGTTATAAACAAAAGCGATATCAACTTTAAAACGCGCTAAATTTTGTTGATGTTTTGCGTATTCAGTTTGTATCGACATATCTCCGGCAGTACAAGAGCTGCACTTCTTAAACTTGGTACTTCAGTAGAAAATTTATCTCCGCTAATCTCTTCAAAGTTTCGTGGCACAATTCGAATAAATCTGGAAGTTATAAACAAAAGCGATATCAACTTTAAAACGCGCTAAATTTTGTTGATGTTTTGCGTATTCAGTTTGTATCGACATATCTCCGGCAGTACAAGAGCTGCACTTCTGAAACTTGGTACTTCAGTGGAAAATGTATCTCCGCTAATCTCTTCAAAGTTTCGTTGCACAATTCGAATAAATGTGGAAGTTATAAACAAAAGCGATATCAACTTTAAAACGCGCTAAATTTTGTTGATGTTTTGCGTATTCAGTTTGTATCGACATATCTCCGGCAGTACAAGAGCTGCACTTCTGAAACTTAGTACGTCAGTAGAAAATGTATCTTTGCTAATCTCTGCAAAGTTTCGTTGCACAATTCAAATAAATGTGGAAGTTATAAACAAAAGCGATATCAACTTTAAAACGCGCTAAATTTTGTTGATGTTTTGCGTATTCAGTTTGTATCGACATATCTCCTGCAGTACAAGAGCTGCACTTCTGAAACTTGGTACTTGAGTAGAACCTGGACTCCGCTGATCTCTGCAAAGTTTCGTTGTACAATTCGAATAAATGTGGAAGTTATAAACAAAAGCGATATACACTTTAAAATGCGCTACATTTTGTTGATGTTTTGCGTATTCAGTTTGTATCGACATATCTCCGGCAGTACAAGAGCTGCACTTCTGAAACTTGGTACTTCAGTAGAAAATGTGACTCCGCTAATCTCTGCAAAGTTTCGTTGCACAATTCGAATAAATGTGGAAGTTATAAACAAAAGCGATATAAACTTTAAAACGCGCTATATTTTGTTGATGTTTTGCGTATTCAGTTTGTATCGACATATCTCCGGCAGTTCAAGAGCTGCACTTCTGAAACTTGGTACTCCCGTAGAAAATGCCTCTCCGCGACTGTCTGCAAAGTTTCGTTGCACAATTCGAATAAATGTGGAAGTTATAAACAAAAGCGATATCAACTATAAAACGCGCTAAATTTTGTTGATGTTTTGCGTATTCAGTTTGTATCGACATATATCCGGCAGTACAAGAGCTGCACTTCTGAAACTTGGTACCTCAGTATAAAATGTATCTCCGCTAATCTCTGCAAAGTTTCGTTGCACAATTCGAATAAATGTAGAAGTTATAAACAAAAGCGATATCAACTTTAAAACGCGCTAAATTTTGTTGATGTTTTGCGTATTCAGTTTGTATCGACATATCCCCGGCAGTACAATAGCTGCACTTCTTAAACTTGGTACTTCAGTAGAAAATACCTCTCCGCGACTGTCTGCAAAGTTTCGTTGCACAATTCGAATAAATGTGGAAGTTATGAACAAAAGCGATATCAACTATCAAACGCGCTAAATTTTGTTGATGTTTTGTGTATTCAGTTTGTATCGACATATCTCCGGCAGTACAAGAGCTGCACTTCTTAAACTTAGTACTTCAGTAGACGATGTATTTCCGCGACTGTCTGCAAAGTTTCGTTGCACAATTCGAATAAATGTGGAAGTTATAAACAAAAGCGATATCCACTTCAAAACGCGCTAAATTTTGTTGATGTTTTGCGTATTCAGTTTGTATCGACATATCTCCGGCAGTACAAGAGCTGCACTGCTGAAACTTTGTACTTCAGTAGAAAATGCCTATCCGCGACTGTCTGCAAAGTTTCGTTGCACAATTCGAATAAATTTGGAAGTTATAAACAAAAGCGATATCAACTTTAAAACGCGCTAAATTTTGTTGATGTTTTGCGTATTCAGTTTGTATCGACATATATCCGGCAGTACAAGAGCTGCACTTCTTAAACTTGGTACTTCAGTAGAAAATGTATCTCCGCTAATCTCTTCAAAGTTTCGTGGCACAATTCGAATAAATCTGGAAGTTATAAACAAAAGCGATATCAACTTTAAAACGCGCTAAATTTTGTTGATGTTTTGCGTATTCAGTTTGTATCGACATATCTCCGACAGTACAAGAGCTGCACTTCTGAAACTTGGTACTTCAGTGGAAAATGTATCTCAGCTAATCTCTTCAAAGTTTCGTTGCACAATTCGAATAAATGTGGAAGTTATAAACAAAAGCGATATCAACTTTAAAACGCGCTAAATTTTGTTGATGTTTTGCGTATTCAGTTTGTATCGACATATCTCCGGCAGTACAAGAGCTGCACTTCTGAAACTTAGTACGTCAGTAGAAAATGTATCTTTGCTAATCTCTGCAAAGTTTTGTTGCACAATTCAAATAAATGTGGAAGTTATAAACAAAAGCGATATCAACTTTAAAACGCGCTAAATTTTGTTGATGTTTTGCGTATTCAGTTTGTATCGACATATCTCCGGCAGTACAAGAGCTGCACTTCTGAAACTTGGTACTTCAGTAGAACCTGCACTCCGCTGATCTCTGCAAAGTTTCGTTGCACAATTCGAATAAATGTGGAAGTTATAAACAAAAGCGATATCAACTTTAAAATGCGCTACATTTTGTTGATGTTTTGCGTATTCAGTTTGTATCGACATATCTCCGGCAGTACAAGAGCTGCACTTCTGAAACTTGGTCCTTCAGTAGAAAATGTGACTCCGCTAATCTCTGCAAAGTTTCGTTGCACAATTCGAATAAATGTGGAAGTTATAAACAAAAGCGATATAAACTTTAAAACGCGCTATATTTTGTTGATGTTTTGCGTATTCAGTTTGTATCGACATATCTCCGGCAGTACAAGAGCTGCACTTCTGAAACTTGGTACTTCCGTAGAAAATGCCTCTCCGCGACTGTCTGCAAAGTTTCGTTGCACAATTCGAATAAATGTGGAAGTCATAAACAAAAGCGATATCAACTATAAAACGCGCTAAATTTTGTTGATGTTTTGCGTATTCAGTTTGTATCGACATATCTCCGGCAGTCTAAGAGCTGCACTTCTGAAACTTGGAACCTCAGTAGAAAATGTGACTCCGCTGATCTCTGCAAAGTTTCGTTGCACAATTCGAATAAATGTGGAAGTTATAAACAAAAGCGATATCAACTTTAAAACGCGCTACATTTTGTTGATGTTTTGCGTATTCAGTTTGTATCGACATATCTCCGGCAGTACAAGAGCTGCACTTCTGAAACTTGGTACTTCAGTAGAAATGTGACTCCGCTAATCTCTGCAAAGTTTCGTTGCACAATTCGAATAAATGTGGAAGTTATAAACAAAAGCGATATCAACTATAAAACGCGCTAAATTTTGTTGATGTTTTGCGTATTCAGTTTGTATCGACATATCTCCGGCAGTACAAGAGCTGCACTTCTGAAACTTGGTACTTCAGTAGAAAATGTGACTCCGCTAATCTCTGCAAAGTTTCGTTGCACAATTCGAATAAATGTGGAAGTTATAAACAAAAGCGATATCAACTTTAAAACGCGCTAAATTTTGTTGATGTTTTGCGTATTCAGTTTGTATCGACATATATCAAGCAGTACAAGAGCTGCACTTCTGAAACTTGGTACCTCAGTAGAAAATGTATCTCCGCTTATCTCTGCAAAGTTTTGTTGCACAATTCGAATAAATGTGGAAGTTATAAACAAAAACGATATCCACTTAAAATCGCGCTAAATTTTGTTGATGTTTTGCGTATTCAGTTTGTATCGACATATCTACGGCAGTACAAGAGCTGCACTTCTGAAACTTGGTACTTCAGTAGAAAATGCCTATCCGCGACTGTCTGCAAAGTTTCGTTGCACAATTCGAATAAATGTGGAAGTTATAAACAAAAGCGATATCAACTATAAAACGCGCTAAATTTTGTTGATGTTTTGCGTATTCAGTTTGTATCGACATATATCCGGCAGTACAAGAGCTGCACTTCTGAAACTTGGTACCTCAGTATAAAATGTATCTCCGCTAATCTCTGCAAAGTTTCGTTGCACAATTCGAATAAATGTAGAAGTTATAAACAAAAGCGATATCAACTTTAAAACGCGCTAAATTTTGTTGATGTTTTGCGTATTCAGTTTGTATCGACATATCCCCGGCAGTACAATAGCTGCACTTCTTAAACTTGGTACTTCAGTAGAAAATACCTCTCCGCGACTGTCTGCAAAGTTTCGTTGCACAATTCGAATAAATGTGGAAGTTATGAACAAAAGCGATATCAACTATCAAACGCGCTAAATTTTGTTGATGTTTTGTGTATTCAGTTTGTATCGACATATCTCCGGCAGTACAAGAGCTGCACTTCTTAAACTTAGTACTTCAGTAGACGATGTATTTCCGCGACTGTCTGCAAAGTTTCGTTGCACAATTCGAATAAATGTGGAAGTTATAAACAAAAGCGATATCCACTTCAAAACGCGCTAAATTTTGTTGATGTTTTGCGTATTCAGTTTGTATCGACATATCTCCGGCAGTACAAGAGCTGCACTGCTGAAACTTTGTACTTCAGTAGAAAATGCCTATCCGCGACTGTCTGCAAAGTTTCGTTGCACAATTCGAATAAATTTGGAAGTTATAAACAAAAGCGATATCAACTTTAAAACGCGCTAAATTTTGTTGATGTTTTGCGTATTCAGTTTGTATCGACATATATCCGGCAGTACAAGAGCTGACCTTCTTATACTTGGTACTTCAGTAGAAAATGTATCTCCGCTAATCTCTTCAAAGTTTCGTGGCACAATTCGAATAAATCTGGAAGTTATAAACAAAAGCGATATCAACTTTAAAACGCGCTAAATTTTGTTGATGTTTTGCGTATTCAGTTTGTATCGACATATCTCCGACAGTACAAGAGCTGCACTTCTGAAACTTGGTACTTCAGTGGAAAATGTATCTCAGCTAATCTCTTCAAAGTTTCGTTGCACAATTCGAATAAATGTGGAAGTTATAAACAAAAGCGATATCAACTTTAAAACGCGCTAAATTTTGTTGATGTTTTGCGTATTCAGTTTGTATCGACATATCTCCGGCAGTACAAGAGCTGCACTTCTGAAACTTAGTACGTCAGTAGAAAATGTATCTTTGCTAATCTCTGCAAAGTTTCGTTGCACAATTCAAATAAATGTGGAAGTTATAAACAAAAGCGATATCAACTTTAAAACGCGCTAAATTTTGTTGATGTTTTGCGTATTCAGTTTGTATCGACATATCTCCGGCAGTACAAGAGCTGCACTTCTGAAACTTGGTACTTCAGTAGAACCTGGACTCCGCTGATCTCTGCAAAGTTTCGTTGCACAATTCGAATAAATGTGGAAGTTATAAACAAAAGCGATATCAACTTTAAAATGCGCTACATTTTGTTGATGTTTTGCGTATTCAGTTTGTATCGACATATCTCCGGCAGTACAAGAGCTGCACTTCTGAAACTTGGTCCTTCAGTAGAAAATGTGACTCCGCTAATCTCTGCAAAGTTTCGTTGCACAATTCGAATAAATGTGGAAGTTATAAACAAAAGCGATATAAACTTTAAAACGCGCTATATTTTGTTGATGTTTTGCGTATTCAGTTTGTATCGACATATCTCCGGCAGTACAAGAGCTGCACTTCTGAAACTTGGTACTTCCGTAGAAAATGCCTCTCCGCGACTGTCTGCAAAGTTTCGTTGCACAATTCGAATAAATGTGGAAGTCATAAACAAAAGCGATATCAACTATAAAACGCGCTAAATTTTGTTGATGTTTTGCGTATTCAGTTTGTATCGACATATCTCCGGCAGTCTAAGAGCTGCACTTCTGAAACTTGGTACCTCAGTAGAAAATGTGACTCCGCTGATCTCTGCAAAGTTTCGTTGCACAATTCGAATAAATGTGGAAGTTATAAACAAAAGCGATATCAACTTTAAAACGCGCTACATTTTGTTGATGTTTTGCGTATTCAGTTTGTATCGACATATCTCCGGCAGTACAAGAGCTGCACTTCTGAAACTTGGTACTTCAGTAGAAATGTGACTCCGCTAATCTCTGCAAAGTTTCGTTGCACAATTCGAATAAATGTGGAAGTTATAAACAAAAGCGATATCAACTATAAAACGCGCTAAATTTTGTTGATGTTTTGCGTATTCAGTTTGTATCGACATATCTCCGGCAGTACAAGAGCTGCACTTCTGAAACTTGGTACTTCAGTAGAAAATGTGACTCCGCTAATCTCTGCAAAGTTTCGTTGCACAATTCGAATAAATGTGGAAGTTATAAACAAAAACGATATCCACTTAAAATCGCGCTAAATTTTGTTGATGTTTTGCGTATTCAGTTTGTATCGACATATCTACGGCAGTACAAGAGCTGCACTTCTGAAACTTGGTACTTCAGTAGAAAATGCCTATCCGCGACTGTCTGCAAAGTTTCGTTGCACAATTCGAATAAATGTGGAAGTTATAAACAAAAGCGATATCAACTATAAAACGCGCTAAATTTTGTTGATGTTTTGCGTATTCAGTTTGTATCGACATATATCCGGCAGTACAAGAGCTGCACTTCTGAAACTTGGTACCTCAGTATAAAATGTATCTCCGCTAATCTCTGCAAAGTTTCGTTGCACAATTCGAATAAATGTGGAAGTTATAAACAAAAGCGATATCAACTTTAAAACGCGCTAAATTTTGTTGATGTTTTGCGTATTCAGTTTGTATCGACATATCTCGGGCAGTACAAGAGCTGCACTTCTGAAACTTGGTACTTCAGTAGAAAATGTGACTCCGCTAATCTCTGCAAAGTTTCGTTGCACAATTCGAATAAATGTGGAAGTTATAAACAAAAGCGATATAAACTTTAAAACGCGCTATATTTTGTTGATGTTTTGCGTATTCAGTTTGTATCGACATATCTCCGGCAGTACAAGAGCTGCACTTCTGAAACTTGGTACTTCCGTAGAAAATGCCTCTCCGCGACTGTCTGCAAAGTTTCGTTGCACAATTCGAATAAATGTGGAAGTCATAAACAAAAGCGATATCAACTATAAAACGCGCTAAATTTTGTTGATGTTTTGCGTATTCAGTTTGTATCGACATATCTCCGGCAGTCTAAGAGCTGCACTTCTGAAACTTGGTACCTCAGTAGAAAATGTGACTCCGCTGATCTCTGCAAAGTTTCGTTGCACAATTCGAATAAATGTGGAAGTTATAAACAAAAGCGATATCAACTTTAAAACTTGCTACATTTTGTTGATGTTTTGCGTATTCAGTTTGTATCGACATATCTCCGGCAGTACAAGAGCTGCACTTCTGAAACTTGGTACTTCAGTAGAAATGTGACTCCGCTAATCTCTGCAAAGTTTCGTTGCACAATTCGAATAAATGTGGAAGTTATAAACAAAAGCGATATCAACTATAAAACGCGCTAAATTTTGTTGATGTTTTGCGTATTCAGTTTGTATCGACATATCTCCGGCAGTACAAGAGCTGCACTTCTGAAACTTGGTACTTCAGTAGAAAATGTGACTCCGCTAATCTCTGCAAAGTTTCGTTGCACAATTCGAATAAATGTGGAAGTTATAAACAAAAGCGATATCAACTTTAAAACGCGCTAAATTTTGTTGATGTTTTGCGTATTCAGTTTGTATCGACATATATCAAGCAGTACAAGAGCTGCACTTCTGAAACTTGGTACCTCAGTAGAAAATGTATCTCCGCTTATCTCTGCAAAGTTTTGTTGCACAATTCGAATAAATGTGGAAGTTATAAACAAAAACGATATCCACTTAAAATCGCGCTAAATTTTGTTGATGTTTTGCGTATTCAGTTTGTATCGACATATCTACGGCAGTACAAGAGCTGCACTTCTGAAACTTGGTACTTCAGTAGAAAATGCCTATCCGCGACTGTCTGCAAAGTTTCGTTGCACAATTCGAATAAATGTGGAAGTTATAAACAAAAGCGATATCAACTATAAAACGCGCTAAATTTTGTTGATGTTTTGCGTATTCAGTTTGTATCGACATATATCCGGCAGTACAAGAGCTGCACTTCTGAAACTTGGTACCTCAGTATAAAATGTATCTCCGCTAATCTCTGCAAAGTTTCGTTGCACAATTCGAATAAATGTGGAAGTTATAAACAAAAGCGATATCAACTTTAAAACGCGCTAAATTTTGTTGATGTTTTGCGTATTCAGTTTGTATCGACATATCTCCGGCAGTACAAGAGCTGCACTTCTGAAACTTTGTACTTCAGTAGAAAATGCCTCTCCCCGACTGTCTGCAAAGTTTTGTTGCACAATTCGAATAAATGTGGAAGTTATAAACAAAAGCGATATCAACTATAAAACGCGCTAAATTTTGTTGATGTTTTGCGGATTCAGTTTGTATCGACATATATCTGGCAGTACAAGAGCTGCACTTCTTAAACTTGGTACTTCAGTAGAAAATGTATCTCCGCTAATCTCTTCAAAGTTTCGTGGCACAATTCGAATAAATCTGGAAGTTATAAACAAAAGCGATATCAACTTTAAAACGCGCTAAATTTTGTTGATGTTTTGCGTATTCAGTTTGTATCGACATATCTCCGGCAGTACAAGAGCTGCACTTCTGAAACTTGGTACTTCAGTGGAAAATGTATCTCCGCTAATCTCTTCAAAGTTTCGTTGCACAATTCGAATAAATGTGGAAGTTATAAACAAAAGCGATATCAACTTTAAAACGCGCTAAATTTTGTTGATGTTTTGCGTATTCAGTTTGTATCGACATATCTCCGGCAGTACAAGAGCTGCACTTCTGAAACTTGGTACTTCAGTAGAAAATGTATCTTTGCTAATCTCTGCAAAGTTTCGTTGCACAATTCAAATAAATGTGGAAGTAATAAACAAAAGCGATATCAACTATTAAACGCGCTAAATTTTGTTGATGTTTTGCGTATTCAGTTTGTATCGACATATCTCCTGCAGTACAAGAGCTGCACTTCTGAAACTTGGTACTTCAGTGGAAAATGTATCTCCGCTAATCTCTTCAAGGTTTCGTTTCACAATTCGAATAAATGTCGAAGTTATAAACAAAAGCGATATCAACTTTAAAACGCGCTAAATTTTGTTGATGATTTGCGTATTCAGTTTGTATCGACATATCTCCGGCAGTACAAGAGCTGCACTTCTGAAACTTGGTACTTCAGTAGAAAATGTGACCTCGCTGATCTCTGCAAAGTTTTGTTGCACAATTCGAATAAATGTGGAAGTTATAAACAAAAGCGATATCAACTTTAAAATGCGCTACATTTTGTTGATGTTTTGCGTATTCACTTTGTATCGACATATCTCCGGCAGTACAAAAGCTGCACTTCTGAAACTTGGTACTTCAGTAGAAAATGTGACTCTGCTAATGTCTGCAAAGTTTCGTTGCACAATTCAAATAAATGTGGAAGTTATAAACAAAAGCGATATCAACTATTAAACGCGCTAAATTTTGTTGATGTTTTGCGTATTCAGTTTGTATTGACATATCTCCGGCAGTACAAGAGCTGCACTTCTGAAAATTGGTACTTCAGTAGGAAATGTAGCTTCGCTAATCTCTGCAAAGTTTCGTTGCACAATTCGAATAAATGTGGAAGTTATAAACAAAAGCGATATCAACTTTAAAACGCGCTAAATTTTGTTGATGTTTTGCGTATTCAGTTTGTATCGACATATCTCCGGCAGTACAAAGGCTGCACTTCTTAAACTTTGTACTTCAGTAGAAAATATGACTCCGCGACTGTTTGCAAAGTTTTGTTGCACAATCCGAATAAATGTGGAAGTTATAAACAAAAGCGATATCAACTTTAAAATGCACTACATTTTGTTGATGTTTTGCGTATTCAGTTTGTATCGACATATCTCCGGCAGTACAAGAGCTGCACTTCTGAAACTTGGTACTTCAGTAGAAAATGTGACTCCGCTAATCTCTGCAAAGTTTCGTTGCACATGTCGAATAAATGTGGAAGTTATAAACAAAAGCGATATCAACTATAAAACGCGCTAAATTTTGTTGATGTTTTGCGTATTCAGTTTGTATCGACATATCTCCGGCAGTACAAAAGCGGCACTTCTGAAACTTTGTACTTCAGTAGAAAATGCCTCTCCGCGACTGTCTGCAAAGTTTTGTTGCACAATTCGAATAAATGTGGAAGTTATAAACAAAAGCGATATCAACTATAAAACGCGCTAAATTTTGTTGATGTTTTGCGTATTCAGTTTGTATCGACATATCTCCGGCAGTACAAGAGCTGCACTTCTTAAACTTAGTACTTCAGTAGACGATGTATTTCCGCGACTGTCTGCAAAGTTTCGTTGCACAATTCGAATAAATGTGGAAGTTATAAACAAAAGCGATATCCACTTCAAAACGCGCTAAATTTTGTTGATGTTTTGCGTATTCAGTTTGTATCGACATATCTCCGGCAGTACAAGAGCTGCACTGCTGAAACTTTGTACTTCAGTAGAAAATGCCTATCACCGACTGTCTGCAAAGTTTCGTTGCACAATTCGAATAAATGTGGAAGTTATAAACAAAAGCGATATCAACTTTAAAACGCGCTAAATTTTGTTGATGTTTTGCGTATTCAGTTTGTATCGACATATATCTGGCAGTACAAGAGCTGCACTTCTTAAACTTGGTACTTCAGTAGAAAATGTATCTCCGCTAATCTCTTCAAAGTTTCGTGGCACAATTCGAATAAATCTGGAAGTTATAAACAAAAGCGATATCAACTTTAAAACGCGCTAAATTTTGTTGATGTTTTGCGTATTCAGTTTGTATCGACATATCTCCGGCAGTACAAGAGCTGCACTTCTGAAACTTGGTACTTCAGTGGAAAATGTATCTCCGCTAATCTCTTCAAAGTTTCGTTGCACAATTCGAATAAATGTGGAAGTTATAAACAAAAGCGATATCAACTTTAAAACGCGCTAAATTTTGTTGATGTTTTGCGTATTCAGTTTGTATCGACATATCTCCGGCAGTACAAGAGCTGCACTTCTGAAACTTCGTACTTCAGTAGAAAATGTATCTTTGCTAATCTCTGCAAAGTTTCGTTGCACAATTCAAATAAATGTGGAAGTTATAAACAAAAGCGATATCAACTTTAAAACGCGCTAAATTTTGTTGATGTTTTGCGTATTCAGTTTGTATCGACATATCTCCGGCAGTACAAGAGCTGCACTTCTGAAACTTGGTACTTCAGTAGAACCTGGACTCCGCTGATCTCTGCAAAGTTTCGTTGCACAATTCGAATAAATGTGGAAGTTATAAACAAAAGCGATATCAACTTTAAAATGCGCTACATTTTGTTGATGTTTTGCGTATTCAGTTTGTATCGACATATCTCCGGCAGTACAAGAGCTGCACTTCTGAAACTTGGTACTTCAGTAGAAAATGTGACTCCGCTAATCTCTGCAAAGTTTCGTTGCACAATTCGAATAAATGTGGAAGTTATAAACAAAAGCGATATAAACTTTAAAACGCGCTATATTTTGTTGATGTTTTGCGTATTCAGTTTGTATCGACATATCTCCGGCAGTACAAGAGCTGCACTTCTGAAACTTGGTACTTCCGTAGAAAATGCCTCTCCGCGACTGTCTGCAAAGTTTCGTTGCACAATTCGAATAAATGTGGAAGTCATAAACAAAAGCGATATCAACTATAAAACGCGCTAAATTTTGTTGATGTTTTGCGTATTCAGTTTGTATCGACATATCTCCGGCAGTCTAAGAGCTGCACTTCTGAAACTTGGTACCTCAGTAGAAAATGTGACTCCGCTGATCTCTGCAAAGTTTCGTTGCACAATTCGAATAAATGTGGAAGTTATAAACAAAAGCGGTATCAACTTTAAAACGCGCTACATTTTGTTGATGTTTTGCGTATTCAGTTTGTATCGACATATCTCCGGCAGTACAAGAGCTGCACTTCTGAAACTTGGTACTTCAGTAGAAATGTGACTCCGCTAATCTCTGCAAAGTTTCGTTGCACAATTCGAATAAATGTGGAAGTTATAAACAAAAGCGATATCAACTATAAAACACGCGAAATTTTGTTGATGTTTTGCGTATTCAGTTTGTATCGACATATCTCCGGCAGTACAAGAGCTGCACTTCTGAAACTTGGTACTTCAGTAGAAAATGTGACTCCGCTAATCTTTGCAAAGTTTCGTTGCACAATTCGAATAAATGTGGAAGTTATAAACAAAAGCGATATCGACTTTAAAACGCGCTAAATTTTGTTGATGTTTTGCGTATTCAGTTTGTATCGACATATATCAAGCAGTACAAGAGCTGCACTTCTGAAACTTGGTACATCAGTAGAAAATGTATCTCCGCTTATGGCTGCAAAGTTTTGTTGCACAATTCGAATAAATGTGGAAGTTATAAACAAAAACGATATCCACTTAAAATCGCGCTAAATTTTGTTGATGTTTTGCGTATTCAGTTTGTATCGACATATCTACGGCAGTACAAGAGCTGCACTTCTGAAACTTGGTACTTCAGTAGAAAAGGCCTATCCGCGACTGTCTGCAAAGTTTCGTTGCACAATTCGAATAAATGTGGAAGTTATAAACAAAAGCGATATCAACTATAAAACGCGCTAAATTTTGTTGATGTTTTGCGTATTCAGTTTGTATCGACATATATCCGGCAGTACAAGAGCTGCACTTCTGAAACTTGGTACCTCAGTATAAAATGTATCTCCGCTAATCTCTGCAAAGTTTCGTTGCACAATTCGAATAAATGTGGAAGTTATAAACAAAAGCGATATCAACTTTAAAACGCGCTAAATTTTGTTGATGTTTTGCGTATTCAGTTTGTATCGACATATCTCCGGCAGTACATAAGCTGCACTTCTGAAACGTTGTACTTCAGTAGAAAATGCCTCTCCGCGACTGTCTGCAAAGTTTTGTTGCACAATTCGAATAAATGTGGAAGTTATAAACAAAAGCGATATCAACTATAAAACGCGCTAAATTTTGTTGATGTTTTGCGTATTCAGTTTGTATCGACATATCTCCTGCAGTACAAGAGCTGCACTTCTGAAACTTGGTACTTCAGTGGAAAATGTATCTCCGCTAATCTCTTCAAGGTTTCGTTTCACAATTCGAATAAATGTGGAAGTTATAAACAAAAGCGATATCAACTTTAAAACGCGCTAAATTTTGTTGATGTTTTGCGTATTCAGTTTGTATCGACATATCTCCGGCAGTACAAAGGCTGCACTTCTTAAACTTTGTACTTCAGTAGAAAATATGACTCCGCGACTGTTTGCAAAGTTTTGTTGCACAATCCGAATAAATGTGGAAGTTATAAACAAAAGCGATATCAACTTTAAAATGCACTACATTTTGTTGATGTTTTGCGTATTCAGTTTGTATCGACATATCTCCGGCAGTACAAGAGCTGCACTTCTGAAACTTGGTACTTCAGTAGAAAATGTGACTCCGCTAATCTCTGCAAAGTTTCGTTGCACATGTCGAATAAATGTGGAAGTTATAAACAAAAGCGATATCAACTATAAAACGCGCTAAATTTTGTTGATGTTTTGCGTATTCAGTTTGTATCGACATATCTCCGGCAGTACAAAAGCTGCACTTCTGAAACTTTGTACTTCAGTAGAAAATGCCTCTCCGCGACTGTCTGCAAAGTTTTGTTGCACAATTCGAATAAATGTGGAAGTTATAAACAAAAGCGATATCAACTATAAAACGCGCTAAATTTTGTGATGTTTTGCGTATTCAGTTTGTATCGACATATCTCCGGCAGTACAAGAGCTGCACTTCTGAAACTTGGTACTTCAGTGGAAAATGTATCTCCGCTAATCTCTTCAAGGTTTCGTTTCACAATTCGAATAAATGTGGAAGTTATAAACAAAAGCGATATCAACTTTAAAACGCGCTAAATTTTGTTGATGTTTTGCGTATTCAGTTTGTATCGACATATCTCCGGCAGTACAAGAGCTGCACTTCTGAAACTTGGTACTTCAGTAGAAAATGCCTATCCGCGACTGTCTGCAAAGTTTCGTTGCACAATTCGAATAAATGTGGAAGTTATAAACAAAAGCGATATCAACTATAAAACGCGCTAAATTTTGTTGATGTTTTGCGTATTCAGTTTGTATCGACATATATCCGGCAGTACAAGAGCTGCACTTCTGAAACTTGGTACCTCAGTATAAAATGTATCTCCGCTAATCTCTGCAAAGTTTCGTTGCACAATTCGAATAAATGTGGAAGTTATAAACAAAAGCGATATCAACTTTAAAACGCGCTAAATTTTGTTGATGTTTTGCGTATTCAGTTTGTATCGACATATCTCCGGCAGTACAAGAGCTGCACTTCTGAAACTTGGTACTTCAGTGGAAAATGTATCTCCGCTAATCTCTTCAAAGTTTCGTTGCACAATTCGAATAAATGTGGAAGTTATAAAGAAAAGCGATATCAACTTTAAAACGCGCTAAATTTTGTTGATGTTTTGCGTATTCAGTTTGTATCGACATATCTCCGGCAGTACAAGAGCTGCACTTCTGAAACTTAGTACGTCAGTAGAAAATGTATCTTTGCTAATCTCTGCAAAGTTTCGTTGCACAATTCAAATAAATGTGGAAGTTATAAACAAAAGCGATATCAACTTTAAAACGCGCTAAATTTTGTTGATGTTTTGCGTATTCAGTTTGTATCGACATATCTCCTGCAGTACAAGAGCTGCACTTCTGAAACTTGGTACTTCAGTAGAACCTGGACTCCGCTGATGTCTGCAAAGTTTCGTTGCACAATTCGAATAAATGTGGAAGTTATAAACAAAAGCGATATCAACTTTAAAATGCGCTACATTTTGTTGATGTTTTGCGTATTCAGTTTGTATCGACATATCTCCGGCAGTACAAGAGCTGCACTTCTGAAACTTGGTACTTCAGTAGAAAATGTGACTCCGCTAATCTCTGCAAAGTTTCGTTGCACAATTCGAATAAATGTGGAAGTTATAAACAAAAGCGATATAAACTTTAAAACGCGCTATATTTTGTTGATGTTTTGCGTATTCAGTTTGTATCGACATATCTCCGGCAGTACAAGAGCTGCACTTCTGAAACTTGGTACTTCCGTAGAAAATGCCTCTCCGCGACTGTCTGCAAAGTTTCGTTGCACAATTCGAATAAATGTGGAAGTCATAAACAAAAGCGATATCAACTATAAAACGCGCTAAATTTTGTTGATGTTTTGCGTATTCAGTTTGTATCGACATATCTCCGGCAGTCTAAGAGCTGCACTTCTGAAACTTGGTACCTCAGTAGAAAATGTGACTCCGCTGATCTCTGCAAAGTTTCGTTGCACAATTCGAATAAATGTGGAAGTTATAAACAAAAGCGATATCAACTTTAAAACGCGCTACATTTTGTTGATGTTTTGCGTATTCAGTTTGTATCGACATATCTCCGGCAGTACAAGAGCTGCACTTCTGAAACTTGGTACTTCAGTAGAAATGTGACTCCGCAAATCTCTGCAAAGTTTCGTTGCACAATTCGAATAAATGTGGAAGTTATAAACAAAAGCGATATCAACTATAAAACGCGCTAAATTTTGTTGATGTTTTGCGTATTCAGTTTGTATCGACATATCTCCGGCAGTACAAGAGCTGCACTTCTGAAACTTGGTACTTCAGTAGAAAATGTGACTCCGCTAATCTCTGCAAAGTTTCGTTGCACAATTCGAATAAATGTGGAAGTTATAAACAAAAGGGATATCAACTTTAAAACGCGCTAAATTTTGTTGATGTTTTGCGTATTCAGTTTGTATCGACATATATCAAGCAGTACAAGAGCTGCACTTCTGAAACTTGGTACTTCAGTGGAAAATGTATCTCCGCTAATCTCTTCAAGGTTTCGTTTCACAATTCGAATAAATGTGGAAGTTATAAACAAAAGCGATATCAACTTTAAAACGCGCTAAATTTTGTTGATGATTTGCGTATTCAGTTTGTATCGACATATCTCCGGCAGTACAAGAGCTGCACTTCTGAAACTTGGTACTTCAGTAGAAAATGTGACTCCGCTGATCTCTGCAAAGTTTTGTTGCACAATTCGAATAAATGTGGAAGTTATAAACAAAAGCGATATCAACTTTAAAATGCGCTACATTTTGTTGATGTTTTGCGTATTCACTTTGTATCGACATATCTCCGGCAGTACAAAAGCTGCACTTCTGAAACTTGGTACTTCAGTAGAAAATGTGACTCCGCTAATGTCTGCAAAGTTTCGTTGCACAATTCGAATAAATGTGGAAGTTATAAACAAAAGCGATATCAACTATTAAACGCGCTAAATTTTGTTGATGTTTTGCGTATTCAGTTTGTATCGACATATCTCCGGCAGTACAAGAGCTGCACTTCTGAAAATTGGTACTTCAGTAGGAAATATAGCTTCGCTAATCTCTGCAAAGTTTCGTTGCACAATTCGAATAAATGTGGAAGTTATAAACAAAAGCGATATCAACTTTAAAACGCGCTAAATTTTGTTGATGTTTTGCGTATTCAGTTTGTATCGACATATCTCCGGCAGTACAAAGGCTGCACTTCTTAAACTTTGTACTTCAGTAGAAAATATGACTCCGCGACTGTTTGCAAAGTTTTGTTGCACAATCCGAATAAATGTGGAAGTTATAAACAAAAGCGATATCAACTTTAAAATGCACTACATTTTGTTGATGTTTTGCGTATTCAGTTTGTATCGACATATCTCCGGCAGTACAAGAGCTGCACTTCTGAAACTTGGTACTTCAGTAGAAAATGTGACTCCGCTAATCTCTGCAAAGTTTCGTTGCACATGTCGAATAAATGTGGAAGTTATAAACAAAAGCGATATCAACTATAAAACGCGCTAAATTTTGTTGATGTTTTGCGTATTCAGTTTGTATCGACATATCTCCGGCAGTACAAAAGCTGCACTTCTGAAACTTTGTACTTCAGTAGAAAATGCCTCTCCGCGACTGTCTGCAAAGTTTTGTTGCACAATTCGAATAAATGTGGAAGTTATAAACAAAAGCGATATCAACTATAAAACGCGCTAAATTTTGTTGATGTTTTGCGTATTCAGTTTGTATCGACATATCTCCGGCAGTACAAGAGCTGCACTTCTGAAACTTGGTACTTCAGTGGAAAATGTATCTCCGCTAATCTCTTCAAGGTTTCGTTTCACAATTCGAATAAAAGTGGAAGTTATAAACAAAAGCGATATCAACTTTAAAACGCGCTAAATTTTGTTGATGTTTTGCGTATTCAGTTTGTATCGACATATCTCCGGCAGTACAAGAGCTGCACTTCTGAAACTTGGTACCTCAGTAGAAAATGTGACTCCGCTGATCTCTGCAAAGTTTTGTTGCACAATTCGAATAAATGTGGAAGTTATAAACAAAAGCGATATCAACTTTAAAACGCGCTACATTTTGTTGATGTTTTGCGTATTCAGTTTGTATCGACATATCTCCGGCAGTACAAGAGCTGCACTTCTGAAACTTGGTACTTCAGTAGAAATGTGACTCCGCTAATCTCTGCAAAGTTTCGTTGCACAATTCGAATAAATGTGGAAGTTATAAACAAAAGCGATATCAACTATAAAACGCGCTAAATTTTGTTGATGTTTTGCGTATTCAGTTTGTATCGACATATCTCCGGCAGTACAAGAGCTGCACTTCTGAAACTTGGTACTTCAGTAGGAAATGTAGCTTCGCTAATCTCTGCAAAGTTTCGTTGCACAATTCGAATAAATGTGGAAGTTATAAACAAAAGCGATATCAACTTTAAAACGCGCTAAATTTTGTTGATGTTTTGCGTATTCAGTTTGTATCGACATATATCCAGCAGTACAAGAGCTGCACTTCTGAAACTTGGTACTTCAGTAGAAAATGTATCTCCGCTTATCTCTGCAAAGTTTTGTTGCACAATTCGAATAAATGTGGAAGTTATAAACAAAAACGATATCCACTTAAAATCGCGCTAAATTTTGTTGATGTTTTGCGTATTCAGTTTGTATCGACATATCTCCGGCAGTACAAGAGCTGCACTTCTGAAACTTGGTACTTCAGTAAAAAATGCCTATCCGCGACTGTCTGCAAAGTTTCGTTGCACAATTCGAATAAATGTGGAAGTTATAAACAAAAGCGATATCAACTATAAAACGCGCTAAATTTTGTTGATGTTTTGCGTATTCAGTTTGTATCGACATATATCCGGCAGTACAAGAGCTGCACTTCTGAAACTTGGTACCTCAGTATAAAATGTATCTCCGCTAATCTCTGCAAAGTTTCGTTGCACAATTCGAATAAATGTGGAAGTTATAAACAAAAGCGATATCAACTTTAAAACGCGCTAAATTTTGTTGATGTTTTGGGTATTCAGTTTGTATCGACATATATCCGGCAGTACAAGAGCTGCACTTCTGAAACTTGGTACCTCAGTATAAAATGTATCTCCGCTAATCTCTTCAAAGTTTCGTTGCACAATTCGAATAAATGTGGAAGTTATAAACAAAAGCGATATCAACTTTAAAACGCGCTAAATTTTGTTGATGTTTTGCGTATTCAGTTTGTATCGACATATCTCCGGCAGTACAAGAGCTGCACTTCTGAAACTTGGTACTTCAGTAGAAAATGTCTATCCGCGACAGTCTGCAAAGTTTCGTTGCACAATTCGAATAAATGTGGAAGTGATGAACAAAAGCGATATCAACTATAAAACGCGCTAATGTTTGTTGATGTTTTGTGTATTCAGTTTGTATCGACATATCTCCGGCAGTACAAGAGCTGCACTTCTTAAACTTAGTACTTCAGTAGACGATGTATTTCCGCGACTGTCTGCAAAGTTTCGTTGCACAATTCGAATAAATGTGGAAGTTATAAACAAAAGCGATATCAACTATAAAACGCGCTAAATTTTGTTGATGTTTTGCGTATTCAGTTTGTATCGACATATATCCGGCAGTACAAGAGCTGCACTTCTGAAACTTGGTACCTCAGTATAAAATGTATCTCCGCTAATCTCTGCAAAGTTTCGTTGCACAATTCGAATAAATGTGGAAGTTATAAACAAAAGCGATATCAACTATAAAACGCGCTAAATTTTGTTGATGTTTTGCGTATTCAGTTTGTATCGACATATCTCCGGCAGTACAAGAGCTGCACTTCTGAAACTTGGTACTTCAGTAGAAAATGCCTCTCCGCGACTGTCTGCAAAGTTTTGTTGCACAATTCGAATAAATGTGGAAGTTATAAACAAAAGCGATATCAACTATAAAACGCGCTAAATTTTGTTGATGTTTTGCGTATTCAGTTTGTATCGACATATCTCCTGCAGTACAAGCGCTGCACTTCTGAAACTTGGTACTTCAGTGGAAAATGTATCTCCGCTAATCTCTTCAAGGTTTCGTTTCACAATTCGAATAAATGTGGAAGTTATAAACAAAAGCGATATCAACTTTAAAACGCGCTAAATTTTGTTGATGTTTTGCGTATTCAGTTTGTATCGACATATCTCCGGCAGTACAAGAGCTGCACTTCTGAAACTTGGTACTTCAGTAGAAAATGTGACTCCGCTGATCTCTGCAAAGTTTCGTTGCACAATTCGAATAAATGTGGAAGTTATAAACAAAAGCGATATCAACTTTAAAATGCGCTACATTTTGTTGATGTTTTTCGTATTCACTTTGTATCGACATATCTCCGGCAGTACAAAAGCTGCACTTCTGAAACTTGGTACTTCAGTAGAAAATATGACTCCGCTAATGTCTGCAAAGTTTCGTTGCACAATTCGAATAAATGTGGAAGTTATAAACAAAAGCGATATCAACTATTAAACGCGCTAAATTTTGTTGATGTTTTGCGTATTCAGTTTGTATCGACATATCTCCGGCAGTACAAGAGCTGCACTTCTGAAACTTGGTACTTCAGTAGAAAATGTGACTCCGCTAATCTCTGCAAAGTTTCGTTGCACAATTCGAATAAATGTGGAAGTTATAAACAAAAGCGATATAAACTTTAAAACGCGCTAAATTTTGTTGATGTTTTGCGTATTCAGTTTGTATCGACATATATCCGGCAGTACAAGAGCTGCACTTCTGAAACTTGATACCTCAGTAGAAAATGTATCTCCGCTTATCTCTGCAAAGTTTTGTTGCACAATTCGAATAAATGTGAAAGTTATAAACAAAAGCGATATCAACTTTAAAACGCGCTAAATTTTGTTGATGTTTTGCGTATTCAGTTTGTATCGACATATCTCCGGCAGTACAAGAGCTGCACTTCTGAAACTTGGTACTTCAGTAGAAAATGCATATCCGCGACTGTCTGCAAAGTTTCGTTGCACAATTCGACTAAATGTGGAAGTTATAAACAAAAGCGATATCAACTATAAAACGCGCTAAATTTTGTTGATGTTTTGGGTATTCAGTTTGTATCGACATATATCCGGCAGTACAAGAGCTGCACTTCTGAAACTTGGTACCTCAGTATAAAATGTATCTCCGCTAATCTCTGCAAAGTTTCGTTGCACAATTCGAATAAATGTGGAAGTTATAAACAAAAGCGATATTAACTTTAAAACGCGCTAAATTTTGTTGATGTTTTGCGTATTCAGTTTGTATCGACATATCTCCGGCAGTACAAGAGCTGCACTTCTGAAACTTGGTACTTCAGTGGAAAATGTCTATCCGCGACTGTCTGCAAAGTTTCGTTGCACAATTCGAATAAATGTGGAAGTGATGAACAAAAGCGATATCAACTATAAAACGCGCTAAATTTTGTTGATGTTTTGTGTATTCAGTTTGTATCGACATATCTCCGGCAGTACAAGAGCTGCACTTCTGAAACTTGGTACTTCAGTAGAAAATGTGACTCCGCTAATCTCTGCAAAGTTTCGTTGCACAAGTCGAATAAATGTGGAAGTTATAAACAAAAGCGATATCAACTATAAAACGCGCTAAATTTTGTTGATGTTTTGCGTATTCAGTTTGTATCGACATATCTCCGGCAGTACAAGAGCTGCACTTCTGAAACTTGGTACTTCAGTAGAAAATGTGACTCCGCTGATCTCTGCAAAGTTTCGTTGCACAATTCGAATAAATGTGGAAGTTATAAACAAAAGCGGTATCAACTTTAAAATGCGCAACATTTTGTTGATGTTTTGCGTATTCACTTTGTATCGACATATCTCCGGCAGTACAAGAGCTGCACTTCTGAAACTTGGTACTTCAGTAGAAAATGTGACTCCGCTAATCTCTACAAAGTTTCGTTGCACAATTCGAATAAATGTGGAAGTTATAAACAAAAGCGATATAAACTTTAAAACGCCCTAAATTTTGTTAATGTTTTGCGTATTCAGTTTGTATCGACATATATCCGGCAGTACAAGAGCTGCACTTCTGAAACTTGGTACCTCAGTAGAAAATGTATCTCCGCTTATCTCTGCAAAGTTTTGTTGCACAATTCGAATAAATGTGGAAGTTATAAACAAAAGCGATATCAACTTTAAAACGCGCTAAATTTTGTTGATGTTTTGCGTATTCAGTTTGTATCGACATATCTCCGGCCGTACAAGAGCTGCACTTCGGAAACTTGGTACTTCAGTAGTAAATGCCTATCCGCGACTGTCTGCAAAGTTTCGTTGCACAATTCGAATAAATGTGGAAGTTGTAAACAAAAGCGATATCAACTATAAAACGCGCTAAATTTTGTTGATGTTTTGCGTATTCAGTTTGTATCGACATATCTCCGGCAATACAAGAGCTGCACTTCTGAAACTTGGTACCTCAGTATAAAATGTATCTCCGCTAATCTCTGCAAAGTTTCGTTGCACAATTGGAATAAATGTGGAAGTTATAAACAAAAGCGATATCAACTTTAAAACGCGCTAAATGTTGTTGATGTTTTGCGTATTCAGTTTGTATCGACATATCTCCGGCAGTACAAGAGCTGCACTTCTGAAACTTGGTACTTCAGTAGAAAATACCTCTCCGCGACTGTCTACAAAGTTTCGTTGCACAATTCGAATAAATGTGGAAGTTATGAACAAAAGCGATATCAACTATAAAACGCGCTAAATTTTGTTGATGTATTGTGTATTCAGTTTGTACGTACATATCTCCGGCAGTACAAGAGCTGCACTTCTTAAACTTAGTACTTCAGTAGACGATGTATTTCCGCGACTGTCTGCAAAGTTTCGTTGCACAATTCGAATAAATGTGGAAGTTATAAACAAAAGCGATATCCACTTCAAAACGCGCTAAATTTTGTTGATGTTTTGCGTATTCAGTTTGTATCGACATATCTCCGGCAGTACAAGAGCTGCACTTCTGAAACTTGGTACTTCAGTGGAAAATGTCTATCCGCGACTGTCTGCAAAGTTTCGTTGCACAATTCGAATAAATGTGGAAGTGATGAACAAAAGCGATATCAACTATAAAACGCGCTAAATTTTGTTGATGTTTTGTGTATTCAGTTTGTATCGACATATCTCCGGCAGTACAAGAGCTGCACTTCTGAAACTTGGTACTTCAGTAGAAAATGTGACTCCGCTAATCTCTGCAAAGTTTCGTTGCACAAGTCGAATAAATGTGGAAGTTATAAACAAAAGCGATATCAACTATAAAACGCGCTAAATTTTGTTGATGTTTTGCGTATTCAGTTTGTATCGACATATCTCCGGCAGTACAAGAGCTGCACTTCTGAAACTTGGTACTTCAGTAGAAAATGTGACTCCGCTGATCTCTGCAAAGTTTCGTTGCACAATTCGAATAAATGTGGAAGTTATAAACAAAAGCGGTATCAACTTTAAAATGCGCAACATTTTGTTGATGTTTTGCGTATTCACTTTGTATCGACATATCTCCGGCAGTACAAGAGCTGCACTTCTGAAACTTGGTACTTCAGTAGAAAATGTGACTCCGCTAATCTCTACAAAGTTTCGTTGCACAATTCGAATAAATGTGGAAGTTATAAACAAAAGCGATATAAACTTTAAAACGCCCTAAATTTTGTTAATGTTTTGCGTATTCAGTTTGTATCGACATATATCCGGCAGTACAAGAGCTGCACTTCTGAAACTTGGTACCTCAGTAGAAAATGTATCTCCGCTTATCTCTGCAAAGTTTTGTTGCACAATTCGAATAAATGTGGAAGTTATAAACAAAAGCGATATCAACTTTAAAACGCGCTAAATTTTGTTGATGTTTTGCGTATTCAGTTTGTATCGACATATCTCCGGCCGTACAAGAGCTGCACTTCGGAAACTTGGTACTTCAGTAGTAAATGCCTATCCGCGACTGTCTGCAAAGTTTCGTTGCACAATTCGAATAAATGTGGAAGTTGTAAACAAAAGCGATATCAACTATAAAACGCGCTAAATTTTGTTGATGTTTTGCGTATTCAGTTTGTATCGACATATCTCCGGCAATACAAGAGCTGCACTTCTGAAACTTGGTACCTCAGTATAAAATGTATCTCCGCTAATCTCTGCAAAGTTTCGTTGCACAATTGGAATAAATGTGGAAGTTATAAACAAAAGCGATATCAACTTTAAAACGCGCTAAATGTTGTTGATGTTTTGCGTATTCAGTTTGTATCGACATATCTCCGGCAGTACAAGAGCTGCACTTCTGAAACTTGGTACTTCAGTAGAAAATACCTCTCCGCGACTGTCTACAAAGTTTCGTTGCACAATTCGAATAAATGTGGAAGTTATGAACAAAAGCGATATCAACTATAAAACGCGCTAAATTTTGTTGATGTATTGTGTATTCAGTTTGTACGTACATATCTCCGGCAGTACAAGAGCTGCACTTCTTAAACTTAGTACTTCAGTAGACGATGTATTTCCGCGACTGTCTGCAAAGTTTCGTTGCACAATTCGAATAAATGTGGAAGTTATAAACAAAAGCGATATCCACTTCAAAACGCGCTAAATTTTGTTGATGTTTTGCGTATTCAGTTTGTATCGACATATCTCCCGCAGTACAAGAGCTGCACTTCTGAAACTTGGTACTTCAGTAGAAAATGTGACTCCGCTAATCTCTACAAAGTTTCGTTGCACAATTCGAATAAATGTGGAAGTTATAAACAAAAGCGATATAAACTTTAAAACGCCCTAAATTTTGTTAATGTTTTGCGTATTCAGTTTGTATCGACATATATCCGGCAGTACAAGAGCTGCACTTCTGAAACTTGGTATCTCAGTAGAAAATGTATCTCCGCTTATCTCTGCAAAGTTTTGTTGCACAATTCGAATAAATGTGGAAGTTATAAACAAAAGCGATATCAACTTTAAAACGCGCTAAATTTTGTTGATGTTTTGCGTATTCAGTTTGTATCGACATATCTCCGGCCGTACAAGAGCTGCACTTCTGAAACTTGGTACTTCAGTAGTAAATGCCTATCCGCGACTGTCTGCAAAGTTTCGTTGCACAATTCGAATAAATGTGGAAGTTGTAAACAAAAGCGATATCAACTATAAAACGCGCTAAATTTTGTTGATGTTTTGCGTATTCAGTTTGTATCGACATATCTCCGGCAATACAAGAGCTGCACTTCTGAAACTTGGTACCTCAGTATAAAATGTATCTCCGCTAATCTCTGCAAAGTTTCGTTGCACAATTGGAATAAATGTGGAAGTTATAAACAAAAGCGATATCAACTTTAAAACGCGCTAAATGTTGTTGATGTTTTGCGTATTCAGTTTGTATCGACATATCTCCGGCAGTACATGAGCTGCACTTCTGAAACTTGGTACTTCAGTAGAAAATACCTCTCCGCGACTGTCTGCAAAGTTTCGTTGCACAATTCGAATAAATGTGGAAGTTATGAACAAAAGCGATATCAACTATAAAACGCGCTAAATTTTGTTGATGTATTGTGTATTCAGTTTGTACGTACATATCTCCGGCAGTACAAGAGCTGCACTTCTTAAACTTAGTACTTCAGTAGACGATGTATTTCCGCGACTGTCTGCAAAGTTTCGTTGCACAATTCGAATAAATGTGGAAGTTATAAACAAAAGCGATATCCACTTCAAAACGCGCTAAATTTTGTTGATGTTTTGCGTATTCAGTTTGTATCGACATATCTCCCGCAGTACAAGAGCTGCACTTCTGAAACTTGGTACTTCAGTAGGAAATGTATCTTCGCTAATCTCTGCAGTGTTTCGTTGCACAATTCGAATAAATGTGGAAGTTATAAACAAAAGCGATATTGACTTTAAAACGCGCTAAATTTTGTTGATGTTTTGCGTATCCAGTTTGTATCGACATATCTCCGGCAGTACAAAGGCTGCACTTCTGAAACTTTGTACTTCAGTAGAAAAAACCTCTCCGCGACTGTCTGCAAAGTTTCGTTGCACAATTCGAATAAATGTGGAAGTTATAAACAAAAGCGATATCAACTTTAAAATGCGCTACATTTTGTTGATGTTCTGCGTATTCAGTTTGTATCGACATATCTCCGGCAGTACAAGAGCTGCACTTCTGAAACTTAGTACTTCAGTAGAAAATGTGACTCCGCTAATCTCTGCAAAGTTTCGTTGCACAATTCGAATAAATGTGGAAGTTATAAACAAAAGCGATATCAGCTTTAAAACGCGCTAAATTTTGTTGATGTTTTACGTATTCAGTTTGTATCGACATATCTCCGGCAGTACAAGAGCTGCACTTCTAAAACTTGGTACTTCAGTAGAAAATGTGACTCCGCTGATCTCTGCAAAGTTTCGTTGCACAATTCGAATAAATGTGGAAGTTATAAACAAAAGCGATATCAACTTTAAAACGCGCTAAATTTTGTTGATGTTTTGCGTATTCAGTTTGTATCGACATATCTCCGGCAGTACAAGAGCTGCACTTCTGAAACTTGGTACTTCAGTTGAAGATACCTCTCCGCGACTGTCTGCAACGTTTCGTTGCACAATTCGAATAAATGTGGAAGTTATGAACAAAAGCGATATCAACTATAAAACGCGCTAAATTTTGTTGATGTTTTGTGTATTCAGTTTGTATCGACATATCTCCGGCAGTACAAGAGCTGCACTTCTTAAACTTAGTACTTCAGTAGACGATGTATTTCCGCGACTGTCTGCTAAGTTTCGTTGCACAATTCGAATAAATGTGGAAGTTATAAACAAAAGCGATATCCACTTCAAAACGCGCTAAATTTTGTTGATGTTTTGCGTATTCAGTTTGTATCGACATATCTCCGGCAGTACAAGAGCTGCACTTCTGAAACTTGGTACTTCAGTAGAAAATGTGACTCCGCGACTGTCTGAAAAGTTTCGTTGCACAATTCGAATAAATGTGGAAGTTATAAACCAAGGACGATATAAACTTTAAAACGCCCTAAATTTTGTTGATGTTTTGCGTATTCAGTTTGTATCGACATATATCCGGCAGTACAAGAGCTGCACTTCTGAAACTTGGTACCTCAGTAGAAAATGTATCTCCGCTTATCTCTGCAAAGTTTCGTTGCACAATTCGAATAAATGTGGAAGTTATAAACAAAAGCGATATCAACTTTAAAACGCGCTAAATTTTGTTGATGTTTTGCGTATTCACTTTGTATCGACATATATCCGGCAGTACAAGAGCTGCACTTCTGAAACTTGGTTCTTCAGTAGAAAATGTGACTCCGCTAATGTCTGCAAAGTTTCGTTGCACAATTCGAATAAATGTGGAAGTTATAAACAAAAGCGATATCAACTATTAAACGCGCTAAATTTTGTTGATGTTTTGCGTATTCAGTTTGTATCGACATATCTCCGGCAGTACAAGAGCTGCACTTCTGAAACTTGGTACTTCAGTAGAAAATGTGACTCCGCTAATCTCTGCAAAGTTTCGTTGCACAATTCGAATAAATGTGGAAGTTATAAACAAAAGCGATATAAACTTTAAAACGCGCTAAATTTTGTTGATGTTTTGCGTATTCAGTTTGTATCGACATATATCCGGGAGTACAAGAGCTGCACTTCTGAAACTTGATACCTTAGTAGAAAATGTATCTCCGCTTATCTCTGCAAAGTTTTGTTGCACAATTCGAATAAATGTGAAAGTTATAAACAAAAGCGATATCAACTTTAAAACGCGCTAAATTTTGTTGATGTTTTGCGTATTCAGTTTGTATCGACATATCTCCGGCAGTACAAGAGCTGCACTTCTGAAACTTGGTACTTCAGTAGAAAATGCCTATCCGCGACTGTCTGCAAAGTTTCGTTGCACAATTCGAATAAATGTGGAAGTTATAAACAAAAGCGATATCAACTATAAAACGCGCTAAATTTTGTTGATGTTTTGGGTATTCAGTTTGTATCGACATATATCCGGCAGTACAAGAGCTGCACTTCTGAAACTTGGTACCTCAGTATAAAATGTATCTCCGCTAATCTCTGCAAAGTTTCGTTGCACAATTCGAATAAATGTGGAAGTTATAAACAAAAGCGATATCAACTTTAAAACGCGCTAAATTTTGTTGATGTTTTGCGTATTCAGTTTGTATCGACATATCTCCGGCAGTACAAGAGCTGCACTTCTGAAACTTGGTACTTCAGTAGAAAATGTCTATCCGCGACTGTCTGCAAAGTTTCGTTGCACAATTCGAATAAATGTGGAAGTGATGAACAAAAGCGATATCAACTATAAAACGCGCTAAATTTTGTTGATGTTTTGTGTATTCAGTTTGTATCGACATATCTCCGGCAGTACAAGAGCTGCACTTCTGAAACTTGGTACTTCAGTAGAAAATGTGACTCCGCTAATCTCTGCAAAGTTTCGTTGCACAAGTCGAATAAATGTGGAAGTTATAAACAAAAGCGATATCAACTATAAAACGCGCTAAATTTTGTTGATGTTTTGCGTATTCAGTTTGTATCGACATATCTCCGGCAGTACAAGAGCTGCACTTCTGAAACTTGGTACTTCAGTAGAAAATGTATCTCCGCTAATCTCTGCAAAGTTTCGTTGCACAATTCGAATAAATGTGGAAGTTATAAACAAAAGCGGTATCAACTTTAAAATGCGCAACATTTTGTTGATGTTTTGCGTATTCACTTTGTATCGACATATCTCCGGCAGTACAAGAGCTGCACTTCTGAAACTTGGTACTTCAGTAGAAAATTTGACTCCGCTAATCTCTGCAAAGTTTCGTTGCACAATTCGAATAAATGTGGAAGTTATAAACAAAAGCGATATAAACTTTAAAACGCCCTAAATTTTGTTGATGTTTTGCGTATTCAGTTTGTATCGACATATATCCGGCAGTACAAGAGCTGCACTTCTGAAACTTGGTACCTCCGTAGAAAATGTATCTCCGCTTATCTCTGCAAAGTTTTGTTGCACAATTCGAATAAATGTGGAAGTTATAAACAAAAGCGATATCAACTTTAAAACGCGCTAAATTTTGTTGATGTTTTGCGTATTCAGTTTGTATCGACATATCTCCGGCAGTACAAGAGCTGCACTTCTGAAACTTGGTACTTCAGTAGTAAATGCCTATCCGCGACTGTCTGCAAAGTTTCGTTGCACAATTCGAATAAATGTGGAAGTTGTAAACAAAAGCGATATCAACTATAAAACGCGCTAAATTTTGTTGATGTTTTGCGTATTCAGTTTGTATCGACATATCTCCGGCAATACAAGAGCTGCACTTCTGAAACTTGGTACCTCAGTATAAAATGTATCTCCGCTAATCTCTGCAAAGTTTCGTTGCACAATTCGAATAAATGTGGAAGTTATAAACAAAAGCGATATCAACTTTAAAACGCGCTAAATGTTGTTGATGTTTTGCGTATTCAGTTTGTATCGACATATCTCCGGCAGTACAAGAGCTGCACTTCTGAAACTTGGTACTTCAGTAGAAAATACCTCTCCGCGACTGTCTGCAAAGTTTCGTTGCACAATTCGAATAAATGTGGAAGTTATGAACAAAAGCGATATCAACTATAAATCGCGCTAAATTTTGTTGATGTTTTGTGTATTCAGTTTGTATCGACATATCTCCGGCAGTACAAGAGCTGCACTACTTAAACTTAGTACTTCAGTAGACGATGTATTTCCGCGACTGTCTGCAAAGTTTCGTTGCACAATTCGAATAAATGTGGAAGTTATAAACAAAAGCGATATCCACTTCAAAACGCGCTAAATTTTGTTGATGTTTTGCGTATTCAGTTTGTATCGACATATCTCCGGCAGTACAAGAGCTGCACTTCTGAAACTTGGTACTTCAGTAGAAAATGTCTATCCGCGACTGTCTGCAAAGTTTCGTTGCACAATTCGAATAAATGTGGAAGTGATGAACAAAAGCGATATCAACTATAAAACGCGCTAAATTTTGTTGATGTTTTGTGTATTCAGTTTGTATCGACATATCTCCGGCAGTACAAGAGCTGCACTTCTGAAACTTGGTACTTCAGTAGAAAATGTGACCTCGCTGATCTCTGCAAAGTTTCGTTGCACAAGTCGAATAAATGTGGAAGTTATAAACAAAAGCGATATCAACTATAAAACGCGCTAAATTTTGTTGATGTTTTGCGTATTCAGTTTGTATCGACATATCTCCGGCAGTACAAGAGCTGCACTTCTGAAACTTGGTACTTCAGAAGAAAATGTGACTCCGCTGATCTCTGCAAAGTTTCGTTGCACAATTCGAATAAATGTGGAAGTTATAAACAAAAGCGGTATCAACTTTAAAATGCGCAACATTTTGTTGATGTTTTGCGTATTCACTTTGTATCGACATATCTCCGGCAGTACAAGAGCTGCACTTCTGAAACTAGGTACTTCAGTAGAAAATTTGACTCCGCTAATCTCTGCAAAGTTTCGTTGCACAATTCGAATAAATGTGGAAGTTATAAACAAAAGCGATATAAACTTTAAAACGCCCTAAATTTTGTTGATGTTTTGCGTATTCAGTTTGTATCGACATATATCCGGCAGTACAAGAGCTGCACTTCTGAAACTTGGTACTTCAGTAGAAAATGTATCTCCGCTTATCTCTGCAAAGTTTTGTTGCACAATTCGAATAAATGTGGAAGTTATAAACAAAAGCGATATCAACTTTAAAACGCGCTAAATTTTGTTGATGTTTTGCGTATTCAGTTTGTATCGACATATCTCCGGCAGTACAAGAGCTGCACTTCTGAAACTTGGTACTTCAGTAGTAAATGCCTATCCGCGACTGTCTGCAAAGTTTCGTTGCACAATTCGAATAAATGTGGAAGTTGTAAACAAAAGTGATATCAACTATAAAACGCGCTAAATTTTGTTGATGTTTTGCGTATTCAGTTTGTATCGACATATCTCCGGCAATACAAGAGCTGCACTTCTGAAACTTGGTACCTCAGTATAAAATGTATCTCCGCAAATCTCTGCAAAGTTTCGTTGCACAATTCGAATAAATGTGGAAGTTATAAACAAAAGCGATATCAACTTTAAAACGCGCTAAATGTTGTTGATGTTTTGCGTATTCAGTTTGTATCGACATATCTCCGGCAGTACAAGAGCTGCACTTCTGAACCTTGGTACTTCAGTAGAAAATACCTCTCCGCGACTGTCTGCAAAGTTTCGTTGCACAATTCGAATAAATGTGGAAGTTATGAACAAAAGCGATATCAACTATAAAACGCGCTAAATTTTGTTGATGTTTTGTGTATTCAGTTTGTATCGACATATCTCCGGCAGTACAAGAGCTGCACTTCTTAAACTTGGTACTTCAGTAGAAAATGTGACTCCGCTAATCTCTGCAAAGTTTCGTTGCACAATTCGAATAAATGTGGAAGTTATAAACAAAAGCGTTATCAACTATAAAACGCGCTAAATTTTGTTGATGTTTTGCGTATTCAGTTTGTATCGACATATCTCCGGCAGTACAAGAGCTGCACTTCTGAAACTTGGTACTTCAGTAGAAAATGTGACTCCGCGACTGTCTGAAAAGTCTCGTTGCACAATTCGAATAAATGTGGAAGTTATAAACAAAAGCGATATAAACTTTAAAACGCCCTAAATTTTGTTGATGTTTTGCGTATTCAGTTTGTATCGACACATATCCGGCAGTACAAGAGCTGCACTTCTGAAACTTGGTACCTCAGTAGAAAATGTATCTCCGCTTATCTCTGCAAAGCTTTGTTGCACAATTCGAATAAATGTGGAAGTTATAAACAAAAGCGATATCAACTTTAAAACGCGCTAAATTTTGTTGATGTTTTGCGTATTCAGTTTGTATCGACATATCTCCGGCAGTACAAGAGCTGCACTTCTGAAACTTGGTACCTCAGTAGTAAATGCCTATCTGCGACTGTCTGCAAAGTTTCGTTGCACAATTCAAATAAATGTGGAAGTTATAAACAGAAGCGATATCAACTATAAAACGCGCTAAATTTTGTTGATGTTTTGCGTATTCAGTTTGTATCGACATATCTCCGGCAGTACAAGAGCTGCACTTCTGAAACTTGGTACTTCAGTAGAAAATACCTCTCCGCGACTGTCTGCAAAGTTTCGTTGCACAATTCGAATAAATGTGGAAGTTATGAACAAAAGCGATATCAACTATAAAACGCGCTAAATTTTGTTGATGTTTTGTGTATTCAGTTTGTATCGACATATCTCCGGCAGTACAAGAGCTGCACTTCTTAAACTTAGTACTTCAGTAGACGATGTATTTCCGCGACTGTCTGCAAAGTTTCGTTTCACAATTCGAATAAATGTGGAAGTTATAAACAAAAGCGATATCAACTTCAAAATGCGCTAAATTTTGTTGATGTTTTGCGTATTCAGTTTGTATCGACATATCTCCGGCAGTACAAGAGCTGCACTTCTGAAACTTGGTACTTCAGTAGGAAATGTATCTTCGCTAATCTCTGCAAAGTTTCGTTGCACAATTCGAATAAATGTGGAAGTTATAAACAAAAGCTATATCAACTTTAAAACGGTCTAAATTTTGTTGATGTTTTGCGTATCCAGTTTGTATCGATTATCTCCGGCAGTACAAAGGCTGCACTTCGTAAACTTTGTACTTCAGTAGAAAATGCCTCTCCGCGCCTGTCTGCAAAGTTTCGTTGCACAATTCGAATAAATGTGGAAGTTATAAACAAAAGCGATATCAACTTTAAAATGCGCTACATTTTGTTGATGTTTTGCGTATTCAGTTTGTATCGACATATCTCCGGCAGTACAAGAGCTGCACTTCTGAAACTTGGTACTTCAGTAGAAAATGTGACTCCGCTAATCTCTTCAAGGTTTCGTTTCACAATTCGAATAAATGTGGAAGTTATAAACAAAAGCGATATCAACTTTAAAACGCGCTAAATTTTGTTGATGATTTGCGTATTCAGTTTGTATCGACATATCTCCGGCAGTACAAGAGCTGCACTTCTGAAACTTGGTACTTCAGTAGAAAATGTGACTCAGCTGATCTCTGCAAAGTTTTGTTGCACAATTCGAATAAATGTGGAAGTTATAAACAAAAGCGATATCAACTTTAAAATGCGCTACATTTTGTTGATGTTTTGCGTATTCACTTTGTATCGACATATCTCCGGCAGTACAAAAGCTGCACTTCTGAAACTTGGTACTTCAGTAGAAAATGTATCTCCGCTTATCTCTGCAAAGTTTTGTTGCACAATTCGAATAAATGTGGAAGTTATAAACAAAAGCGATATCAACTTTAAAACGCGCTAAATTTTGTTGATGTTTTGCGTATTCAGTTTGTATCGACATATCTCCGGCAGTACAAGAGCTGCACTTCTGAAACTTGGTACTTCAGTAGAAAATGTCTATCCGCGACTGTCTGCAAAGTTTCGTTGCACAATTCGAATAAATGTGGAAGTGATGAACAAAAGCGATATCAACTATAAAACGCGCTAAATTTTGTTGATGTTTTGTGTATTCAGTTTGTATCGACATATCTCCGGCAGTACAAGAGCTGCACTTCTGAAACTTGGTACTTCAGTAGAAAATGTGACTCCGCTAATCTCTGCAAAGTTTCGTTGCACAAGTCGAATAAATGTGGAAGTTATAAACAAAAGCGATATCAACTATAAAACGCGCTAAATTTTGTTGATGTTTTGCGTATTCAGTTTGTATCGACATATCTCCGGCAGTACAAGAGCTGCACTTCTGAAACTTGGTACTTCAGTAGAAAATGTATCTCCGCTAATCTCTGCAAAGTTTCGTTGCACAATTCGAATAAATGTGGAAGTTATAAACAAAAGCGGTATCAACTTTAAAATGCGCAACATTTTGTTGATGTTTTGCGTATTCACTTTGTATCGACATATCTCCGGCAGTACAAGAGCTGCACTTCTGAAACTTGGTACTTCAGTAGAAAATTTGACTCCGCTAATCTCTGCAAAGTTTCGTTGCACAATTCGAATAAATGTGGAAGTTATAAACAAAAGCGATATAAACTTTAAAACGCCCTAAATTTTGTTGATGTTTTGCGTATTCAGTTTGTATCGACATATATCCGGCAGTACAAGAGCTGCACTTCTGAAACTTGGTACCTCCGTAGAAAATGTATCTCCGCTTATCTCTGCAAAGTTTTGTTGCACAATTCGAATAAATGTGGAAGTTATAAACAAAAGCGATATCAACTTTAAAACGCGCTAAATTTTGTTGATGTTTTGCGTATTCAGTTTGTATCGACATATCTCCGGCAGTACAAGAGCTGCACTTCTGAAACTTGGTACTTCAGTAGTAAATGCCTATCCGCGACTGTCTGCAAAGTTTCGTTGCACAATTCGAATAAATGTGGAAGTTGTAAACAAAAGCGATATCAACTATAAAACGCGCTAAATTTTGTTGATGTTTTGCGTATTCAGTTTGTATCGACATATCTCCGGCAATACAAGAGCTGCACTTCTGAAACTTGGTACCTCAGTATAAAATGTATCTCCGCTAATCTCTGCAAAGTTTCGTTGCACAATTCGAATAAATGTGGAAGTTATAAACAAAAGCGATATCAACTTTAAAACGCGCTAAATGTTGTTGATGTTTTGCGTATTCAGTTTGTATCGACATATCTCCGGCAGTACAAGAGCTGCACTTCTGAAACTTGGTACTTCAGTAGAAAATACCTCTCCGCGACTGTCTGCAAAGTTTCGTTGCACAATTCGAATAAATGTGGAAGTTATGAACAAAAGCGATATCAACTATAAATCGCGCTAAATTTTGTTGATGTTTTGTGTATTCAGTTTGTATCGACATATCTCCGGCAGTACAAGAGCTGCACTACTTAAACTTAGTACTTCAGTAGACGATGTATTTCCGCGACTGTCTGCAAAGTTTCGTTGCACAATTCGAATAAATGTGGAAGTTATAAACAAAAGCGATATCCACTTCAAAACGCGCTAAATTTTGTTGATGTTTTGCGTATTCAGTTTGTATCGACATATCTCCGGCAGTACAAGAGCTGCACTTCTGAAACTTGGTACTTCAGTAGAAAATGTCTATCCGCGACTGTCTGCAAAGTTTCGTTGCACAATTCGAATAAATGTGGAAGTGATGAACAAAAGCGATATCAACTATAAAACGCGCTAAATTTTGTTGATGTTTTGTGTATTCAGTTTGTATCGACATATCTCCGGCAGTACAAGAGCTGCACTTCTGAAACTTGGTACTTCAGTAGAAAATGTGACTCTGCTTATCTCTGCAAAGTTTCGTTGCACAAGTCGAATAAATGTGGAAGTTATAAACAAAAGCGATATCAACTATAAAACGCGCTAAATTTTGTTGATGTTTTGCGTATTCAGTTTGTATCGACATATCTCCGGCAGTACAAGAGCTGCACTTCTGAAACTTGGTACTTCAGAAGAAAATGTGACTCCGCTGATCTCTGCAAAGTTTCGTTGCACAATTCGAATAAATGTGGAAGTTATAAACAAAAGCGGTATCAACTTTAAAATGCGCAACATTTTGTTGATGTTTTGCGTATTCACTTTGTATCGACATATCTCCGGCAGTACAAGAGCTGCACTTCTGAAACTAGGTACTTCAGTAGAAAATTTGACTCCGCTAATCTCTGCAAAGTTTCGTTGCACAATTCGAATAAATGTGGAAGTTATAAACAAAAGCGATATAAACTTTAAAACGCCCTAAATTTTGTTGATGTTTTGCGTATTCAGTTTGTATCGACATATATCCGGCAGTACAAGAGCTGCACTTCTGAAACTTGGTACCTCAGTAGAAAATGTATCTCCGCTTATCTCTGCAAAGTTTTGTTGCACAATTCGAATAAATGTGGAAGTTATAAACAAAAGCGATATCAACTTTAAAACGCGCTAAATTTTGTTGATGTTTTGCGTATTCAGTTTGTATCGACATATCTCCGGCAGTACAAGAGCTGCACTTCTGAAACTTGGTACTTCAGTAGTAAATGCCTATCCGCGACTGTCTGCAAAGTTTCGTTGCACAATTCGAATAAATGTGGAAGTTGTAAACAAAAGTGATATCAACTATAAAACGCGCTAAATTTTGTTGATGTTTTGCGTATTCAGTTTGTATCGACATATCTCCGGCAATACAAGAGCTGCACTTCTGAAACTTGGTACCTCAGTATAAAATGTATCTCCGCAAATCTCTGCAAAGTTTCGTTGCACAATTCGAATAAATGTGGAAGTTATAAACAAAAGCGATATCAACTTTAAAACGCGCTAAATGTTGTTGATGTTTTGCGTATTCAGTTTGTATCGACATATCTCCGGCAGTACAAGAGCTGCACTTCTGAACCTTGGTACTTCAGTAGAAAATACCTCTCCGCGACTGTCTGCAAAGTTTCGTTGCACAATTCGAATAAATGTGGAAGTTATGAACAAAAGCGATATCAACTATAAAACGCGCTAAATTTTGTTGATGTTTTGTGTATTCAGTTTGTATCGACATATCTCCGGCAGTACAAGAGCTGCACTTCTGAAACTTGGTACTTCAGTAGAAAATGTGACTCCGCTAATCTCTGCAAAGTTTCGTTGCACAATTCGAATAAATGTGGAAGTTATAAACAAAAGCGTTATCAACTATAAAACGCGCTAAATTTTGTTGATGTTTTGCGTATTCAGTTTGTATCGACATATCTCCGGCAGTACAAGAGCTGCACTTCTGAAACTTGGTACTTCAGTAGAAAATGTGACTCCGCGACTGTCTGAAAAGTCTCGTTGCACAATTCGAATAAATGTGGAAGTTATAAACAAAAGCGATATAAACTTTAAAACGCCCTAAATTTTGTTGATGTTTTGCGTATTCAGTTTGTATCGACACATATCCGGCAGTACAAGAGCTGCACTTCTGAAACTTGGTACCTCAGTAGAAAATGTATCTCCGCTTATCTCTGCAAAGCTTTGTTGCACAATTCGAATAAATGTGGAAGTTATAAACAAAAGCGATATCAACTTTAAAACGCGCTAAATTTTGTTGATGTTTTGCGTATTCAGTTTGTATCGACATATCTCCGGCAGTACAAGAGCTGCACTTCTGAAACTTGGTACCTCAGTAGTAAATGCCTATCTGCGACTGTCTGCAAAGTTTCGTTGCACAATTCAAATAAATGTGGAAGTTATAAACAAAAGCGATATCAACTATAAAACGCGCTAAATTTTGTTGATGTTTTGCGTATTCAGTTTGTATCGACATATCTCCGGCAATACAAGAGCTGCACTTCTGAAACTTGGTACCTCAGTATAAAATGTATCTCCGCTAATCTCTGCAAAGTTTCGTTGCACAATTCGAATAAATGTGGAAGTTATGAACAAAAGCGATATCAACTATAAAACGCGCTAAATTTTGTTGATGTTTTGCGTATTCAGTTTGTATCGACATATCTCCGGCAGTACAAGAGCTGCACTTCTGAAACTTGGTACTTCAGTAGAAAATACCTCTCCGCGACTGTCTGCAAAGTTTCGTTGCACAATTCGAATAAATGTGGAAGTTATGAACAAAAGCGATATCAACTATAAAACGCGCTAAATTTTGTTGATGTTTTGTGTATTCAGTTTGTATCGACATATCTCCGGCAGTACAAGAGCTGCACTTCTTAAACTTAGTACTTCAGTAGACGATGTATTTCCGCGACTGTCTGCAAAGTTTCGTTGCACAATTCGAATAAATGTGGAAGTTATAAACAAAAGCGATATCAACTTCAAAATGCGCTAAATTTTGTTGATGTTTTGCGTATTCAGTTTGTATCGACATATCTCCGGCAGTACAAGAGCTGCACTTCTGAAACTTGGTACTTCAGTAGGAAATGTATCTTCGCTAATCTCTGCAAAGTTTCGTTGCACAATTCGAATAAATGTGGAAGTTATAAACAAAAGCTATATCAACTTTAAAACGGTCTAAATTTTGTTGATGTTTTGCGTATCCAGTTTGTATCGATTATCTCCGGCAGTACAAAGGCTGCACTTCGTAAACTTTGTACTTCAGTAGAAAATGCCTCTCCGCGCCTGTCTGCAAAGTTTCGTTGCACAATTCGAATAAATGTGGAAGTTATAAACAAAAGCGATATCAACTTTAAAATGCGCTACATTTTGTTGATGTTTTGCGTATTCAGTTTGTATCGACATATCTCCGGCAGTACAAGAGCTGCACTTCTGAAACTTGGTACTTCAGTAGAAAATGTGACTCCGCTAATCTCTTCAAGGTTTCGTTTCACAATTCGAATAAATGTGGAAGTTATAAACAAAAGCGATATCAACTTTAAAACGCGCTAAATTTTGTTGATGATTTGCGTATTCAGTTTGTATCGACATATCTCCGGCAGTACAAGAGCTGCACTTCTGAAACTTGGTACTTCAGTAGAAAATGTGACTCCGCTGATCTCTGCAAAGTTTTGTTGCACAATTCGAATAAATGTGGAAGTTATAAACAAAAGCGATATCAACTTTAAAATGCGCTACATTTTGTTGATGTTTTGCGTATTCACTTTGTATCGACATATCTCCGGCAGTACAAAAGCTGCACTTCTGAAACTTGGTACTTCAGTAGAAAATGTGACTCCGCTAATGTCTGCAAAGTTTCGTTGCACAATTCGAATAAATGTGGAAGTTATAAACAAAAGCGATATCAACTATTAAACGCGCTAAATTTTGTTGATGTTTTGCGTATTCAGTTTGTATCGACATATCTCCGGCAGTACAAGAGCTGCACTTCTGAAACTTGGTACTTCAGTAGAAAATGTGACTCCGCTAATCTCTGCAAAGTTTCGTTGCACAATTCGAATAAATGTGGAAGTTATAAACAAAAGCGATATAAACTTTAAAACGCGCTAAATTTTGTTGATGTTTTGCGTATTCAGTTTGTATCGACATATATCCGGCAGTACAAGAGCTGCACTTCTGAAACTTGGTACCTCAGTAGAAAATGTATCTCCGCTTATCTCTGCAAAGCTTTGTTGCACAATTCGAATAAATGTGGAAGTTATAAACAAAAGCGATATCAACTTTAAAACGCGCTAAATTTTGTTGATGTTTTGCGTATTCAGTTTGTATCGACATATCTCCGGCAGTACAAGAGCTGCACTTCTGAAACTTGGTACCTCGGTAGTAAATGCCTATCTGCGACTGTCTGCAAAGTTTCGTTGCACAATTCAAATAAATGTGGAAGTTATAAACAAAAGCGATATCAACTATAAAACGCGCTAAATTTTGTTGATGTTTTGCGTATTCAGTTTGTATCGACATATCTCCGGCGATACAAGAGCTGCACTTCTGAAACTTGGTACCTCAGTATAAAATGTATCTCCGCTAATCTCTGCAAAGTTTCGTTGCACAATTCGAATAAATGTGGAAGTTATAAACAAAAGCGATATCAACTTTAAAACGCGCTAAATGTTGTTGATGTTTTGCGTATTCAGTTTGTATCGACATATCTCCGGCAGTACAAGAGCTGCACTTCTGAAACTTGGTACTTCAGTAGAAAATACCTCTCCGCGACTGTCTGCAAAGTTTCGTTGCACAATTCGAATAAATGTGGAAGTTATGAACAAAAGCGATATCAACTATAAAACGCGCTAAATTTTGTTGATGTTTTGTGTATTCAGTTTGTATCGACATATCTCCGGCAGTACAAGAGCTGCACTTCTTAAACTTAGTACTTCAGTAGACGATGTATTTCCGCGACTGTCTGCAAAGTTTCGTTGCACAATTCGAATAAATGTGGAAGTTATAAACAAAAGCGATATACACTTCAAAACGCGCTAAATTTTGTTGATGTTTTGCGTATTCAGTTTGTATCGACATATCTCCGGCAGTACAAGAGCTGCACTTCTGAAACTTGGTACTTCAGTAGGAAATGTATCTTCGCTAATCTCTGCAAAGTTTCGTTGCACAATTCGAATAAATGTGGAAGTTATAAACAAAAGCTATATCAACTTTAAAACGGTCTAAATTTTGTTGATGTTTTGCGTATCCAGTTTGTATCGATTATCTCCGGCAGTACAAAGGCTGCACTTCGTAAACTTTGTACTTCAGTAGAAAATGCCTCTCCGCGCCTGTCTGCAAAGTTTCGTTGCACAATTCGAATAAATGTGGAAGTTATAAACAAAAGCGATATCAACTTTAAAATGCGCTACATTTTGTTGATGTTTTGCGTATTCAGTTTGTATCGACATATCTCCGGCAGTACAAGAGCTGCACTTCTGAAACTTGGTACTTCAGTAGAAAATGTGACTCCGCTAATCTCTTCAAGGTTTCGTTTCACAATTCGAATAAATGTGGAAGTTATAAACAAAAGCGATATCAACTTTAAAACGCGCTAAATTTTGTTGATGATTTGCGTATTCAGTTTGTATCGACATATCTCCGGCAGTACAAGAGCTGCACTTCTGAAACTTGGTACTTCAGTAGAAAATGTGACTCCGCTGATCTCTGCAAAGTTTTGTTGCACAATTCGAATAAATGTGGAAGTTATAAACAAAAGCGATATCAACTTTAAAATGCGCTACATTTTGTTGATGTTTGGCGTATTCACTTTGTATCGACATATCTCCGGCAGTACAAAAGCTGCACTTCTGAAACTTGGTACTTCAGTAGAAAATGTGACTCCGCTAATGTCTGCAAAGTTTCGTTGCACAATTCGAATAAATGTGGAAGTTATAAACAAAAGCGATATCAACTATTAAACGCGCTAAATTTTGTTGATGTTTTGCGTATTCAGTTTGTATCGACATATCTCCGGCAGTACAAGAGCTGCACTTCTGAAACTTGGTACTTCAGTAGAAAATGTGACTCCGCTAATCTCTGCAAAGTTTCGTTGCACAATTCGAATAAATGTGGAAGTTATAAACAAAAGCGATATAAACTTTAAAACGCGCTAAATTTTGTTGATGTTTTGCGTATTCAGTTTGTATCGACATATATCCGGCAGTACAAGAGCTGCACTTCTGAAACTTGATACCTCAGTAGAAAATGTATCTCCGCTTATCTCTGCAAAGTTTTGTTGCACAATTCGAATAAATGTGAAAGTTATAAACAAAAGCGATATCAACTTTAAAACGCGCTAAATTTTGTTGATGTTTTGCGTATTCAGTTTGTATCGACATATCTCCGGCTATACAAGAGCTGCACTTCTGAAACTTGGTACTTCAGTAGAAAATGCCTATCCGCGACTGTCTGCAAAGTTTCGTTGCACAATTCGAATAAATGTGGAAGTTATAAACAAAAGCGATATCAACTATAAAACGCGCTAAATTTTGTTGATGTTTTGGGTATTCAGTTTGTATCGACATATATCCGGCAGTACAAGAGCTGCACTTCTGAAACTTGGTACCTCAGTATAAAATGTATCTCCGCTAATCTCTGCAAAGTTTCGTTGCACAATTCGAATAAATGTTGAAGTTATAAACAAAAGCGATATCAACTTTAAAACGCGCTAAATTTTGTTGATGTTTTGCGTATTCAGTTTGTATCGACATATCTCCGGCAGTACAAGAGCTGCACTTCTGAAACTTGGTACTTCAGTAGAAAATGTCTATCCGCGACTGTCTGCAAAGTTTCGTTGCACAATTCGAATAAATGTGGAAGTGATGAACAAAAGCGATATCAACTATAGAACGCGCTAAATTTTGTTGATGTTTTGTGTATTCAGTTTGTATCGACATATCTCCGGCAGTACAATAGCTGCACTTCTGAAACTTGGTACTTCAGCAGAAAATGTGACTCCGCTAATCTCTGCAAAGTTTCGTTGCACAAGTCGAATAAATGTGGAAGTTATAAACAAAAGCGATATCAACTATAAAACGCGCTAAATTTTGTTGATGTTTTGCGTATTCAGTTTGTATCGACATATCTCCGGCAGTACAAGAGCTGCACTTCTGAACCTTGGTACTTCAGTAGAAAATGTGACTCCGCTGATCTCTGCAAAGTTTCGTTGCACAATTCGAATAAATGTGGAAGTTATAAACAAAAGCGGTATCAACTTTAAAATGCGCAACATTTTGTTGATGTTTTGCGTATTCACTTTGTATCGACATATCTCCGGCAGTACAAGAGCTGCACTTCTGAAACTTTGTACTTCAGTAGAAAATGTGACTCCGCTAATCTCTGCAAAGTTTCGTTGCACAATTCGAATAAATGTGGAAGTTATAAACAAAAGCGATATAAACTTTAAAACGCACTAAATTTTGTTGATGTTTTGCGTATTCAGTTTGTATCGACATATATCCGGCAGTACAAGAGCTGCACTTCTGAAACTTGGTACTTCAGTAGTAAATGCCTATCCGCGACTGTCTGCAAAGTTTCGTTGCACAATTCGAATAAATGTGGAAGTTGTAAATAAAAGCGATATCAACTATAAAACGCGCTAAATTTTGTTGATGTTTTGCGTATTCAGTTTGTATCGACATATCTCCGGCAATAAAAGAGCTGCACTTCTCAAACTTGGTACCTCAGTATAAAATGTATCTCCGCTAATCTCTGCAAAGTTTCGTTGCACAATTCGAATAAATGTGGAAGTTATAAACAAAAGCGATATCAACTTTAAAACGCGCTAAATGTTGTTGATGTTTTGCGTATTCAGTTTGTATCGACATATCTCCGGCAGTACAAGAGCTGCACTTCTTAAACTTAGTACTTCAGTAGACGATGTATTTCCGCGACTGTCTGCAAAGTTTCGTTGCACAATTCGAATAAATGTGGAAGTTATAAACAAAAGCGATATCCACTTCAAAACGCGCTAAATTTTGTTGATGTTTTGCGTATTCAGTTTGTATCGACATATCTCCCGCAGTACAAGATCTGCACTTCTGAAACTTGGTACTTCAGTAGGAAATGTATCTTCGCTAATCTCTGCAGTGTTTCGTTGCACAATTCGAATAAATGTGGAAGTTATAAACAAAAGCGATATCAACTTTAAAATGCGCTACATTTTGTTGATGTTTTGCGTATTCAGTTTGTATCGACATATCTCCGGCAGTACAAGAGCTGCACTTCTTAAACTTGGTACTTCAGTAGAAAATGTGACTCCGCTAATCTCTGCAAAGTTTCGTTGCACAATTCGAATAAATGTGGAAGTTATAAACAAAAGCGATATCAGCTTTAAAACGCGCTAAATTTTGTTGATGTTTTACGTATTCAGTTTGTATCGACATATCTCCGGCAGTACAAGAGCTGCACTTCTGAAACTTGGTACTTCAGTAGAAAATGTGACTCCGCTGATCTCTGCAAAGTTTCGTTGCACAATTCGAATAAATGTGGAAGTTATAAACAAAAGCGATATCAACTTTAAAAGGCGCTACATTTTGTTGATGTTTTGCGTATTCAGTTTGTATCGACATATCTCCGGCAGTACAAGAGCTGCACTTCTGACACTTGGTAATTCAGTTGAAAATACCTCTAAGCGACTGTCTGCAAAGTTTCGTTGCACAATTCGAATAAATGTGGAAGTTATGAACAAAAGCGATATCAACTATAAAACGCGCTAAATTTTGTTGATGTTTTGTGTATTCAGTTTGTATCGACATATCTCCGGCAGTACAAGAGCTGCACTTCTTAAACTAAGTACTTCCGTAGACGATGTATTTCCGCGACTGTCTGCTAAGTTTCGTTGCACAATTCGAATAAATGTGGAAGTTATAAACAAAAGCGATATCCACTTCAAAACGCGCTAAATTTTGTTGATGTTTTGCGTATTCAGTTTGTATCGACATATCTCCGGCAGTACAAGAGCTGCACTTCTGAAACTTGGTACTTCAGTAGAAAATGTGACTCCGCTAATCTCTGAAAAGTTTCGTTGCACAATTCGAATAAATGTGGAAGTTATAAACAAAAGCGTTATCAACTATAAAACGCGCTAAATTTTGTTGATGTTTTGCGTATTCAGTTTGTATCGACATATCTCCGGCAGTACAAGAGCTGCACTTCTGAAACTTGGTACTTCAGTAGAAAATGTGACTCCGCGACTGTCTGAAAAGTTTCGTTGCACAATTCGAATAAATGTGGAAGTTATAAACCAAAGCGATATAAACTTTAAAACGCCCTAAATTTTGTTGATGTTTTGCGTATTCAGTTTGTATCGACATATATCCGGCAGTACAAGACCTGCACTTCTGAAACTTGGTACCTCAGTAGAAAATGTATCTCCGCTTATCTCTGCAAAGCTTTGTTGCACAATTCGAATAAATGTGGAAGTTATAAACAAAAGCGATATCAACTTTAAAACGCGCTAAATTTTGTTGATGTTTTGCGTATTCAGTTTGTATCGACATATCTCCGGCAGTACAAGAGCTGCACTTCTGAAACTTCGTACTTCAGTAGGAAATGCCTATCCGCGACTGTCTGCAAAGTTTCGTTGCACAATTCGAATAAATGTGGAAGTTATAAACAAAAGAGATATCAACTATAAAACGCGCTAAATTTTGTTGATGTTTTGCGTATTCAGTTTGTATCGACATATCTCCGGCAATACAAGAGCTGCACTTCTGAAACTTGGTACCTCAGTATAAAATGTATCTCCGCTAATCTCTGCAAAGTTTCGTTGCACAATTCGAATAAATGTGGAAGTTATAAACAAAAGCGATATCAACTTTAAAACGCGCTAAATGTTGTTGATGTTTTGGGTATTCAGTTTGTATCGACATATCTCCGGCAGTACAAGAGCTGCACTTCTGAAACTTGGTACTTCAGTAGAAAATACCTCTCCGCGACTGTCTGCAAAGTTTCGTTGCACAATTCGAATAAATGTGGAAGTTATGAACAAAAGCGATATCAACTATAAAACGCGCTAAATTTTGTTGATGTTTTGTGTATTTAGTTTGTATCGACATATCTCCGGCAGTACAAGAGCTGCACTTCTTAAACTTAGTACTTCAGTAGACTATGTATTTCCGCGACTGTCTGCAAAGTTTCGTTGCACAATTCGAATAAATGTGGAAGTTATAAACAAAAGCGATATCAACTTTAAAATGCCCTACATTTTGTTGATGTTTTGCGTATTCAGTTTGTATCGACATATCTCCGGCAGTACAAGAGCTGCACTTCTGAAACATGGTACTTCAGTAGAAAATGTGACTCCGCTAATCTCTGCAAAGTTTCGTTGCACAATTCGAATAAATGTGGAAGTTATAAACAAAAGCGATATCAGCTTTAAAACAAGCTAAATTTTGTTGATGTTTTGCGTATTCAGTTTGTATCGACATATCTCCGGCAGTACAAGAGCTGCACTTCTGAAACTTTGTACTTCAGTAGAAAATGTGACTCCGCTGATCTCTGCAAAGTTTCGTTGCACAATTCGAATAAATGTGGAAGTTATAAACAAAAGCGATATCAACTATAAAACGCGCTAAATGTTGTTGATGTTTTGCGTATTCAGTTTGTATCGACATATCTCCGGCAGTACAAGAGCTGCACTTCTGAAACTTGGTACTTCATTAGAAAATGTGACTCCGCTAATCTCTGCAAAGTTTCGTTGCACAATTCGAATAAATGTGGAAGTTATAAACAAAAGCGATATCAACTTTAAAACGCGCTAAATTTTGATGATGTTTTGCGTATTCAGTTTGTATCGACATATCTCCGGCTGTACAAGAGCTGCACTTCTGAAACTTGGTACTTCAGTAGAAAATGTGACTCCGCTAATCTCTGCAAAGTTTCGTTGCACAATTCGAATAAATGTGGAAGTTATAAACAAAAGCAATATCAACTTTAAAACGCGCTAAATTTTGTTGATGTTTCGCGTATTCAGTTTGTATCGACATATATCCGGCAGTACAAGAGCTGCACTTCTGAAACTTGGTACCTCAGTAGAAAATGTATCTCCGCTTATCTCTGCAAAGTTTTGGGGCACAATTCGAATAAATGTGGAAGTTATAAACAAAAGCGATATCAACTTTAAAACGCGCTAAATTTTGTTGATGTTTTGCGTATTCAGTTTGTATCGACATATCTCCGGCAGTACAAGAGCTGCACTTCTGAAACTTGGTACTTCAGTAGAAAATGCCTATCCGCGACTGTCTGCAAAGTTTCGTTGCACAATTCGAATAAATGTGGAAGTTATAAACAAATACGATATCAACTATAAAACGCGCTAAATTTTGTTGATGTTTTGCGTATTCAGTTTGTATCGACATATATCCGGCAGTACAAGAGCTGCACTTCTGAAACTTGGTACCTCAGTAGAAAATGTATCTCCGCTAATCTCTGCAAAGTTTCGTTGCACAATTCGAATAAATGTGGAAGTTATAAACAAAAGCGATATCAACTTTAAAACGCGCTAAATTTTGTTGATGTTTTGCGTATTCAGTTTGTATCGACATATCTCCGGCAGTACAAGAGCTGCACTTCTGAAATTTGGTACTTCAGTTGAAAATACCTCTCTGCGACTGGCTGCAAAGTTTCGTTGCACAATTCGAATAAATGTGGAAGTTATGAACAAAAGCGATATCAACTATAAAACGCGCTTAATTTTGTTGATGTTTTGTGTATTCAGTTTGTATCGACATATCTCCTGCAGTACAATAGCTGCACTTCTTAAACTTAGGACTTCAGTAGACGATGTATTTCCGCGACTGTCTGCTAAGTTTCGTTGCACAATTCGAATAAATGTGGAAGTTATAAACAAAAGCGATATCCACTTCGATACGCGCTAAATTTTGTTGATGTTTTGCGTATTCAGTTTGTATCGACATATCTCCGGCAGTACAAGAGCTGCACTTCTGAAACTTGGTACTTCAGTAGAAAATGCCTATCCGCGACTGTCTGCAAAGTTTCGTTGCACAATTCGAATAAATGTGGAAGTTATAAAAAAATACGATATCAACTATAAAACGCGCTAAATTTTGTTGATGTTTTGCGTATTCAGTTTGTATCGACATATATCCGGCAGTACAAGAGCTGCACTTCTGAAACTTGGTACCTCAGTATAAAATGTATCTCCGCTAATCTCTGCAAAGTTTCGTTGCACAATTCGAATAAATGTGGAAGTTATAAACAAAAGCGATATAAACTTTAAAACGCGCTAAATTTTGTTGATGTTTTGCGTATTCAGTTTGTATCGACATATCTCCGGCAGTACAAGAGCTGCACTTCTGAAATTTGGTACTTCAGTTGAAAATACCTCTCTGCGACTGGCTGCAAAGTTTCGTTGCACAATTCGAATAAATGTGGAAGTTATGAACAAAAGCGATATCAACTATAAAACGCGCTAAATTTTGTTGATGTTTTGTGTATTCAGTTTGTATCGACATATCTCCGGCAGTACAAGAGCTGCACTTCTTAAACTTAGGACTTCAGTAGACGATGTATTTCCGCGACTGTCTGCTAAGTTTCGTTGCACAATTCGAATAAATGTGGAAGTTATAAACAAAAGCGATATCCACTTCGATACGCGCTAAATTTTGTTGATGTTTTGCGTATTCAGTTTGTATCGACATATCTCCGGCAGTACAAGAGCTGCACTTCTGAAACTTCGTACTTCAGTAGGAAATGTATCTTCGCTAATCTCTGCAAAGTTTCGTTGCACAATTCGAATAAATGTGGAAGTTATAAACAAAAGCGATATCAACTTTAAAACGCGCTAAATTTTGTTGATGTTTTGCGTATTCAGTTTGTATCGACATATCTCCGGCAGTACAAGAGCTGCACTTCTGAAACTGAGTACTTATGTAGCAATTGCCTCTCCGCGACTGTCTGCAAAGTTTCGTTGCAGAATTCGAATAAATGTGGAAGTTATAAACAAAAGCGATATCAACTATAAAACGCGCTAAATTTTGTTGACGTTTTGCGTATTCAGTTTGTATCGACATATCTCCGCCAGTACAAGAGCTGCACTTCTGAAGCTTGGTACTTCAGTAGAAAATGGGACTCCGCTAATCTCTGCAAAGTTTCGTCGCACAATTCGAATAAATGTGGAAGTTATAAACAAAAGCGATATCAACTTTAAAACGCGCTAAATTTTGTTGATGTTTTGCGTATTCAGTTTGTATCGGCATATCTCCGGCAGTACCCGAGCTGCACTTCTGAAACTTATTACTTCAGTAGAAAATGCCTATCCGCGACTGTCTGCAAAGTTTCGTTGCACAATTCGAATAAATGTGGAAGTTATAAACAAAAGCGATATCAACTATAAAACGCGCTAAATTTTTTGATGTTTTGCGTATTCAGTTTGTATCGACATATCTCCGGCAGTACAAGAGCTGCACTTCTGAAACTTTGTACTTCAGTAGAAAATGTGACTCCGCTGATCTCTGCAAAGTTTCGTTGCACAATTCGAATAAATGTGGAAGTTATAAACAAAAGCGATATCAACTTTAAAACGCGCTAAATGTTGTTGATGTTTTGCGTATTCAGTTTGTATCGACATATCTCCGGCAGTACAAGAGCTGCACTTCTGAAACTTGGTACTTCAGTAGAAAATGTGACTCCGCTAATCTCTGCAAAGTTTCGTTGCACAATTCGAATAAATGTGGAAGTTATAAACAAAAGCGATATCAACTTTAAAACGCGCTAAATTTTGATGATGTTTTGCGTATTCAGTTTGTATCGACATATCTCCGGCTGTACAAGAGCTGCACTTCTGAAACTTGGTACTTCAGTAGAAAATGTGACTCCGCTAATCTCTGCAAAGTTTCGTTGCACAATTCGAATAAATGTGGAAGTTATAAACAAAAGCAATATCAACTTTAAAACGCGCTAAATTTTGTTGATGTTTCGCGTATTCAGTTTGTATCGACATATATCCGGCAGTACAAGAGCTGCACTTCTGAAACTTGGTACCTCAGTAGAAAATGTATCTCCGCTTATCTCTGCAAAGTTTTGGGGCACAATTCGAATAAATGTGGAAGTTATAAACAAAAGCGATATCAACTTTAAAACGCGCTAAATTTTGTTGATGTTTTGCGTATTCAGTTTGTATCGACATATCTCCGGCAGTACAAGAGCTGCACTTCTGAAACTTGGTACTTCAGTAGAAAATGCCTATCCGCGACTGTCTGCAAAGTTTCGTTGCACAATTCGAATAAATGTGGAAGTTATAAACAAATACGATATCAACTATAAAACGCGCTAAATTTTGTTGATGTTTTGCGTATTCAGTTTGTATCGACATATATCCGGCAGTACAAGAGCTGCACTTCTGAAACTTGGTACCTCAGTAGAAAATGTATCTCCGCTAATCTCTGCAAAGTTTCGTTGCACAATTCGAATAAATGTGGAAGTTATAAACAAAAGCGATATCAACTTTAAAACGCGCTAAATTTTGTTGATGTTTTGCGTATTCAGTTTGTATCGACATATCTCCGGCAGTACAAGAGCTGCACTTCTGAAATTTGGTACTTCAGTTGAAAATACCTCTCTGCGACTGGCTGCAAAGTTTCGTTGCACAATTCGAATAAATGTGGAAGTTATGAACAAAAGCGATATCAACTATAAAACGCGCTTAATTTTGTTGATGTTTTGTGTATTCAGTTTGTATCGACATATCTCCTGCAGTACAATAGCTGCACTTCTTAAACTTAGGACTTCAGTAGACGATGTATTTCCGCGACTGTCTGCTAAGTTTCGTTGCACAATTCGAATAAATGTGGAAGTTATAAACAAAAGCGATATCCACTTCGATACGCGCTAAATTTTGTTGATGTTTTGCGTATTCAGTTTGTATCGACATATCTCCGGCAGTACAAGAGCTGCACTTCTGAAACTTGGTACTTCAGTAGAAAATGCCTATCCGCGACTGTCTGCAAAGTTTCGTTGCACAATTCGAATAAATGTGGAAGTTATAAAAAAATACGATATCAACTATAAAACGCGCTAAATTTTGTTGATGTTTTGCGTATTCAGTTTGTATCGACATATATCCGGCAGTACAAGAGCTGCACTTCTGAAACTTGGTACCTCAGTATAAAATGTATCTCCGCTAATCTCTGCAAAGTTTCGTTGCACAATTCGAATAAATGTGGAAGTTATAAACAAAAGCGATATAAACTTTAAAACGCGCTAAATTTTGTTGATGTTTTGCGTATTCAGTTTGTATCGACATATCTCCGGCAGTACAAGAGCTGCACTTCTGAAATTTGGTACTTCAGTTGAAAATACCTCTCTGCGACTGGCTGCAAAGTTTCGTTGCACAATTCGAATAAATGTGGAAGTTATGAACAAAAGCGATATCAACTATAAAACGCGCTTAATTTTGTTGATGTTTTGTGTATTCAGTTTGTATCGACATATCTCCGGCAGTACAAGAGCTGCACTTCTTAAACTTAGGACTTCAGTAGACGATGTATTTCCGCGACTGTCTGCTAAGTTTCGTTGCACAATTCGAATAAATGTGGAAGTTATAAACAAAAGCGATATCCACTTCGATACGCGCTAAATTTTGTTGATGTTTTGCGTATTCAGTTTGTATCGACATATCTCCGGCAGTACAAGAGCTGCACTTCTGAAACTTCGTACTTCAGTAGGAAATGTATCTTCGCTAATCTCTGCAAAGTTTCGTTGCACAATTCGAATAAATGTGGAAGTTATAAACAAAAGCGATATCAACTTTAAAACGCGCTAAATTTTGTTGATGTTTTGCGTATTCAGTTTGTATCGACATATCTCCGGCAGTACAAGAGCTGCACTTCTGAAACTGAGTACTTATGTAGCAATTGCCTCTCCGCGACTGTCTGCAAAGTTTCGTTGCAGAATTCGAATAAATGTGGAAGTTATAAACAAAAGCGATATCAACTATAAAACGCGCTAAATTTTGTTGACGTTTTGCGTATTCAGTTTGTATCGACATATCTCCGGCAGTACAAGAGCTGCACTTCTGAAGCTTGGTACTTCAGTAGAAAATGGGACTCCGCTAATCTCTGCAAAGTTTCGTCGCACAATTCGAATAAATGTGGAAGTTATAAACAAAAGCGATATCAACTTTAAAACGCGCTAAATTTTGTTGATGTTTTGCGTATTCAGTTTGTATCGGCATATCTCCGGCAGTACCCGAGCTGCACTTCTGAAACTTATTACTTCAGTAGAAAATGCCTATCCGCGACTGTCTGCAAAGTTTCGTTGCACAATTCGAATAAATGTGGAAGTTATAAACAAAAGCGATATCAACTATAAAACGCGCTAAATTTTTTGATGTTTTGCGTATTCAGTTTGTATCGACATATCTCCGGCAGTACAAGAGCTGCACTTCTGAAACTGAGTACTTAAGTAGAAAATGCCTCTCCGCGACTGTCTGCAAAGTTTCGTGGCAGAATTCGAATGAATTTGGAAGTTATAAACAAAAGCGATATCAACTATAAAACGCGCTAAATTTTGTTGATGTTTTGCGTATTCAGTTTGTATCGACATATCTCCGGCAGTACAAGAGCTGCACTTCTGACACTTAGTACTTCAGTAGAAAATGTGACTCCGCTAATCTCTGCAAAGTTTCGTCGCACAATTCGAATAAATGTGGAAGTTATAAACAAAAGCGATATCAACTTTAAAACGCGCTAAATTTTGTTGATGTTTTGCGTATTCAGTTTGTATCGACATATCTCCGGCAGTACAAGAGCTGCACTTCTGAAACTGAGTACTTATGTAGCAATTGCCTCTCCGCGACTGTCTGCAAAGTTTCGTTGCACAATTCGAATAAATTTGGATGTTATAAACAAAAGCGATATCAACTATAAAACGCGCTAAATTTTGTTGACGTTTTGCGTATTCAGTTTGTATCGACATATCTCCGGCAGTACAAGAGCTGCACTTCTGAAGCTTGGTACTTCAGTAGAGAATGGGACTCCGCTAATCTCTGCAAAGTTTCGTCGCACAATTCGAATAAATGTGGAAGTTATAAACAAAAGCGATATCAACTTTAAAACGCGCTAAATTTTGTTGATGTTTTGCGTATTCAGTTTGTATCGGCATATCTCCGGCAGTACCCGAGCTGCACTTCTGAAACTTATTACTTCAGTAGAAAATGCCTATCCGCGACTGTCTGCAAAGTTTCGTTGCACAATTCGAATAAATGTGGAAGTTATAAACAAAAGCGATATCAACTTTAAAACGCGCTAAATTTTGTTGATGTTTTGCGTATTCAGTTTGTATCGACATATCTCCGGCAGTACAAGAGCTGCACTTCTGAAACTTGGTACTTGAGTAGACGCTGTATCTCCGCGACTGTCTGCAAAGTTTCGTTGCACAATTCGAATAAATGATGAAGTTTTAAACAAAAGCGATATCAACTTTAAAACGCGCTAAATTTTGTTGATGTTTTGCGTATTCAGTTTGTATCGACATATCTCCGGCAGTACAAGAGCTGCACTTCTGAAACTTGGTACTTCAGTAGAAAATATGACTCCGCTTATCTCTGCAAAGTTTCGTTGCACAATTCGAATAAATGTGGAAGTTATAAACTAAAGAGATATCAACTTTAAAACGCGCTAAATTTTGTTGATGTTTTGCGTATTCAGTTTGTATCGACATATCTCCGGCAGTACAAGAGCTGCACTTCTAAAACTTGGTACTTCAGTAGAAAATGCTTATCCGCGACTGTCTGCACAGTTTCGTTGCACAATTCGAATAAATGATGAAGTTTTAAACAAAAGCGATATCAACTTTAAAACGCGCTAAATTTTGTTGATGTTTTGCGTATTCAGTTTGTATCGACATATCTCCATCAGTACAAGAGCTGCACTTCTGAAACTGAGTACTTAAGTAGAAAATGCCTCTCCGCGACTGTTTTTAAAGTTTCGTGGCACAATTCGAATAAATGTGGAAGTTATAAACAAAAGCGATATCAACTATAAAACGCGCTAAATTTTGTTGATGTTTTGCGTATTCAGTTTGTATCGACATATCTCCGGCAGTACAAGAGCTGCACTTCTTAAACTTGGTACTTCAGTAGAAAATGTATCTCCGCGAATCTCTTCAAAGTTTCGTTGCACAATTCGATTCAATGTGGAAGTTATAAACAAAAGCGATATCAACTTTAAAACGCGCTAAAATTTGTTGATGTTTTGCGTATTCAGTTTGTATCGACATATCTCCGGCAGTACCCGAGCTGCACTTCGAAAGCTTGGTACTTCAGTAGAAAATGTGACTCCGCTAATCTCTGCAAAGTTTCGTCGCACAATTCGAATAAATGTGGAAGTTATAAACAAAAGCGATATCAACTTTAAAACGCGCTAAATTTTGTTGATGTTTTGCGTATTCAGTTTGTATCGGCATATCTCCGGCAGTACCCGAGCTGCACTTCTGAAACTTATTACTTCAGTAGAAAATGCCTATCCGCGACTGTCTGCAAAGTTTCGTTGCACAATTCGAATAAATGTGGAAGTTACAAACAAAAGCGATATCAACTTTAAAACGCGCTAAATTTTGTTGATGTTTTGCGTATTCAGTTTGTATCGACATATCTCCGGCAGTACAAGAGCTGCACTTCTTAAACTTGGTACTTGAGTAGATGCTGTATCTCCGCGACTGTCTGCAAAGTTTCGTTGCACAATTCGAATAAATGTGGAAGTTATAAACAAAGGCGATATCAACTTTAAAACGTGCTAAATTTTGTTGATGTTTTGCGTATTCAGTTTGTATCGACATATCTCCGGCAGTACAAGAGCTGCACTTTTTAAACTTGGTACTTCAGTAGACGAGGTATTTCCGCGACTGTCTGCAAAGTTTCGTTGCACAATTCGAATAAATGTGGAAGTTATAAACAAAAGCGATATCAACTATAAAACGCGCTAAATTTTGTTGATGTTTTGCGTATTCAGTTTGTATCGACATATCTCCGGCAGTACAAGAGCTGCACTTCTTAAACTTGGTACTTCAGTAGAAAATGTATCTCCGCGAATCTCTGCAAAGTTTCGTTGCACAATTCGATTCAATGTGGAAGTTATAAACAAAAGTGATATCAACTTTAAAACGCGCTAAATTTTGTTGATGTTTTGCGTATTCAGTTTGTATCGACATATCTCCGGCAGTACAAGAGCTGCACTTCTGAAACTGAGTACTTATGTAGAAAATGCCTCTCCGCGACTGTCTGCTAAGTTTCGTTGCAGAATTCGAATAAATTTGGAAGTTATAAACAAAAGCGATATCAACTATAAAACGCGCTAAATTTTGTTGATGTTTTGCGTATTCAGTTTGTATCGACATATCTCCGGCAGTACAAGAGCTGCACTTCTGACACTTAGTACTTCAGTAGAAAATGTGACTCCGCTAATCTCTGCAAAGTTTCGTCGCACAATTCGAATAAATGTGGAAGTTACAAACAAAAGCGATATCAACTTTAAAACGCCCTAAATTTTGTTGATGATTTGCGTATTCAGTTTGTATCGACATATCTCCGGCAGTACAAGAGCTGCACTTCTGAAACTGAGTACTTATGTAGAAAATGCCTCTCCACGACTGTCTGCAAAGTTTCGTTGAAGAATTCGAATAAATTTGGAAGTTATAAACAAAAGCGATATCAACTATAAAACGCGCTAAATTTTGTTGATGTTTCGCGTATTCAGTTTGTATCGACATATCTCCGGCAGTACAAAAGCTGCACTTCTGAAACTTGGTACTTCAGTAGAAAATGTGACTCCGCTAATCTCTGCCAAGTTTCGTCGCACCATTCAAATAAATGTGGAAGTTATAAACAAAAGCGATATCAACTTTAAAACGCGCTAAATTTTGTTGATGTTTTGCGTATTCAGTTTGTATCGACATATCTCCGGCAGTACAAGAGCTGCACTTCTGAAACTTGGTACTTCAGTAGAAAATGTATCTCCGCGAATCTCTGCAAAGTTTCGTTGCACAATTCGAATAAATGTGGAAGTTATAAACAAAAGCGATATCCACTTTAAAACGCGCTAAATTTTGTTGATGTTTTGCGTATTCAGTTTGTATCGACCTATCTCCGGCAGTACAAGAGCTGCACTTCTAAAACTGAGTACTTATGTAGAAAATGCCTCTCCGCGACTGTCTGCAAAGTTTTGTTGCAGAATTCGAATAAATTTGGAAGTTATAAACAAAAGCGATATCAACTATAAAACGCGCTAAATTTTGTTGACGTTTTGCGTATTCAGTTTGTATCGACATATCTCCGGCAGTACAAGAGCTGCACTTCTGAAACTTGGTACTTCAGTAGAAAATGTGACTCCGCTAATCTCTGCAAAGTTTCGTCGCACAATTCGAATAAATGTGGAAGTTATAAACAAAAGCGATATCAACTTTAAAACGCGCTAAATTTTGTTGATGTTTTGCGTATTCAGTTTGTATCGGCATATCTCCGGCAGTACCCGAGCTGCACTTCTGAAACTTGGTACTTCAGTAGGAAATGCCTAACCGCGACTGTCTGCAAAGTTTCGTTGCACAATTCGAATAAATGTGGAAGTTATACACAAAAGCGATATCAACTTTAAAACGCGCTTAATTTTGTTGATGTTTTGCGTATTCAGTTTGTATCGACATATCTCCGGCAGTACAAGTGCTGCACTTCTTAAACTTGGTACTTCAGTAGACGCTGTATCTCCGCGACTGTCTGCAAAGTTTCGTTGCACAATTCGAATAAATGTGGAAGTTATAAACAAAAGCGATATCAACTTTAAAACGCGCTAAATTTTGTTGATGTTTTGCGTATTCAGTTTGTATCGACATATCTCCGGCAGTACAAGAGCTGCACTTCTGAAACTTGGTACTTCAGTAGAAAATATGACTCCGCTTATCTCTGCAAAGTTTCGTTGCACAATTCGAATAAATGTGGAAGTTATAAACAAAAGCGATATCAACTTTAAAACGCGCTAAATTTAGTTGATGTTTTGCGTATTCAGTTTGTATCGGCATATCTCCCGCAGTACAAGAGCTGCACTTCTGAAACTTGGTACTTCAGTAGAAATATCCGATCCACGACTGTCTGCAAAGTTTCGTTGCACAATTCGAATAAATGTGGAAGTTATAAACAAAAGCGATATAAACTTTAAAACGCGCTAAATTTTGTTGACGTTTTGCGTATTCAGTTTGTATCGACCTATCTCCGGCAGTACAAGAGCTGCACTTCTGAAACTGAGTACCTCAGTAGAAAATGCCTCTCCGCGACTGTCTGCAAAGTTTCGTTGCCGAATTCGAATAAATTTGGAAGTTATAAACAAAAGCGATATCAACTATAAAACGCGCTAAATTTTGTTGATGTTTTGCGTATTCAGTTTGTATCGACATATCTCCGGCAGTAAAAGAGCTGCACTTCTGAAACTCTGTACTTCAGTAGAAATGTGACTCCGCTAAGCTCTGCAAAGTTTCGTTGCACAATTCGAATAAATGTGGAAGTTATAAACTAAAGCGATATCAACTTTAAAACGCGCTAAATTTTGTTGATGTTTTGCGTATTCAGTTTGTATCGACATATCTCCGGCAGTACAAGAGCTGCACTTCTGAAACTTGGTACTTCAGTAGAAAATGTATCTCCGCGAATCTCTGCAAAGTTTCGTTGCACAATTCGAATCAATGTGGAAGTTATAAACAAAAGCGATATCAACTTTAAAACGCGCTAAATTTTGTTATTGTTTTGCGTATTCAGTTTGTATCGACATATCTCCGGCAGTACAAGAGCTGCACTTCTGAAACTGAGTACTTATGTAGAAAATGCCTCTCCGCGACTGTCTGCAAAGTTTCGTTGCAGAATTCGAATAAATGTGGAAGTTATAAACAAAAGCGATATCAACTTTACAACGCGCTAAATTTTGTTGACGTTTTGCGTATTCAGTTTGTATCGACATATCTCCGACAGTACAAGAGCTGCACTTCTGAAGCTTGGTACTTCAGTAGAAAATGTGACTCCGCTAATCTCTGCAAAGTTTCGTCGCACAATTCGAATAAATGTGGAAGTTATAAACAAAAGCGATATCAACTTTAAAACGCGCTAAATATTGTTGATGTTTTGCGTATTCAGTTTGTATCGACATATCTCCGGCAGTACAAGAGCTGCACTTCTGAAACTTGGTACTTCAGTAGAAAATATGACTCCGCTTATCTCTGCAAAGTTTCGTTGCACAATTCGAATAAATGTGGAAGTTATAAACAAAAGCGATATCAACTTTAAAACGCGCTAAATTTTGTTGATGTTTTGCGTATTCAGTTTGTATCGGCATATCTCCCGCAGTACGAGAGCTGCACTTCTGAAACTTGGTACCTCAGAAGAAATATCCTATCCACGACTGTCTGCAAAGTTTCGTTGCACAATTCGAATAAATGTGGAAGTTATAAACAAAAGCGATATCAACTTTAAAAGGCGCTAAATTTTGTTGATGTTTTGCGTATTCAGTTTGTATCGACATATATCCGGAAGTACAAGAGCTGCACTTCTTAAACTTGGTACTTCAGTAAAAAATGTATCTCCGCGCATCTCTGCAAAGTTTCGTTGCACAATTTGAATAAATGTGGAAGTTATAAACTAAAGCGATATCAACTTTAAAACGCGCTAAATTTTGTTGATGTTTTGCGTATTCAGTTTGTATCGACATATCACCGGCAGTACAAGAGCTGCACTTCTTAAACTTGGTACTTCAGTAGACGAGGTATTTCCGCGACTGTCTGCAAAGTTTCGTTGCACAATTCGAATAAATGTGGAAGTTATAAACAAAAGCGATATCAACTATAAAACGCGCTAAATTTTGTTGATGTTTTGCGTATTCAGTTTGTATCGACATATCTCCGGCAGTACAAGAGCTGCACTTCTGAAACTGAGTACTTTAGTAGAAAATGCCTCTCCGCGACTGTCTGCAAAGTTTCGTTGCAGAATTCGAATAAATTTGGAAGTTATAAACAAAAGCGATATCAACTATAAAACGCGCTAAATTTTGTTGATGTTTTGCGCATTCAGTTTGTATCGACATATCTCCGGCAGTACAAAAGCTGCACTTCTGACACTTAGTACTTCAGTAGAAAATGTGACTCCGCTAATCTCTGCAAAGTTTCGTCGCACAATTCGAATAAATGTGGAAGTTATAAACAAAAGCGATATCAACTTTAAAACGCGCTAAATTTTGTTGATGTTTTGCGTATTCAGTTTGTATCGACATATCTCCGGCAGTACAAGAGCTGCACTTCTGAAACTTGGTACTTATGTAGAAAATGCCTCTCCGCGACTGTCTGCAAAGTTTCGTTGCACAATTCGAATAAATGTGGAAGTTATAAACACAAGCGATATCAACTTTAAAACGCGCTAAATTTTGTTGATGTTTTGCGTATTCAGTTTTATCGACATATATTGGGCAGTACAAGAGCTGCACTTCTTAAACTTGGTACTTCAGTAGAAAATGTATCCCCGCGCATCTCTGCAAAGTTTCGTTGCACAATTCGAATCAATGTGGAAGTTATAAACAAAAGCGATATCAACTTTAAAACGCGCTAAATTTTGTTGATGTTTTGCGTATTCAGTTTGTATCGACATATCTCCGGCAGTACAAGAGCTGCACTTCTTACACTTGGTACTTCAGTAGACGAGGTACTTCCGCGACTGTCTGCAAAGTTTCGTGGCACAATTCGAATAAATGTGGAAGTTATACACAAAAGCGATATCAACTATAAAACGCGCTAAATTTTGTTGATGTTTTGCGTATTCAGTTTGTATCGACATATTTCCGGCAGTACAAGAACTGCACTTCTGAAACTTTATACTTCAGTAGACGCTGTATCTCCGCGACTGTCTGCAAAGTTTCGTTGCACAATTCGAATAAATGTGGAAGTTATAATCAAAAGCGATATCAACTTTAAAACGCGCTAAATTTGGTTGATGTTTTGCGTATTTAGTGTGTATCGACATATCTCCGGCAGTACAAGAGCTGCACTTCTGAAACTTGGTACTTCAGTAGAAAATGTGACTCCGCTAATCTCTGCAAAGTTTCGTTGCACAATTCGATTAAATCTGGAAGTTATAAACAAAAGCGATATCAACTTTAAAATGCGCTTAATTGTGTTGATGTTTTGCGTATTCAGTTTGTATCGACATATCTCCAGCAGTACAAGAGCTGCACTTCTGAAACTTGGTACCTCAGTAGACGATGTGACTCCGCTAATCTCTGCAACGTTTCGTCGCACAATTCGAATAAATGTGGAAGTTATAAACAAAAGCGATATCAACTTTAAAACGCGCTAAATTTTGTTGATGTTTAACGTATTCAGTTTGTATCGGCATATCTCCGGTAGTACAAGAGCTGCACTTCTGAAACTTGGTACTTCAGTAGAAATATCCTATCCGCGAGTGTCTGCAAAGTTTCGTTGCACAATTCTAATAAATGTGGAAGTTATAAACAAAAGCGATATCAACTTTAAAACGCGCTAAATTTTGTTGATATTTTGCGTATTAAGTTTGTATCGACATATCTCCGGCAGTACAATAGCTGCACTTCTGAAACTTAGTACTTCAGTAGAAAATGTGACTCCGCTAATATCAACAAAGTTACGTCGCACAATTCGAATAAATTTGGAAGTTATAAACTAAAGCGATATCAACTTTAAAACGCGCTAAATTTTGTTGATGTTTTGCGTATTCAGTTTGTATCGACATATCTCCGGTAGTACAAGAGCTGCACTTCTGAAACTTGGTACCTCAGTTGACGATATATTTCCGCGACTGTCTGCACAGTTTCGTTGCACAATTCGAATGAATGTGGAAGGTATAAACAAAAGCGATATCAACTATAAAACGCGCTAAATTTTGTTGATGTTTTGCGTATTCAGTTTGTATCGACATATCTCCGGCAGTACAAGAGCTGCACTTCTGAAACTAGGTACTTCAGTGGAAAATGTGACTCCCCTAATCTCTGCAAAGTTTCGTTGCACAATTCGAATAAATGTGGAAGTTATAAACAAAAGCGATATCAACCTTAAAATGCGCTAAATTTAGTTGATGTTTTGCGTATTCAGTTTGTATCGACATATCTCCAGCAGTACCAAAGCTGCACTTCTGAAACTTGGTACTTCAGTAGATGCTGTATCTTCGCGACTGTCTGCAAAGTTTCGTTGCACGATTTGAATAAATGTGGAAGTTATAAACAAAAGCGATATCAACTTTAAAACGCGTCTAATATTGTATGATGTTTTGCGTATTCAGTTTGTATCGATATATCTCCGGCAGTACAAGAGGTGCACGTCTGAAACTTGGTACTTCAGTAGAAAATGGGACTCCGCTGATCTCTGCAAAGTTTCGTTGCACAATTCGAATACATGAGGAAGTTATACACAAAAGCGATATCAACTTTAAAACGCGCTAAATTTTGTTGATGTTTTGCGTATTCAGTTTGTATCGGCATATCTCCAGCAGTACAAGAGCTGCACTTCTGAAACTTGGTACGTCAGTAGAAAATGTGACTCCGCTAATTTCTGCAAAGTTTCGTTGCACAATTCGAATAAATGTGGAAGTTATAAACAAAAGCGATATCAACTTTAAAACGCGCTAAATTTTGTTGATGTTTTGCGTATTCAGTTTGTATCGACATATATCCGGCAGTACAAGAGCTGCACTTCTTAAACTTGGTACTTCAGTAGACGCTGTATCTCAGCGACTGTCTGCAAAGTTTCGTTGCACAATTCGAATAAATGTGGAAGTTTTAAACAAAAGCGATATCAACTATAAAACGCGCTAAATTTTGTTGATGTTTTGCGTATTACGTTTGTATCGACATATCTCCGGCAGTACAAGAGCTGCACTTCTGAAACTTGGTACTTCAGTGGAAAATGTGACTTCGCTAATCTCTGCAAAGTTTCGTCGCACAATTCGAATAAATGTGGAAGTTATAAACAAACGCGATATCAACTTTAAAACGCGCTAAATTTTGTTGATGTTTTGCGTATTCAGTTTGTATCGGCATATCTCCGGCAGTACAAGAGCTGCACTTCTGAAACTTGGTACTTCAGTAGTAAATGCTTATCTGCGACTGTCTGCAAAGTTTCGTTGCACAATTCGAATAAATGTGGAAGTTATAAACCAAAGCGATATCAACTTTAAAACGCGCTAAATTTTGTTGATGTTTTGCGTATTCAGTTTGTATCGACATATCTCCGGCAGTACAAGAGCTGCACTTCTGAAACTTGGTACTTCAGTAGAAAATGTGACTCCGCTAATCTTTGAAAAGTTTCGTTGCACAATTCGAATAAATGTGGAAGTTATAAACAAAAGCGATATCAACTTTAAAACGCGCTAAATTTTGTTGATGTTTTGCGTATTCAGTTTGTATCGACATATCTCCGGCAGTACAAGAGCTGCACTTCGGAAACTTGGTACTTCAGTAGAAAATGTGACTCCCCTAATCTCTGCAAAGTTTCGTTGCACAATTCGATTAAATGTGGAAGTTATAAACAAAAGCGATATCAACTTTAAAATGCGCTTAATTGTGTTGATGTTTTGCGTATTCAGTTTGTTTCGACATATCTCCGGCAGTACAAGAGCTGCACTTCTGAAACATGGTACTTCAGTAGAAAATGCCCTTCCGCGACTGTCTGCAAAGTTTCGTTGCACAATTCGAATAAATGTGGAAGTTATAAACAAAAGCGATATCAACTTTAAAACGCGCTAAATTTTGTTGATGTTTTGCGTATGTAGTTTGTATCCACATATCTCCGGCAGTACAAGAGCTGCACTTCTGAGACTTGGTACTTCAGTAGACGCTGTATCTTAGCGACTGTCTGCAAAGTTTCGTTGCACGATTCGAATAAATGTGGAAGTTATAAACAAAAGCGATATCAACTATAAAACGCGCTAAATTTTGTTGATGTTTTGGGTATTCAGTTTGTATCGACATATCTCCGGCAGTACAAGAGCTGCACTTCTTAAACTTGGTACTTCAGTGGAAAATGTGACTCTGCTAATCTCTGCAAAGTTTCGTTGCACAATTCGAATAAATGTAGAAGTTATAAACAAAAGCGATATCAACTTTAAAACGTGCTAAATTTTGTTGATGTTTTGCGTATGTAGTTTGTATCCACATATCTCCGGCAGTACAAGAGCTGCATTTCTGAAACTTGGTACTTCAGTAGAAAATTTATCTCCACGACTGTCTGCAAAGTTTCGTTGCACAATTCGAATAAATGTGGAAGTTATAAACAAAAGCGATATCAACTATAAAACGCGCTAAATTTTGTTGATGTTTTGCGTATTCAGTTTGTATTTACATATCTCCGGCAGTACAAGAGCTGCACTTCTGAAACTTGGTACTTCAGTAGACCATGTATCTCCGCGACTGTCTGCAAAGTTTCGTTGCACAATTCGAATAAATGTGGAAGTTATAAACAAAAGCGATATCAACTTTAAAACGCGCTAAATTTTGTATGATGTTTTGCGTATTCAGTTTGTATCGACATATCTCCGGCAGTACAAGAGCTGCACTTCTGAAACTTGGTACTTCAGTAGAAAATGTGACTCCGCTGATCTCTGCAAAGTTTCGTTGCACAATTCGAATACATGTGGAAGTTATAAACAAAAGCGATATCAACTTTAAAACGCGCTAAATTTTGTTGATGTTTTGCGTATTCAGTTTGTATCGGCATATCTCAAGCAGTACAAGAGCTGCACTTCTGAAACTTGGTACTTCAGTAGGAAATGCCTATCCGCGACTGTCTGCAAAGTTTCGTTGCACAATTGGAATAATTGTGGAAGTTATAAACAAAAGCGATATCTACTTACGAACGCGCTAAATTTTGTTGATGTTTTGCGTATTCTGTTTGTATCGACATATATCCGGCAGTACAAGAGCTGCACTTCTTAAACTTAGTACTTCAGTAGAGAATGTATTTCCGCGCATCTCTGCAAAGTTTCGTTGCACAATTCGAATAAATGTGGAAGTTATAAACTAAAGCGATATCAATTTTAAAACGCGCCATGTTTTGTATGATGTTTTGCGTGTTCAGTTTGTATCGACATATCTCCGGCAGTACAAGAGCTGCACTTCTGAAACTTGGTACTTCAGTAGACCATGTATCTCCGCGACTGTCTGCAAAGTTTCGTTGCACAATTCGAATAAATGTAGAAGTTATAAACAAAAGCGATATCAACTTTAAAACGCGCTAAATTTTGTTGATGTTTTGCGTATTCAGTTTGTATCGATATATCTCCTGCAGTACAAGAGCTGCACTTCTGAAACTTGGTACTTCAGTGGAAAATGTTACTCCGCGTATCTCTCCAAGTTTCGTTGCACAATTCGAATAAATGTGGAAGTTATAAACAAAAGCGATATCAGCTTTAAAACGCGCTAAATTTTGTTGATGTTTACCGTATTCAGTTTGTATCGACATATCTCCGGCAGTACAAGAGCTGCACTTCTGAAACGTGGTACTTCAGTAGAAAATGTGACTCCGCTAATCTCTGCAAAGTTTCATTGCACAATTCGACTAAATGTGGAAGTTATAAACAAAAGCGATATCAACTATAAAACGCGCTAAATTTTGTTGATGTTTTGCGTATTCAGTTTGTATCGATGTATCTCCGGCAGTACAAGAGCTGCACTTCTGAAACTTGGTATTTCAGTAGAAAATGTGACTCCGCTAATCTCTGCAAAGTTTCGTCGCACAATTCGAATAAATGTGGAAGTTATAAACAAAAGCGATATCAACTTTAAAACGCGCTAAATTTTGTTGATGTTTTGCGTATTCAGTTTGTATCGGCATATCTCCGGCAGTACAAGAGCTGCACTTCTGAAACTTGGTACTTCAGTAGGAAATGCCTAACCGCGACTGTCTGCAAAGTTTCGTTGCACAATTCGAATTAATGTGGAAGTTATAAACAAAAGCGATATATACTATAAAACGTGCTAAATTTTGTTGATGTGTTGCCTATTCAGTTTGTATCGACATATCTCCGGCAGTACAAGATCTGCACTTCTGAAACTTGGTACTTAAGTAGATGCTGTATCTCCGCGACTGTCTGCAAAGTTTCGTTCACAATTCGAATAAATGTGGAAGTTATAAACAAAAGCGATATCAACTTTAAAACGCGCTAAATTTTGTTGATGTTTTGCGTATTCAGTTTGTATCGACATATCTCCGGCAGTACAAGAGCTGCACTTCTTAAACTTGGTACTTCAGTAGAAAATGTATCTCCGCTTATCTCTTCAAAGTTTCGTGGCACAATTCGAATAAATCTGGAAGTTATAAACAAAAGCGATATCAACTTTAAAACGCGCTTAATTTTGTTGATGTTTTGCGTATTCAGTTTGTATCGACATATTTCCGGCAGTACAAGAGCTGCACTTCTGAAACTTGGTACTTCAGTGGAAAATGTATCTCCGCTAATCTCTTCAAAGTTTCGTTGCACAATTCGAATAAATGTGGAAGTTATAAACGAAAGCGATATCAACTTTAAAACGCGCTAAATTTTGTTGATGTTTTGCGTATTCAGTTTGTATCGACATATCTCCGGCAGTACAAGAGCTGCACTTCTGAAACTTAGTACGTCAGTAGAAAATGTATCTTTGCTAATCTCTGCAAAGTTTCGTTGCACAATTCAAATAAATGTGGAAGTTATAAACAAAAGCGATATCAACTTTAAAACGCGCTAAATTTTGTTGATGTTTTGCGTATTCAGTTTGTATCGACATATCTCCTGCAGTACAAGAGCTGCACTTCTGAAACTTGGTACTTCAGTAGAACCTGGACTCCGCTGATCTCTGCAAAGTTTCGTTGTACAATTCGAATAAATGTGGAAGTTATAAACAAAAGCGATATACACTTTAAATTGCGCTACATTTTGTTGATGTTTTGCGTATTCAGTTTGTATCGACATATCTCCGGCAGTACAAGAGCTGCACTTCTGAAACTTGGTACTTCAGTAGAAAATGTGACTCCGCTAATCTCTGCAAAGTTTCGTTGCACAATTCGAATAAATGTGGAAGTTATAAACAAAAGCGATATAAACTTTAAAACGCGCTATATTTTGTTGATGTTTTGCGTATTCAGTTTGTATCGACATATCTCCGGCAGTTCAAGAGCTGCACTTCTGAAACTTGGTACTCCCGTAGAAAATGCCTCTCCGCGACTGTCTGCAAAGTTTCGTTGCACAATTCGAATAAATGTGGAAGTTATAAACAAAAGTGATATCAACTATAAAACGCGCTAAATTTTGTTGATGTTTTGCGTATTCAGTTTGTATCGACATATATCCGGCAGTACAAGAGCTGCACTTCTGAAACTTGGTACCTCAGTATAAAATGTATCTCCGCTAATCTCTGCAAAGTTTCGTTGCACAATTCGAATAAATGTAGAAGTTATAAACAAAAGCGATATCAACTTTAAAACGCGCTAAATTTTGTTGATGTTTTGCGTATTCAGTTTGTATCGACATATCCCCGGCAGTACAATAGCTGCACTTCTTAAACTTAGTACTTCAGTAGAAAATACCTCTCTGCGACTGTCTGCAAAGTTTCGTTGCACAATTCGAATAAATGTGGAAGTTATGAACAAAAGCGATATCAACTATCAAACGCGCTAAATTTTGTTGATGTTTTGTGTATTCAGTTTGTATCGACATATCTCCGGCAGTACAAGAGCTGCACTTCTTAAACTTAGTACTTCAGTAGACGATGTATTTCCGCGACTGTCTGCAAAGTTTCGTTGCACAATTCGAATAAATGTGGAAGTTATAAACAAAAGCGATATCCACTTCAAAACGCGCTAAATTTTGTTGATGTTTTGCGTATTCAGTTTGTATCGACATATCTCCGGCAGTACAAGAGCTGCACTGCTGAAACTTTGTACTTCAGTAGAAAATGCCTATCCGCGACTGTCTGCAAAGTTTCGTTGCACAATTCGAATAAATGTGGAAGTTATAAACAAAAGCGATATCAACTTTAAAACGCGCTAAATTTTGTTGATGTTTTGCGTATTCAGTTTGTATCGACATATATCCGGCAGTACAAGAGCTGCACTTCTTAAACTTGGTACTTCAGTAGAAAATGTATCTCCGCTAATCTCTTCAAAGTTTCGTGGCACAATTCGAATAAATCTGGAAGTTATAAACAAAAGCGATATCAACTTTAAAACGCGCTAAATTTTGTTGATGTTTTGCGTATTCAGTTTGTATCGACATATCTCCGGCAGTACAAGAGCTGCACTTCTGAAACTTGGTACTTCAGTGGAAAATGTATCTCCGCTAATCTCTTCAAAGTTTCGTTGCACAATTCGAATAAATGTGGAAGTTATAAACAAAAGCGATATCAACTTTAAAACGCGCTAAATTTTGTTGATGTTTTGCGTATTCAGTTTGTATCGACATATCTCCGGCAGTACAAGAGCTGCACTTCTGAAACTTCGTACTTCAGTAGAAAATGTATCTTTGCTAATCTCTGCAAAGTTTCGTTGCACAATTCAAATAAATGTGGAAGTTATAAACAAAAGCGATATCAACTTTAAAACGCGCTAAATTTTGTTGATGTTTTGCGTATTCAGTTTGTATCGACATATCTCCGGCAGTACAAGAGCTGCACTTCTGAAACTTGGTACTTCAGTAGAACCTGGACTCCGCTGATCTCTGCAAAGTTTCGTTGCACAATTCGAATAAATGTGGAAGTTATAAACAAAAGCGATATCAACTTTAAAATGCGCTACATTTTGTTGATGTTTTGCGTATTCAGTTTGTATCGACATATCTCCGGCAGTACAAGAGCTGCACTTCTGAAACTTGGTACTTCAGTAGAAAATGTGACTCCGCTAATCTCTGCAAAGTTTCGTTGCACAATTCGAATAAATGTGGAAGTTATAAACAAAAGCGATATAAACTTTAAAACGCGCTATATTTTGTTGATGTTTTGCGTATTCAGTTTGTATCGACATATCTCCGGCAGTACAAGAGCTGCACTTCTGAAACTTGGAACTTCCGTAGAAAATGCCTCTCCGCGACTGTCTGCAAAGTTTCGTTGCACAATTCGAATAAATGTGGAAGTCATAAACAAAAGCGATATCAACTATAAAACGCGCTAAATTTTGTTGATGTTTTGCGTATTCAGTTTGTATCGACATATCTCCGGCAGTCTAAGAGCTGCACTTCTGAAACTTTGTACCTCAGTAGAAAATGTGACTCCACTGATCTCTGCAAAGTTTCGTTGCACAATTCGAATAAATGTGGAAGTTATAAACAAAAGCGATATCAACTTTAAAACGCGCTACATTTTGTTGATGTTTTGCGTATTCAGTTTGTATCGACATATCTCCGGCAGTACAAGAGCTGCACTTCTGAAACTTGGTACTTCAGTAGAAATGTGACTCCGCTAATCTCTGCAAAGTTTCGTTGCACAATTCGAATAAATGTGGAAGTTATAAACAAAAGCGATATCAACTATAAAACGCGCTAAATTTTTTTGATGTTTTGCGTATTCAGTTTGTATCGACATATCTCCGGCAGTACAAGAGCTGCACTTCTGAAACTTGGTACTTCAGTAGAAAATGTAACTCCGCTAATCTCTGCAAAGTTTCGTTGCACAATTCGAATAAATGTGGAAGTTATAAACAAAAGCGATATCAACTTTAAAACGCGCTAAATTTTGTTGATGTTTTGCGTATTCAGTTTGTATCGACATATATCAAGCAGTACAAGAGCTGCACTTCTGAAACTTGGTACCTCAGTAGAAAATGTATCTCCGCTTATCTCTGCAAAGTTTTGTAGCACAATTCGAATAAATGTGGAAGTTATAAACAAAAACGATATCCACTTAAAATCGCGCTAAATTTTGTTGATGTTTTGCGTATTCAGTTTGTATCGACATATCTACGGCAGTACAAGAGCTGCACTTCTGAAACTTGGTACTTCAGTAGAAAATGCCTATCCGCGACTGTCTGCAAAGTTTCGTTGCACAATTCGAATAAATGTGGAAGTTATAAACAAAAGCGATATCAACTATAAAACGCGCTAAATTTTGTTGATGTTTTGCGTATTCAGTTTGTATCGACATATATCCGGCAGTACAAGAGCTGCACTTCTGAAACTTGGTACCTCAGTATAAAATGTATCTCCGCTAATCTCTGCAAAGTTTCGTTGCACAATTCGAATAAATGTGGAAGTTATAAACAAAAGCGATATCAACTTTAAAACGCGCTAAATTTTGTTGATGTTTTGCGTATTCAGTTTGTATCGACATATCTCCGGCAGTCTAAGAGCTGCACTTCTGAAACTTTGTACCTCAGTAGAAAATGTGACTCCACTGATCTCTGCAAAGTTTCGTTGCACAATTCGAATAAATGTGGAAGTTATAAACAAAAGCGATATCAACTTTAAAACGCGCTACATTTTGTTGATGTTTTGCGTATTCAGTTTGTATCGACATATCTCCGGCAGTACAAGAGCTGCACTTCTGAAACTTGGTACTTCAGTAGAAATGTGACTCCGCTAATCTCTGCAAAGTTTCGTTGCACAATTCGAATAAATGTGGAAGTTATAAACAAAAGCGATATCAACTATAAAACGCGCTAAATTTTTTTGATGTTTTGCGTATTCAGTTTGTATCGACATATCTCCGGCAGTACAAGAGCTGCACTTCTGAAACTTGGTACTTCAGTAGAAAATGTAACTCCGCTAATCTCTGCAAAGTTTCGTTGCACAATTCGAATAAATGTGGAAGTTATAAACAAAAGCGATATCAACTTTAAAACGCGCTAAATTTTGTTGATGTTTTGCGTATTCAGTTTGTATCGACATATATCAAGCAGTACAAGAGCTGCACTTCTGAAACTTGGTACCTCAGTAGAAAATGTATCTCCGCTTATCTCTGCAAAGTTTTGTAGCACAATTCGAATAAATGTGGAAGTTATAAACAAAAACGATATCCACTTAAAATCGCGCTAAATTTTGTTGATGTTTTGCGTATTCAGTTTGTATCGACATATCTACGGCAGTACAAGAGCTGCACTTCTGAAACTTGGTACTTCAGTAGAAAATGCCTATCCGCGACTGTCTGCAAAGTTTCGTTGCACAATTCGAATAAATGTGGAAGTTATAAACAAAAGCGATATCAACTATAAAACGCGCTAAATTTTGTTGATGTTTTGCGTATTCAGTTTGTATCGACATATATCCGGCAGTACAAGAGCTGCACTTCTGAAACTTGGTACCTCAGTATAAAATGTATCTCCGCTAATCTCTGCAAAGTTTCGTTGCACAATTCGAATAAATGTGGAAGTTATAAACAAAAGCGATATCAACTTTAAAACGCGCTAAATTTTGTTGATGTTTTGCGTATTCAGTTTGTATCGACATATCTCCGGCAGTACAAGAGCTGCACTTCTGAAACTTTGTACTTCAGTAGAAAATGCCTCTCCGCGACTGTCTGCAAAGTTTTGTTGCACAATTCGAATAAATGTGGAAGTTATAAACAAAAGCGATATCAACTATAAAACGCGCTAAATTTTGTTGATGTTTTGCGTATTCAGTTTGTATCGACATATCTCCTGCAGTACAAGAGCTGCACGTCTGAAACTTGGTACTTCAGTGGAAAATGTATCTCCGCTAATCTCTTCAAGGTTTCGTTTCACAATTCGAATAAATGTGGAAGTTATAAACAAAAGCGATATCAACTTTAAAACGCGCTAAATTTTGTTGATGATTTGCGTATTCAGTTTGTATCGACATATCTCCGGCAGTACAAGAGCTGCACTTCTGAAACTTGGTACTTCAGTAGAAAATGTGACTCCGCTGATCTCTGCAAAGTTTTGTTGCACAATTCGAATAAATGTGGAAGTTATAAACAAAAGCGATATCAACTTTAAAATGCGCTACATTTTGTTGATGTTTTGCGTATTCACTTTGTATCGACATATCTCCGGCAGTACAAAAGCTGCACTTCTGAAACTTGGTACTTCAGAAGACAATGTGACTCCGCTAATGTCTGCAAAGTTTCGTTTCACAATTCGAATAAATGTGGAAGTTATAAACAAAAGCGATATCAACTATTAAACGCGCTAAATTTTGTTGATGTTTTGCGTATTCAGTTTGTATCGACATATCTCCGGCAGTACAAGAGCTGCACTTCTGAAAATTGGTACTTCAGTAGGAAATGTAGCTTCGCTAATCTCTGCAAAGTTTCGTTGCACAATTCGAATAAATGTGGAAGTTATAAACAAAAGCGATATCAACTTTAAAACGCGCTAAATTTTGTTGATGTTTTGCGTATTCAGTTTGTATCGACATATCTCCGGCAGTACAAAGGCTGCACTTCTTAAACTTTGTACTTCAGTAGAAAATATGACTCCGCGACTGTTTGCAAAGTTTTGTTGCACAATCCGAATAAATGTGGAAGTTATAAACAAAAGCGATATCAACTTTAAAATGCACTACATTTTGTTGATGTTTTGCGTATTCAGTTTGTATCGACATATCTCCGGCAGTACAAGAGCTGCACTTCTGAAACTTGGCACTTCAGTAGAAAATATGACTCCGCTAATCTCTGCAAAGTTTCGTTGCACATGTCGAATAAATGTGGAAGTTATAAACAAAAGCGATATCAACTACAAAACGCGCTACATTTTGTTGATGTTTTGCGTATTCAGTTTGTATCGACATATCTACGGCAGTACAAGAGCTGCACTTCTGAAACTTGGTACTTCAGTAGAAAATGCCTATCCGCGACTGTCTGCAAAGTTTCGTTGCACAATTCGAATAAATGTGGAAGTTATAAACAAAAGCGATATCAACTATAAAACGCGCTTAATTTTGTTGATGTTTTGCGTATTCAGTTTGTATCGACATATATCCGGCAGTACAAGAGCTGCACTTCTGAAACTTGGTACCTCAGTATAAAATGTATCTCCGCTAATCTCTGCAAAGTTTCGTTGCACAATTCGAATAAATGTGGAAGTTATAAACAAAAGCGATATCAACTTTAAAACGCGCTAAATTTTGTTGATGTTTTGCGTATTCAGTTTGTATCGACATATCTCCGGCAGTACAAGAGCTGCACTTCTGAAACTTTGTACTTCAGTAGAAAATGCCTCTCCGCGACTGTCTGCAAAGTTTTGTTGCACAATTCGAATAAATGTGGAAGTTATAAACAAAAGCGATATCAACTATAAAACGCGCTAAATTTTGTTGATGTTTTGCGTATTCAGTTTGTATCGACATATCTCCTGCAGTACAAGAGCTGCACGTCTGAAACTTGGTACTTCAGTGGAAAATGTATCTCCGCTAATCTCTTCAAGGTTTCGTTTCACAATTCGAATAAATGTGGAAGTTATAAACAAAAGCGATATCAACTTTAAAACGCGCTAAATTTTGTTGATGATTTGCGTATTCAGTTTGTATCGACATATCTCCGGCAGTACAAGAGCTGCACTTCTGAAACTTGGTACTTCAGTAGAAAATGTGACTCCGCTGATCTCTGCAAAGTTTTGTTGCACAATTCGAATAAATGTGGAAGTTATAAACAAAAGCGATATCAACTTTAAAATGCGCTACATTTTGTTGATGTTTTGCGTATTCACTTTGTATCGACATATCTCCGGCAGTACAAAAGCTGCACTTCTGAAACTTGGTACTTCAGAAGACAATGTGACTCCGCTAATGTCTGCAAAGTTTCGTTTCACAATTCGAATAAATGTGGAAGTTATAAACAAAAGCGATATCAACTATTAAACGCGCTAAATTTTGTTGATGTTTTGCGTATTCAGTTTGTATCGACATATCTCCGGCAGTACAAGAGCTGCACTTCTGAAAATTGGTACTTCAGTAGGAAATGTAGCTTCGCTAATCTCTGCAAAGTTTCGTTGCACAATTCGAATAAATGTGGAAGTTATAAACAAAAGCGATATCAACTTTAAAACGCGCTAAATTTTGTTGATGTTTTGCGTATTCAGTTTGTATCGACATATCTCCGGCAGTACAAAGGCTGCACTTCTTAAACTTTGTACTTCAGTAGAAAATATGACTCCGCGACTGTTTGCAAAGTTTTGTTGCACAATCCGAATAAATGTGGAAGTTATAAACAAAAGCGATATCAACTTTAAAATGCACTACATTTTGTTGATGTTTTGCGTATTCAGTTTGTATCGACATATCTCCGGCAGTACAAGAGCTGCACTTCTGAAACTTGGCACTTCAGTAGAAAATATGACTCCGCTAATCTCTGCAAAGTTTCGTTGCACATGTCGAATAAATGTGGAAGTTATAAACAAAAGCGATATCAACTACAAAACGCGCTACATTTTGTTGATGTTTTGCGTATTCAGTTTGTATCGACATATCTCCGGCAGTACAAAAGCTGCACTTCTGAAACTTTGTACTTCAGTAGAAAATGCCTCTCCGCGACTGTCTGCAAAGTTTTGTTGCACAATTCGAATAAATGTGGAAGTTATAAACAAAAGCGATATCAACTATAAAACGCGCTAAATTTTGTGAGGTTTTGCGTATTCAGTTTGTATCGACATATCTCCGGCAGTACAAGAGCTGCACTTCTGAAACTTGGTACTTCAGTGGAAAATGTATCTCCGCTAATCTCTTCAAGGTTTCGTTTCACAATTCGAATAAATGTGGAAGTTATAAACAAAAGCGATATCAACTTTAAAACGCGCTAAATTTTGTTGATGTTTTGCGTATTCAGTTTGTATCGACATATCTACGGCAGTACAAGAGCTGCACTTCTGAAACTTGGTACTTCAGTAGAAAATGCCTATCCGCGACTGTCTGCAAAGTTTCGTTGCACAATTCGAATAAATGTGGAAGTTATAAACAAAAGCGATATCAACTATAAAACGCGCTAAATTTTGTTGATGTTTTGCGTATTCAGTTTGTATCGACATATATCCGGCAGTACAAGAGCTGCACTTCTGAAACTTGGTACCTCAGTATAAAATGTATCTCCGCTAATCTCTGCAAAGTTTCGTTGCACAATTCGAATAAATGTGGAAGTTATAAACAAAAGCGATATCAACTTTAAAACGCGCTAAATTTTGTTGATGTTTTGCGTATTCAGTTTGTATCGACATATCTCCGGCAGTACAAGAGCTGCACTTCTGAAACTTGGTACTTCAGTGGAAAATGTATCTCCGCTAATCTCTTCAAAGTTTCGTTGCACAATTCGAATAAATGTGGAAGTTATAAACAAAAGCGATATCAACTTTAAAACGCGCTAAATTTTGTTGATGTTTTGCGTATTCAGTTTGTATCGACATATCTCCGGCAGTACAAAAGCTGCACTTCTGAAACTTAGTACGTCAGTAGAAAATGTATCTTTGCTAATCTCTGCAAAGTTTCGTTGCACAATTCAAATAAATGTGGAAGTTATAAACAAAAGCGATATCAACTTTAAAACGCGCTAAATTTTGTTGATGTTTTGCGTATTCAGTTTGTATCGACATATCTCCTGCAGTACAAGAGCTGCACTTCTGAAACTTGGTACTTCAGTAGAACCTGGACTCCGCTGATGTCTGCAAAGTTTCGTTGCACAATTCGAATAAATGTGGAAGTTATAAACAAAAGCGATATCAACTTTAAAATGCGCTACATTTTGTTGATGTTTTGCGTATTCAGTTTGTATCGACATATCTCCGGCAGTACAAGAGCTGCACTTCTGAAACTTGGTACTTCAGTAGAAAATGTGACTCCGCTAATCTCTGCAAAGTTTCGTTGCACAATTCGAATAAATGTGGAAGTTATAAACAAAAGCGATATAAACTTTAAAACGCGCTATATTTTGTTGATGTTTTGCGTATTCAGTTTGTATCGACATATCTCCGGCAGTACAAGAGCTGCACTTCTGAAACTTGGTACTTCCGTAGAAAATGCCTCTCCGACACTGTCTGCAAAGTTTCGTTGCACAATTCGAATAAATGTGGAAGTCATAAACAAAAGCGATATCAATTATAAAACGCGCTAAATTTTGTTGATGTTTTGCGTATTCAGTTTGTATCGACATATCTCCGGCAGTCTAAGAGCTGCACTTCTGAAACGTGGTACCTCAGTAGAAAATGTGACTCCGCTGATCTCTGCAAAGTTTCGTTGCACAATTCGAATAAATGTGGAAGTTATAAACAAAAGCGATATCAACTTTAAAACGCGCTACATTTTGTTGATGTTTTGCGTATTCAGTTTGTATCGACATATCTCCGGCAGTACAAGAGCTGCACTTCTGAAACTTGGTACTTCAGTAGAAATGTGACTCCGCTAATCTCTGCAAAGTTTCGTTGCACAATTCGAATAAATGTGGAAGTTATAAACAAAAGCGATATCAACTATAAAACGCGCTAAATTTTGTTGATGTTTTGCGTATTCAGTTTGTATCGACATATCTCCGGCAGTACAAGAGCTGCACTTCTGAAACTTGGTACTTCAGTAGTAAATGTGACTCCGCTAATCTCTGCAAAGTTTCGTTGCACAATTCGAATAAATGTGGAAGTTATAAACAAAAGCGATATCAACTTTAAAACGCGCTAAATTTTGTTGATGTTTTGCGTATTCAGTTTGTATCGACATATATCAAGCAGTACAAGAGCTGCACTTCTGAAACTTGGTACTTCAGTGGAAAATGTATCTCCGCTAATCTCTTCAAGGTTTCGTTTCACAATTCGAATAAATGTGGAAGTTATAAACAAAAGCGATATCAACTTTAAAACGCGCTAAATTTTGTTTATGATTTGCGTATTCAGTTTGTATCGACATATCTCCGGCAGTACAAGAGCTGCACTTCTGAAACTTGGTACTTCAGTAGAAAATGTGACTCCGCTGACCTCTGCAAAGTTTTGTTGCACAATTCGAATAAATGTGGAAGTTATAAACAAAAGCGATATCAACTTTAAAACGCGCTAAATTTTGTTGATGTTTTGCGTATTCAGTTTGTATCGACATATATCAAGCAGTACAAGAGCTGCACTTCTGAAACTTGGTACTTCAGTAGAAAATGTGACTCCGCTGACCTCTGCAAAGTTTTGTTGCACAATTCGAATAAATGTGGAAGTTATAAACAAAAGCGATATCAACTTTAAAATGCGCTACATTTTGTTGATGTTTTGCGTATTCACTTTGTATCGACATATCTCCGGCAGTACAAAAGCTGCACTTCTGAAACTTGGTACTTCAGTAGAAAATGTGACTCCGCTAATGTCTGCAAAGTTTCGTTGCACAATTCGAATAAATGTGGAAGTTATAAACAAAAGCGATATCAACTATTAAACGCGCTAAATTTTGTTGATGTTTTGCGTATTCAGTTTGTATCGACATATCTCCGGCAGTACAAGAGCTGCACTTCTGAAAATTGGAACTTCAGTAGGAAATGTAGCTTCGCTAATCTCTGCAAAGTTTCGTTGCACAATTCGAATAAATGTGGAAGTTATAAACAAAAGCGATATCAACTTTAAAACGCGCTAAATTTTGTTGATGTTTTGCGTATTCAGTTTGTATCGACATATCTCCGGCAGTACAAAGGCTGCACTTCTTAAACTTTGTACTTCAGTAGAAAATATGACTCCGCGACTGTTTGCAAAGTTTTGTTGCACAATCCGAATAAATGTGGAAGTTATAAACAAAAGCGATATCAACTTTAAAATGCACTACATTTTGTTGATGTTTTGCGTATTCAGTTTGTATCGACATATCTCCGGCAGTACAAGAGCTGCACTTCTGAAACTTAGTACTTCAGTAGAAAATGTGACTCCGCTAATCTCTGCAAAGTTTCGTTGCACATGTCGAATAAATGTGGAAGTTATAAACAAAAGCGATATCAACTATAAAACGCGCTAAATTTTGTTGATGTTTTGCGTATTCAGTTTGTATCGACATATCTCCGGCAGTACAAAAGCTGCACTTCTGAAACTTTGTACTTACGTAGAAAATGCCTCTCCGCGACTGTCTGCAAAGTTTTGTTGCACAATTCGAATAAATGTGGAAGTTATAAACAAAAGCGATATCAACTTTAAAACGCGCTAAATTTTGTTGATGTTTTGCGTATTCAGTTTGTATCGACATATCTCCGGCAGTACAAAAGCTGCACTTCTGAAACTTGGTACTTCAGTGGAAAATGTATCTCCGCTAATCTCTTCAAGGTTTCGTTTCACAATTCGAATAAATGTGGAAGTTATAAACAAAAGCGATATCAACTTTAAAACGCGCTAAATTTTGTTGATGTTTTGCGTATTCAGTTTTTATCGACATATCTACGGCAGTACAAGAGCTGCACTTCTGAAACTTGGTACTTCAGTAGAAAATGCCTATCCGCGACTGTCTGCAAAGTTTCGTTGCACAATTCGAATAAATGTGGAAGTTATAAACAAAAGCGATATCAACTTGAAAACGCGCTAAATTTTGTTGATGTTTTGCGTATTCAGTTTGTATCGACATATATCCGGCAGTACAAGAGCTGCACTTCTGAAACTTGGTACCTCAGTATAAAATGTATCTCCGCTAATCTCTGCAAAGTTTCGTTGCACAATTCGAATAAATGTGGAAGTTATAAACAAAAGCGATATCAACTTTAAAACGCGCTAAATTTTGTTGATGTTTTGCGTATTCAGTTTGTATCGACATATCTCCGGCAGTACAAGAGCTGCACTTCTGAAACTTTGTACTTCAGTAGAAAATGCCTATCCGCGACTGTCTGCAAAGTTTCGTTGCACAATTCGAATAAATCTGGAAGTTATAAACAAAAGCGATATCAACTTTAAAACGCGCTAAATTTTGTTGATGTTTTGCGTATTCAGTTTGTATCGACATATCTCCGGCAGTACAAGAGCTGCACTTCTGAAACTTGGTACTTCAGTGGAAAATGTATCTCCGCTAATCTCTTCAAAGTTTCGTTGCACAATTCGAATAAATGTGGAAGTTATAAACAAAAGCGATATCAACTTTAAAACGCGCTAAATTTTGTTGATGTTTTGCGTATTCAGTTTGTATCGACATATCTCCGGCAGTACAAGAGCTGCACTTCTGAAACTTCGTACTTCAGTAGAAAATGTATCTTTGCTAATCTCTGCAAAGTTTCGTTGCACAATTCAAATAAATGTGGAAGTTATAAACAAAAGCGATATCAACTTTAAAACGCGCTAAATTTTGTTGATGTTTTGCGTATTCAGTTTGTATCGACATATCTCCGGCAGTACAAGAGCTGCACTTCTGAAACTTGGTACTTCAGTAGAACCTGGACTCCGCTGATCTCTGCAAAGTTTCGTTGCACAATTCGAATAAATGTGGAAGTTATAAACAAAAGCGATATCAACTTTAAAATGCGCTACATTTTGTTGATGTTTTGCGTATTCAGTTTGTATCGACATATCTCCGGCAGTACAAGAGCTGCACTTCTGAAACTTGGTACTTCAGTAGAAAATGTGACTCCGCTAATCTCTGCAAAGTTTCGTTGCACAATTCGAATAAATGTGGAAGTTATAAACAAAAGCGATATAAACTTTAAAACGCGCTATATTTTGTTGATGTTTTGCGTATTCAGTTTGTATCGACATATCTCCGGCAGTACAAGAGCTGCACTTCTGAAACTTGGTACTTCCGTAGAAAATGCCTCTCCGCGACTGTCTGCAAAGTTTCGTTGCACAATTCGAATAAATGTGGAAGTCATAAACAAAAGCGATATCAACTATAAAACGCGCTAAATTTTGTTGATGTTTTGCGTATTCAGTTTGTATCGACATATCTCCGGCAGTCTAAGAGCTGCACTTCTGAAACTTTGTACCTCAGTAGAAAATGTGACTCCGCTGATCTCTGCAAAGTTTCGTTGCACAATTCGAATAAATGTGGAAGTTATAAACAAAAGCGATATCAACTTTAAAACGCGCTACATTTTGTTGATGTTTTGCGTATTCAGTTTGTATCGACATATCTCCGGCAGTACAAGAGCTGCACTTCTGAAACTTGGTACTTCAGTAGAAATGTGACTCCGCTAATCTCTGCAAAGTTTCGTTGCACAATTCGAATAAATGTGGAAGTTATAAACAAAAGCGATATCAACTATAAAACGCGCTAAATTTTTTTGATGTTTTGCGTATTCAGTTTGTATCGACATATCTCCGGCAGTACAAGAGCTGCACTTCTGAAACTTGGTACTTCAGTAGAAAATGTGACTCCGCTAATCTCTGCAATGTTTCGTTGCACAATTCGAATAAATGTGGAAGTTATAAACAAAAGCGATATCAACTTTAAAACGCGCTAAATTTTGTTGATGTTTTGCGTATTCAGTTTGTATCGACATATATCAAGCAGTACAAGAGCTGCACTTCTGAAACTTGGTACCTCAGTAGAAAATGTATCTCCGCTTATCTCTGCAAAGTTTTGTTGCACAATTCGAATAAATGTGGAAGTTATAAACAAAAACGATATCCACTTAAAATCGCGCTAAATTTTGTTGATGTTTTGCGTATTCAGTTTGTATCGACATATCTACGGCAGTACAAGAGCTGCACTTCTGAAACTTGGTACTTCAGTAGAAAATGCCTATCCGCGACTGTCTGCAAAGTTTCGTTGCACAATTCGAATAAATGTGGAAGTTATAAACAAAAGCGATATCAACTATAAAACGCGCTAAATTTTGTTGATGTTTTGCGTATTCAGTTTGTATCGACATATATCCGGCAGTACAAAAGCTGCACTTCTGAAACTTGGTACCTCAGTATAAAATGTATCTCCGCTAATCTCTGCAAAGTTTCGTTGCACAATTCGAATAAATGTGGAAGTTATAAACAAAAGCGATATCAACTTTAAAACGCGCTAAATTTTGTTGATGTTTTGCGTATTCAGTTTGTATCGACATATCTCCGGCAGTACAAGAGCTGCACTTCTGAAACTTTGTACTTCAGTAGAAAATGCCTCTCCGCGACTGTCTGCAAAGTTTTGTTGCACAATTCGAATAAATGTGGAAGTTATAAACAAAAGCGATATCAACTATAAAACGCGCTAAATTTTGTTGATGTTTTGCGTATTCAGTTTGTATCGACATATCTCCTGCAGTACAAGAGCTGCACGTCTGAAACTTGGTACTTCAGTGGAAAATGTATCTCCGCTAATCTCTTCAAGGTTTCGTTTCACAATTCGAATAAATGTGGAAGTTATAAACAAAAGCGATATCAACTTTAAAACGCGCTAAATTTTGTTGATGATTTGCGTATTCAGTTTGTATCGACATATCTCCGGCAGTACAAGAGCTGCACTTCTGAAACTTGGTACTTCAGTAGAAAATGTGACTCCGCTGATCTCTGCAAAGTTTTGTTGCACAATTCGAATAAATGTGGAAGTTATAAACAAAAGCGATATCAACTTTAAAATGCGCTACATTTTGTTGATGTTTTGCGTATTCACTTTGTATCGACATATCTCCGGCAGTACAAAAGCTGCACTTCTGAAACTTGGTACTTCAGAAGACAATGTGACTCCGCTAATGTCTGCAAAGTTTCGTTTCACAATTCGAATAAATGTGGAAGTTATAAACAAAAGCGATATCAACTATTAAACGCGCTACATTTTGTTGATGTTTTGCGTATTCAGTTTGTATCGACATATCTCCGGCAGTACAAGAGCTGCACTTCTGAAAATTGGTACTTCAGTAGGAAATGTAGCTTCGCTAATCTCTGCAAAGTTTCGTTGCACAATTCGAATAAATGTGGAAGTTATAAACAAAAGCGATATCAACTTTAAAACGCGCTAAATTTTGTTGATGTTTTGCGTATTCAGTTTGTATCGACATATCTCCGGCAGTACAAAGGCTGCACTTCTTAAACTTTGTACTTCAGTAGAAAATATGACTCCGCGACTGTTTGCAAAGTTTTGTTGCACAATCCGAATAAATGTGGAAGTTATAAACAAAAGCGATATCAACTTTAAAATGCACTACATTTTGTTGATGTTTTGCGTATTCAGTTTGTATCGACATATCTCCGGCAGTACAAGAGCTGCACTTCTGAAACTTGGCACTTCAGTAGAAAATATGACTCCGCTAATCTCTGCAAAGTTTCGTTGCACATGTCGAATAAATGTGGAAGTTATAAACAAAAGCGATATCAACTATAAAACGCGCTAAATTTTGTTGATGTTTTGCGTATTCAGTTTGTATCGACATATCTCCGGCAGTACAAAAGCTGCACTTCTGAAACTTTGTACTTCAGTAGAAAATGCCTCTCCGCGACTGTCTGCAAAGTTTTGTTGCACAATTCGAATAAATGTGGAAGTTATAAACAAAAGCGATATCAACTATAAAACGCGCTAAATTTTGTGATGTTTTGCGTATTCAGTTTGTATCGACATATCTCCGGCAGTACAAGAGCTGCACTTCTGAAACTTGGTACTTCAGTGGAAAATGTATCTCCGCTAATCTCTTCAAGGTTTCGTTTCACAATTCGATTAAATGTGGAAGTTATAAACAAAAGCGATATCAACTTTAAAACGCGCTAAATTTTGTTGATGTTTTGCGTATTCAGTTTGTATCGACATATCTACGGCAGTACAAGAGCTGCACTTCTGAAACTTGGTACTTCAGTAGAAAATGCCTATCCGCGACTGTCTGCAAAGTTTCGTTGCACAATTCGAATAAATGTGGAAGTTATAAACAAAAGCGATATCAACTATAAAACGCGCTAAATTTTGTTGATGTTTTGCGTATTCAGTTTGTATCGACATATATCCGGCAGTACAAGAGCTGCACTTCTGAAACTTGGTACCTCAGTATAAAATGTATCTCCGCTAATCTCTGCAAAGTTTCGTTGCACAATTCGAATAAATGTGGAAGTTATAAACAAAAGCGATATCAACTTTAAAACGCGCTAAATTTTGTTGATGTTTTGCGTATTCAGTTTGTATCGACATATCTCCGGCAGTACAAGAGCTGCACTTCTGAAACTTGGTACTTCAGTGGAAAATGTATCTCCGCTAATCTCTTCAAAGTTTCGTTGCACAATTCGAATAAATGTGGAAGTTATAAACAAAAGCGATATCAACTTTAAAACGCGCTAAATTTTGTTGATGTTTTGCGTATTCAGTTTGTATCGACATATCTCCGGCAGTACAAAAGCTGCACTTCTGAAACTTAGTACGTCAGTAGAAAATGTATCTTTGCTAATCTCTGCAAAGTTTCGTTGCACAATTCAAATAAATGTGGAAGTTATAAACAAAAGCGATATCAACTTTAAAACGCGCTAAATTTTGTTGATGTTTTGCGTATTCAGTTTGTATCGACATATCTCCTGCAGTACAAGAGCTGCACTTCTGAAACTTGGTACTTCAGTAGAACCTGGACTCCGCTGATGTCTGCAAAGTTTCGTTGCACAATTCGAATAAATGTGGAAGTTATAAACAAAAGCGATATCAACTTTAAAATGCGCTACATTTTGTTGATGTTTTGCGTATTCAGTTTGTATCGACATATCTCCGGCAGTACAAGAGCTGCACTTCTGAAACTTGGTACTTCAGTAGAAAATGTGACTCCGCTAATCTCTGCAAAGTTTCGTTGCACAATTCGAATAAATGTGGAAGTTATAAACAAAAGCGATATAAACTTTAAAACGCGCTATATTTTGTTGATGTTTTGCGTATTCAGTTTGTATCGACATATCTCCGGCAGTACAAGAGCTGCACTTCTGAAACTTGGTACTTCCGTAGAAAATGCCTCTCTGCGACTGTCTGCAAAGTTTCGTTGCACAATTCGAATAAATGTGGAAGTCATAAACAAAAGCGATATCAATTATAAAACGCGCTAAATTTTGTTGATGTTTTGCGTATTCAGTTTGTATCGACATATCTCCGGCAGTCTAAGAGCTGCACTTCTGAAACGTGGTACCTCAGTAGAAAATGTGACTCCGCTGATCTCTGCAAAGTTTCGTTGCACAATTCGAATAAATGTGGAAGTTATAAACAAAAGCGATATCAACTTTAAAACGCGCTACATTTTGTTGATGTTTTGCGTATTCAGTTTGTATCGACATATCTCCGGCAGTACAAGAGCTGCACTTCTGAAACTTGGTACTTCAGTAGAAATGTGACTCCGCTAATCTCTGCAAAGTTTCGTTGCACAATTCGAATAAATGTGGAAGTTATAAACAAAAGCGATATCAACTATAAAACGCGCTAAATTTTGTTGATGTTTTGCGTATTCAGTTTGTATCGACATATCTCCGGCAGTACAAGAGCTGCACTTCTGAAACTTGGTACTTCAGTAGAAAATGTGACTCCGCTAATCTCTGCAAAGTTTCGTTGCACAATTCGAATAAATGTGGAAGTTATAAACAAAAGCGATATCAACTTTAAAACGCGCTAAATTTTGTTGATGTTTTGCGTATTCAGTTTGTATCGACATATATCAAGCAGTACAAGAGCTGCACTTCTGAAACTTGGTACTTCAGTGGAAAATGTATCTCCGCTAATCTCTTCAAGGTTTCGTTTCACAATTCGAATAAATGTGGAAGTTATAAACAAAAGCGATATCAACTTTAAAACGCGCTAAATTTTGTTGATGATTTGCGTATTCAGTTTGTATCGACATATCTCCGGCAGTACAAGAGCTGCACTTCTGAAACTTGGTACTTCAGTAGAAAATGTGACTCCGCTGATCTCTGCAAAGTTTTGTTGCACAATTCGAATAAATGTGGAAGTTATAAACAAAAGCGATATCAACTTTAAAATGCGCTACATTTTGTTGATGTTTTGCGTATTCACTTTGTATCGACATATCTCCGGCAGTACAAAAGCTGCACTTCTGAAACTTGGTACTTCAGTAGAAAATGTGACTCCGCTAATGTCTGCAAAGTTTCGTTGCACAATTCGAATAAATGTGGAAGTTATAAACAAAAGCGATATCAACTATTAAACGCGCTAAATTTTGTTGATGTTTTGCGTATTCAGTTTGTATCGACATATCTCCGGCAGTACAAGAGCTGCACTTCTGAAAATTGGAACTTCAGTAGGAAATGTAGCTTCGCTAATCTCTGCAAAGTTTCGTTGCACAATTCGAATAAATGTGGAAGTTATAAACAAAAGCGATATCAACTTTAAAACGCGCTAAATTTTGTTGATGTTTTGCGTATTCAGTTTGTATCGACATATCTCCGGCAGTACAAAGGCTGCACTTCTTAAACTTTGTACTTCAGTAGAAAATATGACTCCGCGACTGTTTGCAAAGTTTTGTTGCACAATCCGAATAAATGTGGAAGTTATAAACAAAAGCGATATCAACTTTAAAATGCACTACATTTTGTTGATGTTTTGCGTATTCAGTTTGTATCGACATATCTCCGGCAGTACAAGAGCTGCACTTCTGAAACTTAGTACTTCAGTAGAAAATGTGACTCCGCTAATCTCTGCAAAGTTTCGTTGCACATGTCGAATAAATGTGGAAGTTATAAACAAAAGCGATATCAACTATAAAACGCGCTAAATTTTGTTGATGTTTTGCGTATTCAGTTTGTATCGACATATCTCCGGCAGTACAAAAGCTGCACTTCTGAAACTTTGTACTTACGTAGAAAATGCCTCTCCGCGACTGTCTGCAAAGTTTTGTTGCACAATTCGAATAAATGTGGAAGTTATAAACAAAAGCGATATCAACTTTAAAACGCGCTAAATTTTGTTGATGTTTTGCGTATTCAGTTTGTATCGACATATCTCCGGCAGTACAAAAGCTGCACTTCTGAAACTTGGTACTTCAGTGGAAAATGTATCTCCGCTAATCTCTTCAAGGTTTCGTTTCACAATTCGAATAAATGTGGAAGTTATAAACAAAAGCGATATCAACTTTAAAACGCGCTAAATTTTGTTGATGTTTTGCGTATTCAGTTTTTATCGACATATCTACGGCAGTACAAGAGCTGCACTTCTGAAACTTGGTACTTCAGTAGAAAATGCCTATCCGCGACTGTCTGCAAAGTTTCGTTGCACAATTCGAATAAATGTGGAAGTTATAAACAAAAGCGATATCAACTTGAAAACGCGCTAAATTTTGTTGATGTTTTGCGTATTCAGTTTGTATCGACATATATCCGGCAGTACAAGAGCTGCACTTCTGAAACTTGGTACCACAGTATAAAATGTATCTCCGCTAATCTCTGCAAAGTTTCGTTGCACAATTCGAATAAATGTGGAAGTTATAAACAAAAGCGATATCAACTTTAAAACGCGCTAAATTTTGTTGATGTTTTGCGTATTCAGTTTGTATCGACATATCTCCGGCAGTACAAGAGCTGCACTTCTGAAACTTTGTACTTCAGTAGAAAATGCCTCTCCGCGACTGTCTGCAAGGTTTTGTTGCACAATTCGAATAAATGTGGAAGTTATAAACAAAAGCGATATCAACTATAAAACGCGCTAAATTTTGTTGATGTTTTGCGTATTCAGTTTGTATCGACATATCTCCTGCAGTACAAGAGCTGCACTTCTGAAACTTGGTACTTCAGTGGAAAATGTATCTCCGCTAATCTCTTCAAGGTTTCGTTTCACAATTCGAATAAATGTGGAAGTTATAAACAAAAGCGATATCAACTTTAAAACGCGCTAAATTTTGTTGATGATTTGCGTATTCAGTTTGTATCGACATATCTCCGGCAGTACAAGAGCTGCACTTCTGAAACTTGGTACTTCAGTAGAAAATGTGACTCCGCTGATCTCTGCAAAGTTTTGTTGCACAATTCGAATAAATGTGGAAGTTATAAACAAAAGCGATATCAACTTTAAAATGCGCTACATTTTGTTGATGTTTTGCGTATTCACTTTGTATCGACATATCTCCGGCAGTACAAAAGCTGCACTTCTGAAACTTGGTACTTCAGTAGAAAATGTGACTCCGCTAATGTCTGCAAAGTTTCGTTGCACAATTCGAATAAATGTGGAAGTTATAAACAAAAGCGATATCAACTATTAAACGCGCTAAATTTTGTTGATGTTTTGCGTATTCAGTTTGTATCGACATATATCCGGCAGTACAAGAGCTGCACTTCTGAAAATTGGTACTTCAGTAGGAAATGTAGCTTCGCTAATCTCTGCAAAGTTTCGTTGCACAATTCGAATAAATGTGGAAGTTATAAACAAAAGCGATATCAACTTTAAAACGCGCTAAATTTTGTTGATGTTTTGCGTATTCAGTTTGTATCGACATATCTCCGGCAGTACAAAGGCTGCACTTCTTAAACTTTGTACTTCAGTAGAAAATATGACTCCGCGACTGTTTGCAAAGTTTTGTTGCACAATCCGAATAAATGTGGAAGTTATAAACAAAAGCGATATCAACTTTAAAATGCACTACATTTTGTTGATGTTTTGCGTATTCAGTTTGTATCGACATATCTCCGGCAGTACAAGAGCTGCACTTCTGAAACTTGGTACTTCAGTAGAAAATGTGACTCCGCTAATCTCTGCAAAGTTTCGTTGCACATGTCGAATAAATGTGGAAGTTATAAACAAAAGCGATATCAACTATAAAACGCGCTAAATTTTGTTGATGTTTTGCGTATTCAGTTTGTATCGACATATCTCCGGCAGTACAAGAGCTGCACTTCTGAAACTTGGTACTTCAGTAGGAAATGTAGCTTCGCTAATCTCTGCAAAGTTTCGTTGCACAATTCGAATAAATGTGGAAGTTATAAACAAAAGCGATATCAACTTTAAAACGCGCTAAATTTTGTTGATGTTTTGCGTATTCAGTTTGTATCGACATATATCCAGCAGTACAAGAGCTGCACTTCTGAAACTTGGTACTTCAGTAGAAAATGTATCTCCGCTTATCTCTGCAAAGTTTTGTTGCACAATTCGAATAAATGTGGAAGTTATAAACAAAAACGATATCCACTTAAAATCGCGCTAAATTTTGTTGATGTTTTGCGTATTCAGTTTGTATCGACATATCTCCGGCAGTACAAGAGCTGCACTTCTGAAACTTGGTACTTCAGTAAAAAATGCCTATCCGCGACTGTCTGCAAAGTTTCGTTGCACAATTCGAATAAATGTGGAAGTTATAAACAAAAGCGATATCAACTATAAAACGCGCTAAATTTTGTTGATGTTTTGCGTATTCAGTTTGTATCGACATATATCCGGCAGTACAAGAGCTGCACTTCTGAAACTTGGTACCTCAGTATAAAATGTATCTCCGCTAATCTCTGCAAAGTTTCGTTGCACAATTCGAATAAATGTGGAAGTTATAAACAAAAGCGATATCAACTTTAAAACGCGCTAAATTTTGTTGATGTTTTGGGTATTCAGTTTGTATCGACATATATCCGGCAGTACAAGAGCTGCACTTCTGAAACTTGGTACCTCAGTATAAAATGTATCTCCGCTAATCTCTTCAAAGTTTCGTTGCACAATTCGAATAAATGTGGAAGTTATAAACAAAAGCGATATCAACTTTAAAACGCGCTAAATTTTGTTGATGTTTTGCGTATTAAGTTTGTATCGACATATCTCCGCCAGTACAAGAGCTGCACTTCTGAAACTTGGTACTTCAGTAGAAAATGTCTATCCGCGACTGTCTGCAAAGTTTCGTTGCACAATTCGAATAAATGTGGAAGTGATGAACAAAAGCGATATCAACTATAAAACGCGCTAATGTTTGTTGATGTTTTGTGTATTCAGTTTGTATCGACATATCTCCGGCAGTACAAGAGCTGCACTTCTTAAACTTAGTACTTCAGTAGACGATGTATTTCCGCGACTGTCTGCAAAGTTTCGTTGCACAATTCGAATAAATGTGGAAGTTATAAACAAAAGCGATATCAACTATAAAACGCGCTAAATTTTGTTGATGTTTTGCGTATTCAGTTTGTATCGACATATATCCGGCAGTACAAGAGCTGCACTTCTGAAACTTGGTACCTCAGTATAAAATGTATCTCCGCTAATCTCTGCAAAGTTTCGTTGCACAATTCGAATAAATGTGGAAGTTATAAACAAAAGCGATATCAACTATAAAACGCGCTAAATTTTGTTGATGTTTTGCGTATTCAGTTTGTATCGACATATCTCCGGCATTACAAAGGCTGCACTTCTGAAACTTTGTACTTCAGTAGAAAATGCCTCTCCGCGACGGTCTGCAAAGTTTTGTTGCACAATTCGAATAAATGTGGAAGTTATAAACAAAAGCGATATCAACTATAAAACGCGCTAAATTTTGTTGATGTTTTGCGTATTCAGTTTGTATCGACATATCTCCTGCAGTACAAGAGCTGCACTTCTGAAACTTGGTACTTCAGTGGAAAATGTATCTCCGCTAATCTCTTCAAGGTTTCGTTTCACAATTCGAATAAATGTGGAAGTTATAAACAAAAGCGATATCAACTTTAAAACGCGCTAAATTTTGTTGATGTTTTGCGTATTCAGTTTGTATCGACATATCTCCGGCAGTACAAGAGCTGCACTTCTGAAACTTGGTACTTCAGTAGAAAATGTGACTCCGCTGATCTCTGCAAAGTTTCGTTGCACAATTCGAATAAATGTGGAAGTTATAAACAAAAGCGATATAAACTTTAAAACGCGCTAAATTTTGTTGATGTTTTGCGTATTCAGTTTGTATCGACATATATCCGGCAGTACAAGAGCTGCACTTCTGAAACTTGATACCTCAGTAGAAAATGTATCTCCGCTTATCTCTGCAAAGTTTTGTTGCACAATTCGAATAAATGTGGAAGTTATAAACAAAAGCGATATCAACTTTAAAACGCGCTAAATTTTGTTGATGTTTTGCGTATTCAGTTTGTATCGACATATCTCCGGCAGTACAAGAGCTGCACTTCTGAAACTTGGTACTTCAGTAGAAAATGCCTATCCGCGACTGTCTGTAAAGTTTCGTTGCACAATTCGACTAAATGTGGAAGTTATAAACAAAAGCGATATCAACTATAAAACGCGCTAAATTTTGTTGATGTTTTGGGTATTCAGTTTTTATCGACATATATCCGGCAGTACAAGAGCTGCACTTCTGAAACTTGGTACCTCAGTATAAAATGTATCTCCGCTAATCTCTGCAAAGTTTCGTTGCACAATTCGAATAAATGTGGAAGTTATAAACAAAAGCGATATCAACTTTAAAACGCGCTAAATTTTGTTGATGTTTTGCGTATTCAGTTTGTATCGACATATCTCCGGCAGTACAAGAGCTGCACTTCTGAAACTTGGTACTTCAGTGGAAAATGTCTATCCGCGACTGTCTGCAAAGTTTCGTTGCACAATTCGAATAAATGTGGAAGTGATGAACAAAAGCGATATCAACTATAAAACGCGCTAAATTTTGTTGATGTTTTGTGTATTCAGTTTGTATCGACATATCTCCGGCAGTACAAGAGCTGCACTTCTGAAACTTGGTACTTCAGTAGAAAATGTGACTCCGCTAATCTCTGCAAAGTTTCGTTGCACAAGTCGAATAAATGTGGAAGTTATAAACAAAAGCGATATCAACTATAAAACGCGCTAAATTTTGTTGATGTTTTGCGTATTCAGTTTGTATCGACATATCTCCGGCAGTACAAGAGCTGCACTTCTGAAACTTGGTACTTCAGTAGAAAATGTGACTCCGCTGATCTCTGCAAAGTTTCGTTGCACAATTCGAATAAATGTGGAAGTTATAAACAAAAGCGGTATCAACTTTAAAATGCGCAACATTTTGTTGATGTTTTGCGTATTCACTTTGTATCGACATATCTCCGGCAGTACAAGAGCTGCACTTCTGAAACTTGGTACTTCAGTAGAAAATGTGACTCCGCTAATCTCTACAAAGTTTCGTTTCACAATTCGAATAAATGTGGAAGTTATAAACAAAAGCGATATAAACTTTAAAACGCCCTAAATTTTGTTAATGTTTTGCGTATTCAGTTTGTATCGACATATATCCGGCAGTACAAGAGCTGCACTTCTGAAACTTGGTACCTCAGTAGAAAATGTATCTCCGCTTATCTCTGCAAAGTTTTGTTGCACAATTCGAATAAATGTGGAAGTGATAAACAAAAGCGATATCAACTTTAAAACGCGCTAAATTTTGTTGATGTTTTGCGTATTCAGTTTGTATCGACATATCTCCGGCAGTACAAGAGCTGCACTTCTGAAACTTGGTACTTCAGTAGTAAATGCCTATCCGCGACTGTCTGCAAAGTTTCGTTGCACAATTCGAATAAATGTGGAAGTTGTAAACAAAAGCGATATCAACTATAAAACGCGCTAAATTTTGTTGATGTTTTGCGTATTCAGTTTGTATCGACATATCTCCGGCAATACAAGAGCTGCACTTCTGAAACTTGGTACCTCAGTATAAAATGTATCTCCGCTAATCTCTGCAAAGTTTCGTTGCACAATTGGAATAAATGTGGAAGTTATAAACAAAAGCGATATCAACTTTAAAACGCGCTAAATGTTGTTGATGTTTTGCGTATTCAGTTTGTATCGACATATCTCCGGCAGTACAAGAGCTGCACTTCTGAAACTTGGTACTTCAGTAGAAAATACCTCTCCGCGACTGTCTGCAAAGTTTCGTTGCACAATTCGAATAAATGTGGAAGTTATGAACAAAAGCGATATCAACTATAAAACGCGCTAAATTTTGTTGATGTATTGTGTATTCAGTTTGTATCGACATATCTCCGGCAGTACAAGAGCTGCACTTCTTAAACTTAGTACTTCAGTAGACGATGTATTTCCGCGACTGTCTGCAAAGTTTCGTTGCACAATTCGAATAAATGTGGAAGTTATAAACAAAAGCGATATCCACTTCAAAACGCGCTAAATTTTGTTGATGTTTTGCGTATTCAGTTTGTATCGACATATCTCCCGCAGTACAAGAGCTGCACTTCTGAAACTTGGTACTTCAGTAGGAAATGTATCTTCGCTAATCTCTGCAGTGTTTCGTTGCACAATTCGAATAAATGTGGAAGTTATAAACAAAAGCGATATTGACTTTAAAACGCGCTAAATTTTGTTGATGTTTTGCGTATCCAGTTTGTATCGACATATCTCCGGCAGTACAAAGGCTGCACTTCTGAAACTTTGTACTTCAGTAGAAAAAACCTCTCCGCGACTGTCTGCAAAGTTTCGTTGCACAATTCGAATAAATGTGGAAGTTATAAACAAAAGCGATATCAACTTTAAAATGCGCTACATTTTGTTGATGTTCTGCGTATTCAGTTTGTATCGACATATCTCCGGCAGTACAAGAGCTGCACTTCTGAAACTTGGTACTTCAGTAGAAAATGTGACTCCGCTAATCTCTGCAAAGTTTCGTTGCACAATTCGAATAAATGTGGAAGTTATAAACAAAAGCGATATCAGCTTTAAAACGCGCTAAATTTTGTTGATGTTTTACGTATTCAGTTTGTATCGACATATCTCCGGCAGTACAAGAGCTGCACTTCTAAAACTTGGTACTTCAGTAGAAAATGTGACTCCGCTGATCTCTGCAAAGTTTCGTTGCACAATTCGAATAAATGTGGAAGTTATAAACAAAAGCGATATCAACTTTAAAACGCGCTAAATTTTGTTGATGTTTTGCGTATTCAGTTTGTATCGACATATCTCCGGCAGTACAAGAGCTGCACTTCTGAAACTTGGTACTTCAGTTGAAGATACCTCTCCGCGACTGTCTGCAAAGTTTCGTTGCACAATTCGAATAAATGTGGAAGTTATGAACAAAAGCGATATCAACTATAAAACGCGCTAAATTTTGTTGATGTTTTGTGTATTCAGTTTGTATCGACATATCTCCGGCAGTACAAGAGCTGCACTTCTTAAACTTAGTACTTCAGTAGACGATGTATTTCCGCGACTGTCTGCTAAGTTTCGTTGCACAATTCGAATAAATGTGGAAGTTATAAACAAAAGCGATATCCACTTCAAAACGCGCTAAATTTTGTTGATGTTTTGCGTATTCAGTTTGTATCGACATATCTCCGGCAGTACAAGAGCTGCACTTCCGAAACTTGGTACTTCAGTAGAAAATGTGACTCCGCTAATCTCTGCAAAGTTTCGTTGCACAATTCGAATAAATGTGGAAGTTATAAACAAAAGCGTTATCAACTATAAAACGCGCTAAATTTTGTTGATGTTTTGCGTATTCAGTTTGTATCGACATATCTCCGGCAGTACAAGAGCTGCACTTCTGAAACTTGGTACTTCAGTAGAAAATGTGACTCCGCGACTGTCTGAAAAGTTTCGTTGCACAATTCTAATAAATGTGGAAGTTATAAACCACAACGATATAAACTTTAAAACGCCCTAAATTTTGTTGATGTTTTGCGTATTCAGTTTGTATCGACATATATCCGGCAGTACAAGAGCTGCACTTCTGAAACTTGGTACCTCAGTAGAAAATGTATCTCCGCTTATCTCTGCAAAGTTTCGTTGCACAATTCGAATAAATGTGGAAGTTATAAACAAAAGCGATATCAACTTTAAAATGCGCTACATTTTGTTGATGTTCTGCGTATTCAGTTTGTATCGACATATCTCCGGCAGTACAAGAGCTGCACTTCTGAAACTTGGTACTTCAGTAGAAAATGTGACTCCGCTAATCTCTGCAAAGTTTCGTTGCACAATTCGAATAAATGTGGAAGTTATAAACAAAAGCGATATCAGCTTTAAAACGCGCTAAATTTTGTTGATGTTTTACGTATTCAGTTTGTATCGACATATCTCCGGCAGTACAAGAGCTGCACTTCTAAAACTTGGTACTTCAGTAGAAAATGTGACTCCGCTGATCTCTGCAAAGTTTCGTTGCACAATTCGAATAAATGTGGAAGTTATAAACAAAAGCGATATCAACTTTAAAACGCGCTAAATTTTGTTGATGTTTTGCGTATTCAGTTTGTATCGACATATCTCCGGCAGTACAAGAGCTGCACTTCTGAAACTTGGTACTTCAGTTGAAGATACCTCTCCGCGACTGTCTGCAAAGTTTCGTTGCACAATTCGAATAAATGTGGAAGTTATGAACAAAAGCGATATCAACTATAAAACGCGCTAAATTTTGTTGATGTTTTGTGTATTCAGTTTGTATCGACATATCTCCGGCAGTACAAGAGCTGCACTTCTTAAACTTAGTACTTCAGTAGACGATGTATTTCCGCGACTGTCTGCTAAGTTTCGTTGCACAATTCGAATAAATGTGGAAGTTATAAACAAAAGCGATATCCACTTCAAAACGCGCTAAATTTTGTTGATGTTTTGCGTATTCAGTTTGTATCGACATATCTCCGGCAGTACAAGAGCTGCACTTCCGAAACTTGGTACTTCAGTAGAAAATCTGACTCCGCTAATCTCTGCAAAGTTTCGTTGCACAATTCGAATAAATGTGGAAGTTATAAACAAAAGCGTTATCAACTATAAAACGCGCTAAATTTTGTTGATGTTTTGCGTATTCAGTTTGTATCGACATATCTCCGGCAGTACAAGAGCTGCACTTCTGAAACTTGGTACTTCAGTAGAAAATGTGACTCCGCGACTGTCTGAAAAGTTTCGTTGCACAATTCTAATAAATGTGGAAGTTATAAACCAAAGCGATATAAACTTTAAAACGCCCTAAATTTTGTTGATGTTTTGCGTATTCAGTTTGTATCGACATATATCCGGCAGTACAAGAGCTGCACTTCTGAAACTTGGTACCTCAGTAGAAAATGTATCTCCGCTTATCTCTGCAAAGTTTCGTTGCACAATTCGAATAAATGTGGAAGTTATAAACAAAAGCGATATCAACTTTAAAACGCGCTAAATTTTGTTGATGTTTTGCGTATTCAGTTTGTATCGACATATATCCGGCAGTACAAGAGCTGCACTTCTGAAACTTGGTACTTCAGTAGAAAATGTGACTCCGCTAATGTCTGCAAAGTTTCGTTGCACAATTCGAATAAATGTGGAAGTTATAAACAAAAGCGATATCAACTATTAAACGCGCTAAATTTTGTTGATGTTTTGCGTATTCAGTTTGTATCGACATATCTCCGGCAGTACAAGAGCTGCACTTCTGAAACTTGGTACTTCAGTAGAAAATGTGACTCCGCTAATCTCTGCAAAGTTTCGTTGCACAATTCGAATAAATGTGGAAGTTATAAACAAAAGCGATATAAACTTTAAAACGCGCTAAATTTTGTTGATGTTTTGCGTATTCAGTTTGTATCGACATATATCCGGCAGTACAAGAGCTGCACTTCTGAAACTTGATACCTCAGTAGAAAATGTATCTCCGCTTATCTCTGCAAAGTTTTGTTGCACAATTCGAATAAATGTGAAAGTTATAAACAAAAGCGATATCAACTTTAAAACGCGCTAAATTTTGTTGATGTTTTGCGTATTCAGTTTGTATCGACATATCTCCGGCAGTACAAGAGCTGCACTTCTGAAACTTGGTACTTCAGTAGAAAATGCCTATCCGCGACTGTCTGCAAAGTTTCGTTGCACAATTCGAATAAATGTGGAAGTTATAAACAAAAGCGATATCAACTATAAAACGCGCTAAATTTTGTTGATGTTTTGGGTATTCAGTTTGTATCGACATATATCCGGCAGTACAAGAGCTGCACTTCTGAAACTTGGTACCTCAGTATAAAATGTATCTCCGCTAATCTCTGCAAAGTTTCGTTGCACAATTCGAATAAATGTGGAAGTTATAAACAAAAGCGATATCAACTTTAAAACGCGCTAAATTTTGTTGATGTTTTGCGTATTCAGTTTGTATCGACATATCTCCGGCAGTACAAGAGCTGCACTTCTGAAACTTGGTACTTCAGTAGAAAATGTCTATCCGCGACTGTCTGCAAAGTTTCGTTGCACAATTCGAATAAATGTGGAAGTGATGAACAAAAGCGATATCAACTATAAAACGCGCTAAATTTTGTTGATGTTTTGTGTATTCAGTTTGTATCGACATATCTCCGGCAGTACAAGAGCTGCACTTCTGAAACTTGGTACTTCAGTAGAAAATGTGACTCCGCTAATCTCTGCAAAGTTTCGTTGCACAAGTCGAATAAATGTGGAAGTTATAAACAAAAGCGATATCAACTATAAAACGCGCTAAATTTTGTTGATGTTTTGCGTATTCAGTTTGTATCGACATATCTCCGGCAGTACAAGAGCTGCACTTCTGAAACTTGGTACTTCAGTAGACAATGTGACTCCGCTGATCTCTGCAAAGTTTCGTTGCACAATTCGAATAAATGTGGAAGTTATAAACAAAAGCGGTATCAACTTTAAAATGCGCAACATTTTGTTGATGTTTTGCGTATTCACTTTGTATCGACATATCTCCGGCAGTACAAGAGCTGCACTTCTGAAACTTGGTACTTCAGTAGAAAATTTGACTCCGCTAATCTCTGCAAAGTTTCGTTGCACAATTCGAATAAATGTGGAAGTTATAAACAAAAGCGATATAAACTTTAAAACGCCCTAAATTTTGTTGATGTTTTGCGTATTCAGTTTGTATCGACATATATCCGGCAGTACAAGAGCTGCACTTCTGAAACTTGGTACCTCAGTAGAAAATGTATCTCCGTTTATCTCTGCAAAGTTTTGTTGCACAATTCGAATAAATGTGGAAGTTATAAACAAAAGCGATATCAACTTTAAAACGCGCTAAATTTTGTTGATGTTTTGCGTATTCAGTTTGTATCGACATATCTCCAACAGTACAAGAGCTGCACTTCTGAAACTTGGTACTTCAGTAGTAAATGCCTATCCGCGACTGTCTGCAAAGTTTCGTTGCACAATTCGAATAAATGTGGAAGTTGTAAACAAAAGCGATATCAACTATAAAACGCGCTAAATTTTGTTGATGTTTTGCGTATTCAGTTTGTATCGACATATCTCCGGCAATACAAGAGCTGCACTTCTGAAACTTGGTACCTCAGTATAAAATGTATCTCCGCTAATCTCTGCAAAGTTTCGTTGCACAATTCGAATAAATGTGGAAGTTATAAACAAAAGCGATATCAACTTTAAAACGCGCTAAATGTTGTTGATGTTTTGCGTATTCAGTTTGTATCGACATATCTCCGGCAGTACAAGAGCTGCACTTCTGAAACTTGGTACTTCAGTAGAAAATACCTCTCCGCGACTGTCTGCAAAGTTTCGTTGCACAATTCGAATAAATGTGAAGTTATGAACAAAAGCGATATCAACTATAAAACGCGCTAAATTTTGTTGATGTTTTGTGTATTCAGTTTGTATCGACATATCTCCGGCAGTACAAGAGCTGCACTACTTAAACTTAGTACTTCAGTAGACGATGTATTTCCGCGACTGTCTGCAAAGTTTCGTTGCACAATTCGAATAAATGTGGAAGTTATAAACAAAAGCGATATCCACTTCAAAACGCGCTAAATTTTGTTGATGTTTTGCGTATTCAGTTTGTATCGACATATCTCCCGCAGTACAAGAGCTGCACTTCTGACACTTGGTACTTCAGTAGGAAATGTATCTTCGCTAATCTCTGCAGTGTTTCGTTGCACAATTCGAATAAATGTGGAAGTTATAAACAAAAGCGATATCAACTTTGAAACGCGCTAAATTTTGTTGATGTTTTGCGTATCCAGTTTGTATCGACATATCTCCGGCAGTACAAGAGCTGCACTTCTGAAACTTAGTACTTCAGTAGTAAATGCCTATCCGCGACTGTCTGCAAAGTTTCGTTGCACAATTCGAATAAATGTGGAAGTTGTAAACAAAAGCGATATCAACTATAAAACGCGCTAAATTTTGTTGATGTTTTGCGTATTCAGTTTGTATCGACATATCTCCGGCAATACAAGAGCTGCACTTCTGAAACTTGGTACCTCAGTATAAAATGTATCTCCGCTAATCTCTGCAAAGTTTCGTTGCACAATTCGAATAAATGTGGAAGTTATAAACAAAAGCGATATCAACTTTAAAACGCGCTAAATGTTGTTGATGTTTTGCGTATTCAGTTTGTATCGACATATCTCCGGCAGTACAAGAGCTGCACTTCTGAAACTTGGTACTTCAGTAGAAAATACCTCTCCGCGACTGTCTGCAAAGTTTCGTTGCACAATTCGAATAAATGTGGAAGTTATGAACAAAAGCGATATCAACTATAAAACGCGCTAAAGTTTGTTGATGTTTTGTGTATTCAGTTTGTATCGACATATCTCCGGCAGTACAAGAGCTGCACTACTTAAACTTAGTACTTCAGTAGACGATGTATTTCCGCGACTGTCTGCAAAGTTTCGTTGCACAATTCGAATAAATGTCGAAGTTATAAACAAAAGCGATATCGACTTCAAAACGCGCTAAATTTTGTTGATGTTTTGCGTATTCAGTTTGTATCGACATATCTCCCGCAGTACAAGAGCTGCACTTCTGAAACTTGGTACTTCAGTAGGAAATGTATCTTCGCTAATCTCTGCAGTGTTTCGTTGCACAATTCGAATAAATGTGGAAGTGATAAACAAAAGCGATATCAACTTTAAAACGCGCTAAATTTTGTTGATGTTTTGCGTATCCAGTTTGTATCGACATATCTCCGGCAGTACAAGAGCTGCACTTCTGAAACTTGGTACTTCAGTAGAAAATACCTCTCCGCGACTGTCTGCAAAGTTTCGTTGCACAATTCGAATAAATGTGGAAGTTATGAACAAAAGCGATATCAACTATAAAACGCGCTAAATTTTGTTGATGTTTTGTGTATTCAGTTTGTATCGACATATCTCCGGCAGTACAAGAGCTGCTTACTTAAACTTAGTACTTCAGTAGACGATGTATTTCCGCGACTGTCTGCAAAGTTTCGTTGCACAATTCGAATAAATGTGGAAGTTATAAACAAAAGCGATATCCACTTCAAAACGCGCTAAATTTTGTTGATGTTTTGCGTATTCAGTTTGTATCGACATATCTCCGGCAGTACAAGAGCTGCACTTCTGAAACTTGGTACTTCAGTAGAAAATGTGACTCCGCTAATCTCTGCAAAGTTTCGTTGCACAATTCGAATAAATGTGGAAGTTATAAACAAAAGCGATATCAGCTTTAAAACGCGCTAAATTTTGTTGATGTTTTACGTATTCAGTTTGTATCGACATATCTCCGGCAGTACAAGAGCTGCACTTGTAAAACTTGGTACTTCAGTAGAAAATGTGACTCCGCTGATCTCTGCAAAGTTTCGTTGCACAATTCGAATAAATGTGGAAGTTATAAACAAAAGCGATATCAACTTTAAAACGCGCTAAATTTTGTTGATGTTTTGCGTATTCAGTTTGTATCGACATATCTCCGGCAGTACAAGAGCTGCACTTCTGAAACTTGGTACTTCATTAGAAAATGTGACTCCGCGACTGTCTGAAAAGTTTCGTTGCACAATTCGAATAAATGTGGAAGTTATAAACCAAAGCGATATAAACTTTAAAACGCCCTAAATTTTGTTGATGTTTTGCGTATTCAGTTTGTATCGACATATATCCGGCAGTACAAGAGCTGCACTTCTGAAACTTGGTACCCCAGTAGAAAATGTGACTCCGCTAATCTCTGCAAAGTTTCGTTGCACAATTCGAATAAATGTGGAAGTTATAAACAAAAGCGATATCAGCTTTAAAACGCGCTAAATTTTGTTGATGTTTTACGTATTCAGTTTGTATCGACATATCTCCGGCAGTACAAGAGCTGCACTTGTAAAACTTGGTACTTCAGTAGAAAATGTGACTCCGCTGATCTCTGCAAAGTTTCGTTGCACAATTCGAATAAATGTGGAAGTTATAAACAAAAGCGATATCAACTTTAAAACGCGCTAAATTTTGTTGATGTTTTGCGTATTCAGTTTGTATCGACATATCTCCGGCAGTACAAGAGCTGCACTTCTGAAACTTGGTACTTCAGTTGAAAATACCTCTCCGCGACTGTCTGCAAAGTTTCGTTGCACAATTCGAATAAATGTGGAAGTTATGAACAAAAGCGATATCAACTATAAAACGCGCTAAATTTTGTTGATGTTTTGTGTATTCAGTTTGTATCGACATATCTCCGGCAGTACAAGAGCTGCACTTCTTAAACTTGGTACTTCAGTAGAAAATGTGACTCCGCTAATCTCTGCAAAGTTTCGTTGCACAATTCGAATAAATGTGGAAGTTATAAACAAAAGCGTTATCAACTATAAAACGCGCTAAATTTTGTTGATGTTTTGCGTATTCAGTTTGTATCGACATATCTCCGGCAGTACAAGAGCTGCACTTCTGAAACTTGGTACTTCAGTAGAAAATGTGACTCCGCGACTGTCTGAAAAGTTTCGTTGCACAATTCGAATAAATGTGGAAGTTATAAACCAAAGCGATATAAACTTTAAAACGCCCTAAATTTTGTTGATGTTTTGCGTATTCAGTTTGTATCGACATATATCCGGCAGTACAAGAGCTGCACTTCTGAAACTTGGTACCTCAGTAGAAAATGTATCTCCGCTTATCTCTGCAAAGCTTTGTTGCACAATTCGAATAAATGTGGAAGTTATAAACAAAAGCGATATCAACTTTAAAACGCGCTAAATTTTGTTGATGTTTGGCGTATTCAGTTTGTATCGACATATCTCCGGCAGTACAAGAGCTGCACTTCTGAAACTTGGTACCTCAGTAGTAAATGCCTATCTGCGACTGTCTGCAAAGTTTCGTTGCACAATTCAAATAAATGTGGAAGTTATAAACAAAAGCGATATCAACTATAAAACGCGCTAAATTTTGTTGATGTTTTGCGTATTCAGTTTGTATCGACATATCTCCGGCAATACAAGAGCTGCACTTCTGAAACTTGGTACCTCAGTATAAAATGTATCTCCGCTAATCTCTGCAAAGTTTCGTTGCACAATTCGAATAAATGTGGAAGTTATAAACAAAAGCGATATCAACTTTAAAACGCGCTAAATGTTGTTGATGTTTTGCGTATTCAGTTTGTATCGACATATCTCCGGCAGTACAAGAGCTGCACTTCTGAAACTTGGTACTTCAGTAGAAAATACCTCTCCGTGACTGTCTGCAAAGTTTCGTTGCACAATTCGAATAAATGTGGAAGTTATGAACAAAAGCGATATCAACTATAAAACGCGCTAAATTTTGTTGATGTTTTGTGTATTCAGTTTGTATCGACATATCTCCGGCAGTACAAGAGCTGCACTTTTTAAACTTAGTACTTCAGTAGACGATGTATTTCCGCGACTGTCTGCAAAGTTTCGTTGCACAATTCGAATAAATGTGGAAGTTATAAACAAAAGCGATATCAACTTCAAAACGCGCTAAATTTTGTTGATGTTTTGCGTATTCAGTTTGTATCGACATATCTCCGGCAGTACAAGAGCTGCACTTCTGAAACTTGGTCCTTCAGTACGAAATGTATCTTCGCTAATCTCTGCAAAGTTTCGTTGCACAATTCGAATAAATGTGGAAGTTATAAACAAAAGCTATATCAACTTTAAAACGGTCTAAATTTTGTTGATGTTTTGCGTATCCAGTTTGTATCGACATATCTCCGGCAGTACAAAGGCTGCACTTCGTAAACTTTGTACTTCAGTAGAAAATGCCTCTCCGCGCCTGTCTGCAAAGTTTCGTTGCACAATTCGAATAAATGTGGAAGTTATAAACAAAAGCGATATCAACTTTAAAATGCGCTACATTTTGTTGATGTTTTGCGTATTCAGTTTGTATCGACATATCTCCGGCAGTACAAGAGCTGCACTTCTGAAACTTGGTACTTCAGTAGAAAATGTGACTCCGCTAATCTCTTCAAGGTTTCGTTTCACAATTCGAATAAATGTGAAAGTTATAAACAAAAGCGATATCAACTTTAAAACGCGCTAAATTTTGTTGATGATTTGCGTATTCAGTTTGTATCGACATATCTCCGGCAGTACAAGAGCTGCACTTCTGAAACTTGGTACTTCAGTAGAAAATGTGACTCCGCTGATCTCTGCAAAGTTTTGTTGCACAATTCGAATAAATGTGGAAGTTATAAACAAAAGCGATATCAACTTTAAAATGCGCTACATTTTGTTGATGTTTTGCGTATTCACTTTGTATCGACATATCTCCGGCAGTACAAAAGCTGCACTTCTGAAACTTGGTACTTCAGTAGAAAATGTGACTCCGCTAATGTCTGCAAAGTTTCGTTGCACAATTCGAATAAATGTGGAAGTTATAAACAAAAGCGATATCAACTATTAAACGCGCTAAATTTTGTTGATGTTTTGCGTATTCAGTTTGTATCGACATATCTCCGGCAGTACAAGAGCTGCACTTCTGAAACTTGGTACTTCAGTAGAAAATGTGACTCCGCTAATCTCTGCAAAGTTTCGTTGCACAATTCGAATAAATGTGGAAGTTATAAACAAAAGCGATATAAACTTTAAAACGCGCTAAATTTTGTTGATGTTTTGCGTATTCAGTTTGTATCGACATATATCCGGCAGTACAAGAGCTGCACTTCTGAAACTTGATACCTCAGTAGAAAATGTATCTCCGCTTATCTCTACAAAGTTTTGTTGCACAATTCGAATAAATGTGAAAGTTATAAACAAAAGCGATATCAACTTTAAAACGCGCTAAATTTTGTTGATGTTTTGCGTATTCAGTTTGTATCGACATATCTCCGGCTATACAAGAGCTGCACTTCTGAAACTTGGTACTTCAGTAGAAAATGCCTATCCGCGACTGTCTGCAAAGTTTCGTTGCACAATTCGAATAAATGTGGAAGTTATAAACAAAAGCGATATCAACTATAAAACGCGCTAAATTTTGTTGATGTTTTGGGTATTCAGTTTGTATCGACATATATCCGGCAGTACAAGAGCTGCACTTCTGAAACTTGGTACCTCAGTATAAAATGTATCTCCGCTAATCTCTGCAAAGTTTCGTTGCACAATTCGAATAAATGTTGAAGTTATAAACAAAAGCGATATCAACTTTAAAACGCGCTAAATTTTGTTGATGTTTTGCGTATTCAGTTTGTATCGACATATCTCCGGCAGTACAAGAGCTGCACTTCTGAAACTTGGTACTTCAGTAGAAAATGTCTATCCGCGACTGTCTGCAAAGTTTCGTTGCACAATTCGAATAAATGTGGAAGTGATGAACAAAAGCGATATCAACTATAGAACGCGCTAAATTTTGTTGATGTTTTGTGTATTCAGTTTGTATCGACATATCTCCGGCAGTACAAGAGCTGCACTTCTGAAACTTGGTACTTCAGTAGAAAATGTGACTCCGCTAATCTCTGCAAAGTTTCGTTGCACAAGTCGAATAAATGTGGAAGTTATAAACAAAAGCGATATCAACTATAAAACGCGCTAAATTTTGTTGATGTTTTGCGTATTCAGTTTGTATCGACATATCTCCGGCAGTACAAGAGCTGCACTTCTGAAACTTGGTACTTCAGTAGAAAATGTGACTCCGCTAATCTCTGCAAAGTTTCGTTGCACAATTCGAATAAATGTGGAAGTTATAAACAAAAGCGGTATCAACTTTAAAATGCGCAACATTTTGTTGATGTTTTGCGTATTCACTTTGTATCGACATATCTCCGGCAGTACAAGAGCTGCACTTCTGAAACTTGGTACTTCAGTAGAAAATGTGACTCCGCTAATCTCTGCAAAGTTTCGTTGCACAATTCGAATAAATGTGGAAGTTATAAACAAAAGCGATATAAACTTTAAAACGCACTAAATTTTGTTGATGTTTTGCGTATTCAGTTTGTATCGACATATATCCGGCAGTACAAGAGCTGCACTTCTGAAACTTGGTACCTCAGTAGAAAATGTATCTCCGCTTATCTCTGCAAAGTTTTGTTGCACAATTCGAATAAATGTGGAAGTTATAAACAAAAGCGATATCAACTTTAAAACGCGCTAAATTTTGTTGATGTTTTGCGTATTCAGTTTGTATCGACATATCTCCGGCAGTACAAGAGCTGCACTTCTGAAACTTGGTACTTCAGTAGTAAATGCCTATCCGCGACTGTCTGCAAAGTTTCGTTGCACAATTCGAATAAATGTGGAAGTTGTAAATAAAAGCGATATCAACTATAAAACGCGCTAAATTTTGTTGATGTTTTGCGTATTCAGTTTGTATCGACATATCTCCGGCAATACAAGAGCTGCACTTCTCAAACTTGGTACCTCAGTATAAAATGTATCTCCGCTAATCTCTGCAAAGTTTCGTTGCACAATTCGAATAAATGTGGAAGTGATAAACAAAAGCGATATCAACTTTAAAACGCGCTAAATGTTGTTGATGTTTTGCGTATTCAGTTTGTATCGACATATCTCCGGCAGTACAAGAGCTGCACTTCTTAAACTTAGTACTTCAGTAGACGATGTATTTCCGCGACTGTCTGCAAAGTTTCGTTGCACAATTCGAATAAATGTGGAAGTTATAAACAAAAGCGATATCCACTTCAAAACGCGCTAAATTTTGTTGATGTTTTGCGTATTCAGTTTGTATCGACATATCTCCCGCAGTACAAGAGCTGCACTTCTGAAACTTGGTACTTCAGTAGGAAATGTATCTTCGCTAATCTCTGCAGTGTTTCGTTGCACAATTCGAATAAATGTGGAAGTTATAAACAAAAGCGATATCAACTTTAAAATGCGCTACATTTTGTTGATGTTTTGCGTATTCAGTTTGTATCGACATATCTCCGGCAGTACAATAGCTGCACTTCTGAAACTTGGTACTTCAGTAGAAAATGTGACTCCGCTAATCTCTGCAAAGTTTCGTTGCACAATTCGAATAAATGTGGAAGTTATAAACAAAAGCGATATCAGCTTTAAAACGCGCTAAATTTTGTTGATGTTTTACGTATTCAGTTTGTATCGACATATCTCCGGCAGTACAAGAGCTGCACTTCTAAAACTTGGTACTTCAGTAGAAAATGTGACTCCGCTGATCTCTGCAAAGTTTTGTTGCACAATTCGAATAAATGTGGAAGTTATAAACAAAAGCGATATCAACTTTAAAAGGCGCTAAATTTTGTTGATGTTTTGCGTATTCAGTTTGTATCGACATATCTCCGGCAGTACAAGAGCTGCACTTCTGAAACTTGGTACTTCAGTTGAAAATACCTCTAAGCGACTGTCTGCAAAGTTTCGTTGCACAATTCGAATAAATGTGGAAGTTATGAACAAAAGCGATATCAACTATAAAACGCGCTAAATTTTGTTGATGTTTTGTGTATTCAGTTTGTATCGACATATCTCCGGCAGTACAAGAGCTGCACTTCTTAAACTAAGTACTTCCGTAGACGATGTATTTCCGCGACTGTCTGCTAAGTTTCGTTGCACAATTCGAATAAATGTGGAAGTTATAAACAAAAGCGATATCCACTTCAAAACGCGCTAAATTTTGTTGATGTTTTGCGTATTCAGTTTGTATCGACATATCTCCGGCAGTACAAGAGCTGCACTTCTGAAACTTGGTACTTCAGTAGAAAATGTGACTCCGCTAATCTCTGCAAAGTTTCGTTGCACAATTCGAATAAATGTGGAAGTTATAAACAAAAGCGTTATCAACTATAAAACGCGCTAAATTTTGTTGATGTTTTGCGTATTCAGTTTGTATCGACATATCTCCGGCAGTACAAGAGCTGCACTTCTGAAACTTGGTACTTCAGTAGAAAATGTGACTCCGCGACTGTCTGAAAAGTTTCGTTGCACAATTCGAATAAATGTGGAAGTTATAAACCAAAGCGATATAAACTTTAAAACGCCCTAAATTTTGTTGATGTTTTGCGTATTCAGTTTGTATCGACATATATCCGGCAGTACAAGAGCTGCACTTCTGAAACTTGGTACCTCAGTAGAAAATGTATCTCCGCTTATCTCTGCAAAGCTTTGTTGCACAATTCGAATAAATGTGGAAGTTATAAACAAAAGCGATATCAACTTTAAAACGCGCTAAATTTTGTTGATGTTTTGCGTATTCAGTTTGTATCGACATATCTCCGGCAGTACAAGAGCTGCACTTCTGAAACTTCGTACTTCAGTAGGAAATGCCTATCCGCGACTGTCTGCAAAGTTTCGTTGCACAATTCGAATAAATGTGGAAGTTATAAACAAAAGCGATATCAACTATAAAACGCGCTAAATTTTGTTGATGTTTTGCGTATTCAGTTTGTATCGACATATCTCCGGCAATACAAGAGCTGCACTCTGAAACTTGGTACCTCAGTATAAAATGTATCTCCGCTAATCTCTGCAAAGTTTCGTTGCACAATTCGAATAAATGTGGAAGTTATAAACAAAAGCGATATCAACTTTAAAACGCGCTAAATGTTGTTGATGTTTTGCGTATTCAGTTTGTATCGACATATCTCCGGCAGTACAAGAGCTGCACTTCTGAAACTTGGTACTTCAGTAGAAAATACCTCTCCGCGACTGTCTGCAAAGTTTCGTTGCACAATTCGAATAAATGTGGAAGTTATGAACAAAAGCGATATCAACTATAAAACGCGCTAAATTTTGTTGATGTTTTGTGTATTCAGTTTGTATCGACATATCTCCGGCAGTACAAGAGCTGCACTTCTTAAACTTAGTACTTCAGTAGACTATGTATTTCCGCGACTGTCTGCAAAGTTTCGTTGCACAATTCGAATAAATGTGGAAGTTATAAACAAAAGCGATATCAACTTCAAAACGCGCTAAATTTTGTTGATGTTTTGCGTATTCAGTTTGTATCGACATATCTAGGGCAGTACAAGAGCTGCACTTCTGAAACTTGGTACTTCAGTAGGAAATGTATCTTCGCTAATCTCTGCAAAGTTTCGTTGCACAATTCGAATAAATGTGGAAGTTATAAACAAAAGCGATATCAACTTTAAAACGCGCTAAATTTTGTTGATGTTTTGCGTATCCAGTTTGTATCGACATATCTCCGGCAGTACAAAGGCTGCACTTCGTAAACTTTGTACTTCAGTAGAAAATGCCTCTCCGCGCCTGTCTGCAAAGTTTCGTTGCACAATTCGAATAAATGTGGAAGTTATAAACAAAAGCGATATCAACTTTAAAATGCCCTACATTTTGTTGATGTTTTGCGTATTCAGTTTGTATCGACATATCTCCGGCAGTACAAGAGCTGCACTTCTGAAACTTGGTACTTAAGTAGAAAATGTGACTCCGCTAATCTCTGCAAAGTTTCGTTGCACAATTCGAATAAATGTGGAAGTTATAAACAAAAGCGATATCAGCTTTAAAACAAGCTAAATTTTGTTGATGTTTTGCGTATTCAGTTTGTATCGACATATCTCCGGCAGTACAAGAGCTGCACTTCTGAAACTTTGTACTTCAGTAGAAAATGTGACTCCGCTGATCTCTGCAAAGTTTCGTTGCACAATTCGAATAAATGTGGAAGTTATAAACAAAAGCGATATCAACTTTAAAACGCGCTAAATTTTGTTGATGTTTTGCGTATTCAGTTTGTATCGACATATCTCCGGCAGTACAAGAGCTGCACTTCTGAAACTTGGTACTTCAGTAGAAAATGTGACTCCGCTAATCTCTGCAAAGTTTCGTTGCACAATTCGAATAAATGTGGAAGTTATAAACAAAAGCGATATCAACTTTAAAACGCGCTAAATTTTGATGATGTTTTGCGTATTCAGTTTGTATCGACATATCTCCGGCTGTACAAGAGCTGCACTTCTGAAACTTGGTACCTCAGTAGAAAATGTATCTCCGCTTATCTCTGCAAAGTTTTGGGGCACAATTCGAATAAATGTGGAAGTTATAAACAAAAGCGATATCAACTTTAAAACGCGCTAAATTTTGTTGATGTTTTGCGTATTCAGTTTGTATCGACATATCTCCGGCAGTACAAGAGCTGCACTTCTGAAACTTGGTACTTCAGTAGAAAATTCCTATCCGCGACTGTCTGCAAAGTTTCGTTGCACAATTCGAATAAATGTGGAAGTTATAAACAAATACGATATCAACTATAAAACGCGCTAAATTTTGTTGATGTTTTGCGTATTCAGTTTGTATCGACATATATCCGGCAGTACAAGAGCTGCACTTCTGAAACTTGGTACCTCAGTATAAAATGTATCTCCGCTAATCTCTGCAAAGTTTCGTTGCACAATTCGAATAAATGTGGAAGTTATAAACAAAAGCGATATCAACTTTAAAACGCGCTAAATTTTGTTGATGTTTTGCGTATTCAGTTTGTATCGACATATCTCCGGCAGTACAAGAGCTGCACTTCTGAAATTTGGTACTTCAGTTGAAAATACCTCTCTGCGACTGGCTGCAAAGTTTCGTTGCACAATTCGAATAAATGTGGAAGTTATGAACAAAAGCGATATCAACTATAAAACGCGCTTAATTTTGTTGATGTTTTGTGTATTCAGTTTGTATCGACATATCTCCGGCAGTACAAGAGCTGCACTTCTTAAACTTAGGACTTCAGTAGACGATGTATTTCCGCGACTGTCTGCTAAGTTTCGTTGCACAATTCGAATAAATGTGGAAGTTATAAACAAAAGCGATATCCACTTCGATACGCGCTAAATTTTGTTGATGTTTTGCGTATTCAGTTTGTATCGACATATCTCTGGCAGTACAAGAGCTGCACTTCTGAAACTTCGTACTTCAGTAGGAAATGTATCTTCGCTAATCTCTGCAAAGTTTCGTTGCACAATTCGAATAAATGTGGAAGTTATAAACAAAAGCGATATCAACTTTAAAACGCGCTAAATTTTGTTGATGTTTTGCGTATTCAGTTTGTATCGACATATCTCCGGCATTACAAAGGCTGCACTTCTGAAACTTTGTACTTCAGTAGAAAATGCCTCTCCGCGACTGTCTGCGAAGTTTCGGAGCACAATTCGAATAAATGTGGAAGTTATAAACAAAAGCGATATCAACTATAAAACGCGCTAAATTTTGTTGATGTTTTGCGTATTCAGTTTGTATCGACATATCTCCGGCAGTACAAGAGCTGCACTTCTGAAACTTGGTACTTCAGTAGAAAATGCCTATCCGCAACTGTCTGCAAAGTTTCGTTGCACAATTCGAATAAATGTGGAAGTTATAAACAAATACGATATCAACTATAAAACGCGCTAAATTTTGTTGATGTTTTGCGTATTCAGTTTGTATCGACATATATCCGGCAGTACAAGAGCTGCACTTCTGAAACTTGGCACCTCAGTATAAAATGTATCTCCGCTAATCTCTGCAAAGTTTCGTTGCACAATTCGAATAAATGTGGAAGTTATAAAGAAAAGCGATATCAACTTTAAAACGCGCTAAATTTTGTTGATGTTTTGCGTATTCAGTTTGTATCGACATATATCCGGCAGTACAAGAGCTGCACTTCTGAAACTTGGTACCTCAGTAGAAAGTGTATCTCCGCTTATCACTGCAAAGTTTTGTTGCACAAGTCGAATAAATGTGGAAGTTATAAACAAAAGCGATATCAACTTTAAAAGGCACTTAATTTTGTTGATGTTTTGCGTATTCAGTTTGTATCGACATATCTCCGGCAGTACAAGAGATGCACTTCTGAAACTTGGTACTTCAGTAGGAAATGCCTATCCGCGACTGTCTGCAAAGTTTCGTTGCACAATTCGAATAAATGTGGAAGTTGTAAACAAAAGCGATATCAACTTTAAAACGCGCTAAATTTTGTTGATGTTTTGTGTATTCAGTTTGTATTGACATATCTCCGGCAGTACAAGTACTGCACTTCTGAAACTTAGTATTTCAGTAGACGCTGTATCTCCGCGACTGTCTGCAAAGTTTCGTTGCACAATTCGAATAAATGTGGAAGTTATAAACAAAAGCGATATCAACTTTAAAACGCGCTAAATTTTGTTGATGTTTTGCGTATTCAGTTTGTATCGAAATATCTCCGGCAGTACAAGAGCTGCACTTCTGAAACTTGGTACTTCAGTAGGAAATGTATCTTCGCTAATCTCTGCAAAGTTTCGTTGCACAATTCGATTAAATGTGGAAGTTATAAAAAAAAGCGATATCAACTTTAAAACGCGCTAAATTTTGTTGATGTTTTGCGTATTCAGTTTGTATCGACATATCTCCGGCAGTACAAGAGCTGCACTTCTGAAACTTTGTACTTCAGTACAAAATGCCTCTCCGCGACTGTCTGCAAAGTTTCGTTGCACAATTCGAATAAATGTGGAAGTTATAAACAAAAGCGATATCAACTATAAAACGCGCTAAATTTTGTTGATGTTTTGCGTATTCAGTTTGTATCGACATATCTCCGGCAGTACAAGAGCTGCACTTCTTAAACTTCGTACTTAAGTAGACCATGTATTTCCGCGACTGTCTGCAAAGTTTCGTTGCCTAATTGGAATTAATGTGGAAGTTATAAACAAAAGCGATATCAACTTCAAAACGCGCTAAATTTTGTTGATGTTTTGCGTATTCAGTTTGTATCGACATATCTCCGGCAGTATAAGAGCTGCACTTCTGACACTTAGTACTTCAGTGGAAGTTGTATCTCTGCTAATCTCTTCAAAGTTTCGTTGAGCAATTCGATTAAATGTGGAAGTCATAAACAAAAGCGATATCAACTTTAAAACGCGCTACATTTTGTTTATGTTTTGCGTATTCAGTTTGTATCGACATATCTCTTGCAGTACAAGAGCTGCACTTCTGAAACTTGGTACTTCAGTAGAAAATGCCTATCCGCGACTGGCGGCAAAGTTTCGTTGCACAATTCGAATAAATGTGGAAGTTATAAACAAAAGCGATATCAACTATAAAACGCGCTAAATTTTGTTGATGTTTTGCGTATTCAGTTTGTATCGACATAGCTCCGGCAGTACAAGAGCTGCACTTCTGAAACTTCGTACTTCAGTAGAAAATGGACTCCGCTAATCTCTGCAAAGTTTCGTTGCACAATTCGAATAAATGTGGAAGTTATAAACAACAGCGATATCAACTTTAAAACGCGCTAAATTTTGTTGATGTTTTGCGTATTCAGTTTGTATCGACATATCTCCGGCAGTACAAGAGCTGCACTTCTGAAACTTCGTACTCCAGTAGGAAATGTATCTTCGCTAATCTCAACAAAGTTTCGTTGCACAATTCGAATAAATGTGGAAGTTATAAACAAAAGCGATATCAACTTTAAAACGCGCTAAATTTTGTTGATGTTTTGCGTATTCAGTTTGTATCGACATATCTCCGGCATTACAAAGGCTGCACTTCTGAAACTTTGTACTTCAGTAGAAAATGCCTCTCCGCGACTGTCTGCAAAGTTTTGTTGCACAATTCGAATAAATGTGGAAGTTATAAACAAAAGCGATATCAACTATAAAACGCGCTAAATTTTGTTGATGTTTTGCGTATTCAGTTTGTATCGACATATCTCCGGCAGTACAAGAGCTGCACTTCTGAAACTTGGTACTTCAGTGGAAAATGTATCTCCGCTAATCTCTTCAAGGTTTCGTTTCACAATTCGAATAAATGTGGAAGTTATAAACAAAAGCGATATCAACTTTAAAACGCGCTAAATTTTGTTGATGTTTTGCGTATTCAGTTTGTATCGACATATCTCCGGCAGTACAAAGGCTGCACTTCTGAAACTTTGTACTTCAGTAGAAAATGCCTATCCGCAACTGTCTGCAAAGTTTCGTTGCACAATTCGAATAAATGTGGAAGTTATAAACAAATACGATATCAACTATAAAACGCGCTAAATTTTGTTGATGTTTTGCGTATTCAGTTTGTATCGACATATATCCGGCAGTACAAGAGCTGCACTTCTGAAACTTGGTACCTCAGTATGAAATGTATCTCCGCTAATCTCTGCAAAGTTTCGTTGCACAATTCGAATAAATGTGGAAGTTATAAAGAAAAGCGATATCAACTTTAAAACGCGCTAAATTTTGTTGATGTTTTGCGTATTCAGTTTGTATCGACATATATCCGGCAGTACAAGAGCTGCACTTCTGAAACTTGGTACCTCAGTAGAAAGTGTATCTCCGCTTATCACTGCAAAGTTTTGTTGCACAAGTCGAATAAATGTGGAAGTTATAAACAAAAGCGATGACACCTTTGAAAGGCACTTAATTTTGTTGATGTTTTGCGTATTCAGTTTGTATCGACATATCTCCGGCAGTACAAGATATGCACTTCTGAAACTTGGTACTTCAGTAGGAAATGCCTATCCGCGACTGTCTGCAAAGTTTCGTTGCACAATTCGAATAAATGTGGAAGTTGTAAACAAAAGCGATATCAACTTTAAAACGCGCTAAATTTTGTTGATGTTTTGTGTATTCAGTTTGTATTGACATATCTCCGGCAGTACAAGTACTGCACTTCTGAAACTTAGTATTTCAGTAGACGCTGTATCTCCGCGACTGTCTGCAAAGTTTCGTTGCACAATTCGAATAAATGTGGAAGTTATAAACAAAAGCGATATCAACTTTAAAACGCGCTAAATTTTGTTGATGTTTTGCGTATTCAGTTTGTATCGAAATATCTCCGGCAGTACAAGAGCTGCACTTCTGAAACTTGGTACTTCAGTAGGAAATGTATCTTCGCTAATCTCTGCAAAGTTTCGTTGCACAATTCGATTAAATGTGGAAGTTATAAAAAAAAGCGATATCAACTTTAAAACGCGCTAAATTTTGTTGATGTTTTGCGTATTCAGTTTGTATCGACATATCTCCGGCAGTACAAAGGCTGCACTTCTGAAACTTTGTACTTCAGTAGAAAATGCCTCTCCGCGACTGTCTGCAAAGTTTCGTTGCACAATTCGAATAAATGTGGAAGTTATAAACAAAAGCGATATCAACTATAAAACGCGCTAAATTTTGTTGATGTTTTGCGTATTCAGTTTGTATCGACATATCTCCGGCAGTACAAGAGCTGCACTTCTTAAACTTCGTACTTAAGTAGACCATGTATTTCCGCGACTGTCTGCAAAGTTTCGTTGCCTAATTGGAATTAATGTGGAAGTTATAAACAAAAGCGATATCAACTTTAAAACGCGCTAAATTTTGTTGATGTTTTGCGTATTCAGTTTGTATCGACATATCTCCGGCAGTATAAGAGCTGCACTTCTGACACTTAGTACTTCAGTGGAAGTTGTATCTCTGCTAATCTCTTCAAAGTTTCGTTGAGCAATTCGAATAAATGTGGAAGTTATAAACAAAAGCGATATCAACTTTAAAACGCGCTACATTTTGTTTATGTTTTGCGTATTCAGTTTGTATCGCTATATCTCCGGCAGTACAAGAGCTGCACTTCTGAAACTTGGTACTTCAGTAGAAAATGCCTATCCGCGACTGGCGGCAAAGTTTCGTTGCACAATTCGAATAAATGTTGAAGTTATAAACAAAAGCGATATCAACTATAAAACGCGCTAAATTTTGTTGATGTTTTGCGTATTCAGTTTGTATCGACATAGCTCCGGCAGTACAAGAGCTGCACTTCTGAAACTTCGTACTTCAGTAGAAAATGGACTCCGCTAATCTCTGCAAAGTTTCGTTGCACAATTCGAATAAATGTGCAAGTTATAAACAAAAGCGATATCAACTTTAAAACGCGCTAAATTTTGTTGATGTTTTGCGTATTCAGTTTGTATCGACATATCTCCGGCAGTACAAGAGCTGCACTTCTGAAACTTGGTACTTCAGTAGAAAATGCCTATCCGCGACTGGCGGCAAAGTTTCGTCACAATTCGTATAAATGTGGAAGTTATAAACAAAAGCGATATCAACTTTAAAACGCGCTAAATTTTGTTGATGTTTTGCGTATTCAGTTTGTATCGACATATCTCCTGCAGTACAAGAGCTGCACTTCTGAAACTTGGTACTTCAGTAGAAAATGCCTATCCGTTACTGTCTGCAAAGTTTCGTTTCACAATTCGAATAAATGTGGAAGTTATAAACAAAAGCGATATCAACTTTAAAACACGCTAAAATTTGTTGATGTTTTGCGTATTCAGTTTGTATCGACATATCTCCTGCAGTCCAAGAGCTGCACTTCTGAAACTTGGTACTTCAGTAGAAAATGTATCTCCGCTAATCTCTTCAAAGTTTCGTTGCACAATTCGAATAAATGTATAAGTTATAAACAAAAGCGATATCAACTTTAAAACGCGCTAAATTTTGTTGATGTTTTGCGTATTCAGTTTGTATAGACATAGCTCCGGCAGTACAAGAGCTGCACTTCTGAAACTTGGTACTTCAGTAGAAAATGGACTCCGCTAATCTCTGCAAAGTTTCGTTGCACAATTCGAATAAATGTGGAAGTTATAAACAAAAGCGATATCAACTTTAAAACGCGCTAAATTTTTTTGATGTTTTGCGTATTCAGTTTGTATCGACATATCTCCGGCAGTACAAGAGCTGCACTTCTGAAACTTGGTACTTCAGTAGAAAATGCCTATCCGCGATTGGCGGCAAAGTTTCGTTGCACAATTCGACTAAATGTGGAAGTTATAAACAAAAGCGTTATCAACTTTAAAACGCGCTAAATTTTGTTGATGTTTTGCGTATTCAGTTTGTATCGACATATCTCCGGCAGTACAAGAGCTGCACTTCTGAAACTTGGTACTTCAGTAGAAAATGTGACTCCGCTAATCTCTGCAAAGTTTCGTTGCACAATTCGAATAAATGTGGAAGTTATAAACAAAAGCGATATCAACTTTAAAACGCGCTAAATTTTGATGATGTTTTGCGTATTCAGTTTGTATCGACATATCTCCGGCTGTACAAGAGCTGCACTTCTGAAACTGTGGTACTACAGTAGAAAATGTGACTCCGCTAATCTCTGCAAAGTTTCGTTGCACAATCCGAATAAATGTGGAAGTTATAAACAAAAGCAATATCAACTTTAAAACGCGCTAAATTTTGTTGATGTTTCGCGTATTCAGTTTGTATCGACATATATCCGGCAGTACAAGAGCTGCACTTCTGAAACTTGGTACCTCAGTAGAAAATGTATCTCCGCTTATCTCTGCAAAGTTTTGTTGCACAATTCGAATAAATGTGGAAGTTATAAACAAAAGCGATATCAACTTTAAAACGCGCTAAATTTTGTTGATGTTTTGCGTATTCAGTTTGTATCGACATATCTCACGCAGTACAAGAGCTGCACTTCTGAAACTTGGTACTTCAGTAGAAAATGCCTATCCGCGACTGTCTGCAAAGTTTCGTTGCACAATTCGAATAAATGTGGAAGTTATAAATAAATACGATATCAACTATAAAACGCGCTAAATTTTGTTGATGTTTTGCGTATTCAGTTTGTATCGACATATATCCGGCAGTACAAGAGCTGCACTTCTGAAACTTGGTACCTCAGTATAAAATGTATCTCCGCTAATCTCTGCAAAGTTTCGTTGCACAATTCGAATAAATGTGGAAGTTATAAACAAAAGCGATATCAACTTTAAAACGCGCTAAATTTTGTTGATGTTTTGCGTATTCAGTTTGTATCGACATATCTCCGGCAGTACAAGAGCTGCACTTCTGAAACTTGGTACTTCAGTTGAAAATACCTCTCTGCGACTGTCTGCAAAGTTTCGTTGCACAATTCGAATAAATGTGGAAGTTATGAACAAAAGCGATATCAACTATAAAACGCGCTTAATTTTGTTGATGTTTTGTGTATTCAGTTTGTATCGACATATCTCCGGCAGTACAAGAGCTGCACTTCTTAAACTTAGGACTTCAGTAGACGATGTATTTCCGCGACTGTCTGCCAAGTTTCGTTGCACAATTCGAATAAATGTGGAAGTTATAAACAAAAGCGATATCCACTTCGATACGCGCTAAATTTTGTTGATGTTTTGCGTATTCAGTTTGTATCGACATATCTCCGGCAGTACAAGAGCTGCACTTCTGAAACTTCGTACTTCAGTAGGAAATGTATCTTCGCTAATCTCTGCAAAGTTTCGTTGCACAATTCGAATAAATGTGGAAGTTATAAACAAAAGCGATATCAACTATAAAACGCGCTAAATTTTGTTGATGTTTTGCGTATTCAGTTTGTATCGACATATCTCCGGCAGTACAAGAGCTGCACTTCTGAAACTTGGTACTTCAGTGGAAAATGTATCTCCGCTAATCTCTTCAAGGTTTCGTTTCACAATTCGAATAAATGTGGAAGTTATAAACAAAAGCGATATCAACTTTAAAACGCGCTAAATTTTGTTGATGTTTTGCGTATTCAGTTTGTATCGACATATCTCCGGCAGTACAAAGGCTGCACTTCTGAAACTTTGTACTTCAGTAGAAAATGCCTATCCGCGACTGTCTGCAAAGTTTCGTTGCACAATTCGAATAAATGTGGAAGTTATAAACAAATACGATATCAACTATAAAACGCGCTAAATTTTGTTGATGTTTTGCGTATTCAGTTTGTATCGACATATATCCGGCAGTACAAGAGCTGCACTTCTGAAACTTGGTACCTCAGTATAAAATGTATCTCCGCTAATCTCTGCAAAGTTTCGTTGCACAATTCGAATAAATGTGGAAGTTATAAAGAAAAGCGATATCAACTTTAAAACGCGCTAAATTTTGTTGATGTTTTGCGTATTCAGTTTGTATCGACATATCTCCGGCAGTACAAGAGCTGCACTTCTTAAACTTGGTACTTCAGTTGAAAATACCTCTCCGCGACTGTCTGCAAAGTTTCGTTGCACAATTCGAATAAATGTGGAAGTTATGAACAAAAGCGATATCAACTATAAAACGCGCTAAATTTTGTTGATGTTTTGTGTATTCAGTTTGTATCGACATATCTCCGGCAGTACAAGAGCTGCACTTCTTAAACTTAGTACTTTAGTAGACGATGTATTTCCGCGACTGTCTGCTAAGTTTCGTTGCACAATTCGAATAAATGTGGAAGTTATAAACAAAAGCGATATCCACTTCAAAAGGCGCTAAATTTTGTTGATGTTTTGCGTATTCAGTTTGTATCGACATATCTCCGGCAGTACAAGAGCTGCATATCTGAAACTTCGTACTTCAGTAGGAAATGTATCTTCGCTAATCTCTGCAAAGTTTCGTTGCACAATTCGAATAAATGTGGAAGTTATAAACAAAAGCGATATCAACTTTAAAACGCGCTAAATTTTGTTGATGTTTTGCGTATTCAGTTTGTATCGACATATCTCCGGCAGTACAAAGGCTGCACTTCTGAAACTTTGTACTTCAGTAGAAAATGCCTCTCCGCGACTGTCTGCAAAGTTTTGTTGCACAATTCGAATAAATGTGGAAGTTATAAACAAAAGCGATATCAACTATAAAACGCGCTAAATTTTGTTGATGTTTTGCGTATTCAGTTTGTATCGACATATCTCCGGCAGTACAAGAGCTGCACTTCTGAAACTTGGTACTTCAGTGGAAAATGTATCTCCGCTAATCTCTTCAAGGTTTCGTTTCACACTTCGAATAAATGTGGAAGTTATAAACAAAAGCGATATCAACTTTAAAACGCGCTAAATTTTGTTGATGTTTGGCGTATTCAGTTTGTATCGACATATCTCCGGCAGTACAAGAGCTGCACGTCTGAAACTTGGTACTTCAGTAGAAAATGTGACTCCGCTGATCTCTGCAAAGTTTCGTTGCACAATTCGAATAAATGTGGAAGTTATAAACAAAAGCGATATCAACTTTAAAATGCGCTACATTTTGTTGATGTTTTGCGTATTAAGTTTGTATCGACATATCTCCGGCAGTACAAGAGCTGCACTTCTGAAACTTGGTACCTCAGTAGAAAATGTGACTCTGCTAATCTCTGCAAAGTTTCGTTGCACAATTCGAATAAATGTGGAAGTTATAAACAAAAGCGATATCAACTATAAAACGCGCTAAATTTTGTTGATGTTTTGCGTATTCAGTTTGTATCGACATATCTCCGGCAGTACAAGAGCTGCACTTCTGAAACTTGGTACTTCAGTAGAAAATGTGACTCCGCTAATCTCTGCAAAGTTTCGTTGCACAATTGGAATAAATGTGGAAGTTATAAACAAAAGCGATATCAGCTTTAAAACGCGCTAAATTTTGTTGATGTTTTACGTATTCAGTTTGTATCGACATATCTCCGGCAGTACAAGAGCTGCACTTCTGAAACTTGGTACTTCAGTAGAAAATGCCTCTCCGCGACTGTCTGCAAAGTTTCGTTGCACAATCCGAATAAATGTGGAAGTTATAAACAAAAGCGATATCTACTTTAAAACGCGCTAAATTTTGTTGATGTTTTGCGTATTCAGTTTGTATCGACATATCTCCGGCAGTACAAGAACTGCACTTCTTAAACTTAGTACTTCAGTAGACGATGTATTTTCGCGACTGTCTTCAAAGTTTCGTTGCACAATTCGAATAAATGTTGAAGTTATAAACAAAAGCGATATCCACTTCAAAACGCGCTAAATTTTGTTGATGTTTTGCGTATTCAGTTTGTATAAGCCTATCTCCGGAAGTACAAGAGCTGCACTTCTGAAACTTGCTACTTCATAAGTCAATGTGACTCCGCTGATCTCTGCAAAGTTTCGTTGCACAATTCCAATAAATGTGGAAGTTATAAACAAAAGCGATATCAACTTTAAAACGCGCGAAATTTTGTTGATGTTTTGCGTATTCAGTTTGTATCGACATATCTCCGGCAGTACAAGAGCTGCACTTCTGAAACTTGGTACCTCAGTAGAAAATGTATCTCCGCTTATCTCTGCAAAGTTTTGTTGCACAATTCGAATAAATGTGGAAGTTATAAACAAAAGCGATATCAACTTTAAAACGCGCTAAATTTTGTTGATGTTTTGCGTATTCAGTTTGTATCGACATATCTCACGCAGTACAAGAGCTGCACTTCTGAAACTTGGTACTTCAGTAGAAAATGCCTATCCGCGACTGTCTGCAAAGTTTCGTTGCACAATTCGAATAAATGTGGAAGTTATAAATAAATACGATATCAACTATAAAACGCGCTAAATTTTGTTGATGTTTTGCGTATTCAGTTTGTATCGACATATATCCGGCAGTACAAGAGCTGCACTTCTGAAACTTGGTACCTCAGTATAAAATGTATCTCCGCTAATCTCTGCAAAGTTTCGTTGCACAATTCGAATAAATGTGGAAGTTATAAACAAAAGCGATATCAACTTTAAAACGCGCTAAATTTTGTTGATGTTTTGCGTATTCAGTTTGTATCGACATATCTCCGGCAGTACAAGAGCTGCACTTCTGAAACTTGGTACTTCAGTTGAAAATACCTCTCTGCGACTGTCTGCAAAGTTTCGTTGCACAATTCGAATAAATGTGGAAGTTATGAACAAAAGCGATATCAACTATAAAACGCGCTTAATTTTGTTGATGTTTTGTGTATTCAGTTTGTATCGACATATCTCCGGCAGTACAAGAGCTGCACTTCTTAAACTTAGGACTTCAGTAGACGATGTATTTCCGCGACTGTCTGCCAAGTTTCGTTGCACAATTCGAATAAATGTGGAAGTTATAAACAAAAGCGATATCCACTTCGATACGCGCTAAATTTTGTTGATGTTTTGCGTATTCAGTTTGTATCGACATATCTCCGGCAGTACAAGAGCTGCACTTCTGAAACTTCGTACTTCAGTAGGAAATGTATCTTCGCTAATCTCTGCAAAGTTTCGTTGCACAATTCGAATAAATGTGGAAGTTATAAACAAAAGCGATATCAACTATAAAACGCGCTAAATTTTGTTGATGTTTTGCGTATTCAGTTTGTATCGACATATCTCCGGCAGTACAAGAGCTGCACTTCTGAAACTTGGTACTTCAGTGGAAAATGTATCTCCGCTAATCTCTTCAAGGTTTCGTTTCACAATTCGAATAAATGTGGAAGTTATAAACAAAAGCGATATCAACTTTAAAACGCGCTAAATTTTGTTGATGTTTTGCGTATTCAGTTTGTATCGACATATCTCCGGCAGTACAAAGGCTGCACTTCTGAAACTTTGTACTTCAGTAGAAAATGCCTATCCGCGACTGTCTGCAAAGTTTCGTTGCACAATTCGAATAAATGTGGAAGTTATAAACAAATACGATATCAACTATAAAACGCGCTAAATTTTGTTGATGTTTTGCGTATTCAGTTTGTATCGACATATATCCGGCAGTACAAGAGCTGCACTTCTGAAACTTGGTACCTCAGTATAAAATGTATCTCCGCTAATCTCTGCAAAGTTTCGTTGCACAATTCGAATAAATGTGGAAGTTATAAAGAAAAGCGATATCAACTTTAAAACGCGCTAAATTTTGTTGATGTTTTGCGTATTCAGTTTGTATCGACATATCTCCGGCAGTACAAGAGCTGCACTTCTTAAACTTGGTACTTCAGTTGAAAATACCTCTCCGCGACTGTCTGCAAAGTTTCGTTGCACAATTCGAATAAATGTGGAAGTTATGAACAAAAGCGATATCAACTATAAAACGCGCTAAATTTTGTTGATGTTTTGTGTATTCAGTTTGTATCGACATATCTCCGGCAGTACAAGAGCTGCACTTCTTAAACTTAGTACTTTAGTAGACGATGTATTTCCGCGACTGTCTGCTAAGTTTCGTTGCACAATTCGAATAAATGTGGAAGTTATAAACAAAAGCGATATCCACTTCAAAAGGCGCTAAATTTTGTTGATGTTTTGCGTATTCAGTTTGTATCGACATATCTCCGGCAGTACAAGAGCTGCATATCTGAAACTTCGTACTTCAGTAGGAAATGTATCTTCGCTAATCTCTGCAAAGTTTCGTTGCACAATTCGAATAAATGTGGAAGTTATAAACAAAAGCGATATCAACTTTAAAACGCGCTAAATTTTGTTGATGTTTTGCGTATTCAGTTTGTATCGACATATCTCCGGCAGTACAAAGGCTGCACTTCTGAAACTTTGTACTTCAGTAGAAAATGCCTCTCCGCGACTGTCTGCAAAGTTTTGTTGCACAATTCGAATAAATGTGGAAGTTATAAACAAAAGCGATATCAACTATAAAACGCGCTAAATTTTGTTGATGTTTTGCGTATTCAGTTTGTATCGACATATCTCCGGCAGTACAAGAGCTGCACTTCTGAAACTTGGTACTTCAGTGGAAAATGTATCTCCGCTAATCTCTTCAAGGTTTCGTTTCACACTTCGAATAAATGTGGAAGTTATAAACAAAAGCGATATCAACTTTAAAACGCGCTAAATTTTGTTGATGTTTGGCGTATTCAGTTTGTATCGACATATCTCCGGCAGTACAAGAGCTGCACGTCTGAAACTTGGTACTTCAGTAGAAAATGTGACTCCGCTGATCTCTGCAAAGTTTCGTTGCACAATTCGAATAAATGTGGAAGTTATAAACAAAAGCGATATCAACTTTAAAATGCGCTACATTTTGTTGATGTTTTGCGTATTAAGTTTGTATCGACATATCTCCGGCAGTACAAGAGCTGCACTTCTGAAACTTGGTACCTCAGTAGAAAATGTGACTCTGCTAATCTCTGCAAAGTTTCGTTGCACAATTCGAATAAATGTGGAAGTTATAAACAAAAGCGATATCAACTATAAAACGCGCTAAATTTTGTTGATGTTTTGCGTATTCAGTTTGTATCGACATATCTCCGGCAGTACAAGAGCTGCACTTCTGAAACTTGGTACTTCAGTAGAAAATGTGACTCCGCTAATCTCTGCAAAGTTTCGTTGCACAATTGGAATAAATGTGGAAGTTATAAACAAAAGCGATATCAGCTTTAAAACGCGCTAAATTTTGTTGATGTTTTACGTATTCAGTTTGTATCGACATATCTCCGGCAGTACAAGAGCTGCACTTCTGAAACTTGGTACTTCAGTAGAAAATGCCTCTCCGCGACTGTCTGCAAAGTTTCGTTGCACAATCCGAATAAATGTGGAAGTTATAAACAAAAGCGATATCTACTTTAAAACGCGCTAAATTTTGTTGATGTTTTGCGTATTCAGTTTGTATCGACATATCTCCGGCAGTACAAGAACTGCACTTCTTAAACTTAGTACTTCAGTAGACGATGTATTTTCGCGACTGTCTTCAAAGTTTCGTTGCACAATTCGAATAAATGTTGAAGTTATAAACAAAAGCGATATCCACTTCAAAACGCGCTAAATTTTGTTGATGTTTTGCGTATTCAGTTTGTATAAGCCTATCTCCGGAAGTACAAGAGCTGCACTTCTGAAACTTGCTACTTCATAAGTCAATGTGACTCCGCTGATCTCTGCAAAGTTTCGTTGCACAATTCCAATAAATGTGGAAGTTATAAACAAAAGCGATATCAACTTTAAAACGCGCGAAATTTTGTTGATGTTTTGCGTATTCAGTTTGTATCGACATATCTCCGGCAGTACAAGAGCTGCACTTCTTAAACTTGGTACTTCAGTAGAAAATGTCTATCCGCGACTGTCTGCAAAGTTTTGTTGCACAATTCAAATAAATGTAAAAGTTATAAACAAAAGCGATATCAACTTCAAAACGCGCTAAATTTTGTTGATGTTTTGCGTATTCAGTTTGTATCGACATATCTCGTGCAGTACAAGAGCTGCACTTCTGAAACTTGCTACTTCAGTAGAAAATGCTTATCCGCGACTGTCTGCACAGTTTCGTTGCACAATTCGAATAAATGTAGAAGTTATAAACAAAAGCGATATCAACTTTAAAACGCGCTAAATTTTGTTGATGTTTTGCGTATTCGGTTCGAATCGACATATCTCCGGCAGTACAAGAGCTGCACTTCTGAAACTTCGTACTTCAGTAGTCAATGTGACTCTGCTAATCTCTGCAAAGTTTCGTTGCACCATTACAATAAATGTGGAAGTTATAAACAAAAGCGATATCAACTTTAAAACGCGCTAAATTTTGTTGATGTTTTGCGTATTCAGTTTGTATCGACATATCTCTAACAGTACAAGAGCTGCACTTCTGAAACTTGGTACTTCAGTAGAAAATGTCTATCCGCGACTGTCTGCAAAGTTTCGTTGCACAATTCGAATAAATGTGGAAGTTATAAACAAAAGCGATATCAACTTTAAAACGCACTAAATTTTGTTGATGTTTTGCGTATTCAGTTTGTATCGACATATCTCCGGCAGTACAAGAGCTGCACTTCTGAAACTTGGTACTTCAGTAGAAAATGTGATTACGCTAATTTCTGCAAAGTTTCGTTGCACAATTCGAATAAATGTGGAAGTTATAAACAAAAGCGATATCAACTTTAAAACGCGCTAAATTTTGTTGATGTTTTGCGTATTCAGTTTGTATCGACATATCGCCGGCAGTACAAAAGCTGCACTTCTGAAACTTGGTACTTCAGTGGAAGATGTATCTCCGCTAATCTCTTCAAAGTTTCGTTGCACAATTCGAATAAATGTGGAAGTTATAAACAAAAGCGATATCAACTTTAAAACGCGCTAAATTTTGTTGATGTTTTGCGTATTCAGGTTGTATCGACATATCTCCGGCAGTACAAGAGATGCACTTCTTAAACTTAGTACTTCAGTAGAAAATATGACTCCGCTAATCTCTGCAAAGTTTCGTTGCACAATTCGAATAAATGTGGAAGTTATAAACAAAAGCGATATCAACTTTAAAACTTGCTAAATTTTGTTGATGTTTTTACTATTCAGTTTGTATCGACATATCTCCGGCAGTACAAGAGCTGCACTTCTGAAACTTGGTACTTCAGTAGAAAATGGACTCCGCTAATCTCTGCAAAGTTTCGTTGCACAATTCGAATAAATGTGGAAGTTATAAACAAAAGCGATATCAACTTTAAAACGCGCTAAATTTTGTTGATGTTTTGCGTATTCAGTTTGTATCGACATATCTCCGGCAGTACAAGAGCTGCACTTCTGAAACTTGGTACTTCAGTAGAAAATGCCTATCCGCGACTGTCTGCAAAGTTTCGTTGCACAATCCGAATAAATGTGGAAGTTATAAACAAAAGCGATATCAACTATAAAACGCGCTAAATTTTGTTGATGTTTTGCGTATTCAGTTTGTATCGACTTACCTCCGGCAGTACAAGAGCTGCACTTATGAAACTTAGTACTTTGGTAGACGCTGTATCTCCGCGACTGTCTGCAAAGTTTCGTTGCACAATTCGAATTAATGTGGAAGTTATAAACAAAAGCGATATCAACTTTAAAACGCGCTAAATTTTGTTGATGTTTTGCGTATTCAGTTTGTATCGACATATCTCCGGCAGTACAAGAACTGCACGTCTTAAACTTAGTACTTCAGTAGACGATGTATTTCCGCGACTGTCTGCAAAGTTTCGTGGCACAATTCGAATAAATGTGGAAGTTATAAACAAAAGCGATATCCACTTCAAAACGCGCTAAATTTTGTTGATGTTTTGCGTATTCAGTTTGTATCGACATATCTCCGGCAGTACAAGAGCTGCACTTCTTAAACTAAGTACTTCAGTAGAAAATGTATCTTCGCTAATCTCTGCAAAGTTTCGTTGCACAATTCGAATAAATGTGGAAGTTATAAACAAAAGCGATATCAACTTTAAAACGCGCTAAATTTGTTGATGTTTTGCGTATTCAGTTTGTATCGACATATCTCCGGCAGTACAAAGGCTGCACTTCTGAAACTTTGTACTTCAGTAGAAAATGCCTCTCCGCGACTGTCTGCAAAGTTTTGTTGCACAATTCGAATACATGTGGAAGTTATAAACAAAAGCGATATCAACTTTAAAACGCGCTAAATTTTGTTGATGTTTTGCGTATTCAGTTTGTATCGACATATCTCCGGCAGTACAAGAGCTGCACTTCTGAAACTTGGTACTTCAGTAGAAAATGTGACTCCGCTGATCTCTGCAAAGTTTCGTTGCACAATTCGAATAAATGTGGAAGTTATAAACAAAAGCGATATCAACTTTAAAATCGCGCTACATTTTGTTGATGTTTTGCGTATTCAGTTTGTATCGACATATCTCCGGCAGTACAAGAACTGCACTTCTGAAACTTGGTACTTCAGTAGAAAATGTGACTCCGCTAATCTCTGCAAAGTTTCGTTGCACAATTCGAATAAATGTGGAAGTTATAAACAAAAGCGATATCAACTATAAAACGCGCTAAATTTTGTTGATGTTTTGCGTATTCAGTTTGTATCGACATATCTCCAGCAGTACAAGAGCTGCACTTCTGAAACTTGGTACTTCAGTAGAAAATGTGACTCCGCTAATCTCTGCAAAGTTTCGTTGCACAATTCGAATAAATGTGGAAGTTATAAACAAAAGCGATATAAACTTTAAAAGGCGCTTAATTTTGTTGATGTTTTGCGTATTCAGTTTGTATCGACATATATCCGGAAGTACAAGAGCTGCACTTCTGAAACTTGGTACCTCAGTATAAAATGTATCTCCGCTAATCTCTGCAAAGTTTTGTTGCACAATTCGAATAAATGTGGAAGTTATAAACAAAAGCGATATCAACTTTAAAACGCGCTAAATTTTGTTGATGTTTTGCGTATTCAGTTCGTATCGACATATCTCCGGCAGTACAAGAGCTGCACTTCTGAAACTTGGTACTTCAGTAGAAAATGGACTCCGCTAATCTCTGCAAAGTTTCGTTGCACAATTCGAATAAATGTGGAAGTTATAAACAAAAGCGATATCAACTTTAAAACGCGCTAAATTTTGTTGATGTTTTGCGTATTCAGTTTGTATCGACATATCTCCGGCAGTACAAGAGCTGCACTTCTGAAACTTGGTACTTCAGTAGAAAATGCCAATCCGCGACTGGCGGCAAAGTTTCGTCACAATTCGACTTAATGTGGAAGTTATAAACAAAAGCGATATCAACTTTAAAACGCGCTAAATTTTGTTGATGTTTTGCGTATTCAGTTTGTATCGACATATCTCCGGCAGTACAATAGCTGCACTTCTGAAACTTGGTACTTCAGTAAAAAATGTATCTCCGCTAATCTCTGCTAAGTTTCGTTGCACAATTCGAATAAATGTACAAGTTATAAACAAAAGCGATATCAACTTTAAAACGCGCTAAATTTTGTTGATGTTTTGCGTATTCAGTTTGTATCGAAATATCTCCGGCAGTACAAGAGCTGCACTTCTTAAACTTGGCACTCTAGTAGAAGAATGTGTCTCCGCGACTGTCTGCAAAGTTTCGTTGCACAATTCGATTAAATGTGGAAGTTATAAACAAAAGCGATATCAACTTTAAAACGCGCTAAATTTTGTTGATGTTTTGCGTATTCAGTTTGTATCAAAATATCTCCGGCAGTACATAAGCTGCACTTCTGAACCTTGGTACTTCAGTAGAAAATGTGACTCCGATAATCTCTGCAAAGTTTCGTTGCACAATTCGAATAAATATGGAAGTTATAAACAAAAACGATATCAACTTAAAATCGCGCTACATTTTGTTGATGTTTTGCGTATTCAGTTTGTATCGATATATCTCCGGCAGTACAAAAGCTGCACTTCTGAAACTTGCTACTTCAGTAGTCAATGTGACTCCGCTAATCTCTGCAAAGTGTCGTTGCACCATTCAAAACAATGTGGGAGTTATAAACAAAAGCGATATCAACTTTAAAACCCGCTAAATTTTTTTGATGTTTTGCGTATTCAGTTTGTATCGACATATCTCCGGCAGTACCAGAGCTGCACTTCTGAAACTTGGTACTTCCGTGGAAGATGTATCTCCGCTAATCTCTTCAAAGTTTCGTTGCACAATTCCAATAAATGTGGAAGTTATAAACAAAAGCGATATCAACTTTAAAACGCGCGAAATTTTGTTGATGTTTTGCGTGTTCAGTTTGTATCAACATATCTCCGGCAGTATATAAGCTGCACTTCTGAAACTTGGTACTTCAGTAGAAAATGTGACTCCGCTAATCTCTGCAAAGTTTCGTTGCACAATTCGAATAAATGTGGAAGTTATAAACAAAAGCGATATCAACTTTAAAACGCGCTAAATTTTGTTGATGTTTTTCGTATTCAGTTTGTATCGACATAGCTCCGGCAGTACAAGAGCTGCACTTCTGAAACTTGGTACTTCAGTAGAAAATGGACTCCGCTAATCTCTGCAAAGTTTCGTTGCACAATTCGAATAAATGTGGAAGCTATAAACAAAAGCGATATCAACTTCAAAACGCGCTACATTTTGTTGATGTTTTACGTATTCAGTTTGTATCGACATATCTCCGGCAGTACAAGAGCTGCACTTCTGAAACTTAGTACTTCAGTAGAAAATGCCTATCCGCGACTGTCTGCAAAGTTTCGTTGCACCATTCGAATAAATGTGGAAGTTATAAACAAAAGCGATATCAACTTTAAAACGCGCTAAATTTTGTTGATGTTTTGCGTATTCAGTTTGTATCGACATATCTCCGGCAGTACAAGAGCTGCACTTCTGAAACTTCGTACTTCAGTAGAAAATGCCTATCCGCGACTGGCGGCAAAGTTTCGTCACAATTCGACTAAATGTGGAAGTTATAAACAAAAGCGATATCAACTTTAAAACGCGCTAAATTTTGTTGATGTTTTGCGTATTCAGTTTGTATCGACATATCTCCTGCAGTACAAGAGCTGCATTTCTGAAACTAAGTACTTCAGTAGAAAATACTTATCCGTTTCTGTCTGCAAAGTTTCGTTGCACAATTCGAATAAATGTGGAAGTTATAAACAAAAGCGATATCAACTTTAAAACGCGCTAAATTTTGTTGATGTTTTGCGTATTCAGTTTGTATCGACATATCTCCGGCAGTACAAGAGCTGCACTTCTGAAACTTGGTACTTCAGTAGAAAATGTATTTCCGCTAATCTCTGCAAAGTTTCGTTGCACAATTCGAATAAATGTGGAAGTTATAAACAAAAGCGATATCAACTTTAAAACGCGCTAAATTTTGTTGATGTTTTGCGTATTCAGTTTGTATCGACATATCGCCGGCAGTACAAGAGCTGCACTTCTGAAACTTGGTACTTCAGTAGAAAAATGTGTCTCGGCGACTGTCTGCAAAGTTTCGTTGCACAATTCGAATAAATGGTAAAGTTATAAACAAAAGCGATATCAACTTTAAAACGCGCTAAATTTTGTTGATGTTTTGCGTATTCAGTTTGTATCGAAATATCTCCGGCAGTACATAAGCTGCACTTCTGAAACTTACTACTTCAGTAGAAAATATGACTCCGCTATTCTCTGCAAAGTTTCGTTGCACAATTCTAATAAATGTGGAAGTTATAAACAAAAGCGATATCAACTATAAAATCGCGCTACATTTTGTTGATGTTTTGCGTATTCAGTTTGTATCGACATATCTCCGGCAGTACAAGAGCTGCACTTATGAAACTTAGTACTTCGGTAGACGCTGTATCTCCGCGACTGTCTGCAAAGTTTCGTTGCACAATTCGAGTAAATGTGGAAGTTATAAAAAAAAGCGATATCAACTTTAAAACGCGCTAAATTTTGTTGATGTTTTGCGTATTCAGTTTGTATCGACATATCTCCGGCAGTACAGGAGCTGCACTTCTGAAACTTCGTACTTCAGTAGAAAATGTATCTTCGCTAATCTCTGCAAAGTTTCGTTGCACAATTCGAATAAATGTGGAAGTTATAAACAAAAGCGATATCAACTTTAAAACGCGCTAAATTTTGTTGATGTTTTGCGTATTCAGTTTGTATCGACATATCTCCGGCAGTACAAGAGCTGCACTTCTTAAACTTGGTACTTCAGTAGAACATTTAACTCCGCTAATCTCTGCAAAGTTTCGTTGCACAATTCGAATAAATGTGGAAGTTATAAACAAAAGCGATATCAACTTTAAAACGCGCTAAATTTTGTTGATGTTTTGCGTATTCAGTTTGTATCGACATAGCTCCGGCAGTACAAGAGCTGCACTTCTGAAACTTGGTACTTCAGTAGAACCTGGACTCCGCTAATCTCTGAAAAGTTTCGTTGCACAATTCGAATAAATGTGGAAGTTATAAACAAAAGCGATATCAACTTTAAAACGCGCTAAATTTTGTTGATGTTTTGCGTATTCAGTTTGTATCGACATATCTCCGGCAGTACAAGAGCTGCACTTCTGAAACTTGGTACTTCAGTAGAAAATGTATTTCCGCTAATCTCTGCAAAGTTTCGTTGCACAATTCGAATAAATGTGGAAGTTATAAACAAAAGCGATATCAACTTTAAAACGCGCTAAATTTTGTTGATGTTTTGCGTATTCAGTTTGTATCGACATATCGCCGGCAGTACAAGAGCTGCACTTCTGAAACTTGGTACTTCAGTAGAAAAATGTGTCTCGGCGACTGTCTGCAAAGTTTCGTTGCACAATTCGAATAAATGGTAAAGTTATAAACAAAAGCGATATCAACTTTAAAACGCGCTAAATTTTGTTGATGTTTTGCGTATTCAGTTTGTATCGAAATATCTCCGGCAGTACATAAGCTGCACTTCTGAAACTTACTACTTCAGTAGAAAATATGACTCCGCTATTCTCTGCAAAGTTTCGTTGCACAATTCTAATAAATGTGGAAGTTATAAACAAAAGCGATATCAACTATAAAATCGCGCTACATTTTGTTGATGTTTTGCGTATTCAGTTTGTATCGACATATCTCCGGCAGTACAAGAGCTGCACTTATGAAACTTAGTACTTCGGTAGACGCTGTATCTCCGCGACTGTCTGCAAAGTTTCGTTGCACAATTCGAGTAAATGTGGAAGTTATAAAAAAAAGCGATATCAACTTTAAAACGCGCTAAATTTTGTTGATGTTTTGCGTATTCAGTTTGTATCGACATATCTCCGGCAGTACAGGAGCTGCACTTCTGAAACTTCGTACTTCAGTAGAAAATGTATCTTCGCTAATCTCTGCAAAGTTTCGTTGCACAATTCGAATAAATGTGGAAGTTATAAACAAAAGCGATATCAACTTTAAAACGCGCTAAATTTTGTTGATGTTTTGCGTATTCAGTTTGTATCGACATATCTCCGGCAGTACAAGAGCTGCACTTCTTAAACTTGGTACTTCAGTAGAACATTTAACTCCGCTAATCTCTGCAAAGTTTCGTTGCACAATTCGAATAAATGTGGAAGTTATAAACAAAAGCGATATCAACTTTAAAACGCGCTAAATTTTGTTGATGTTTTGCGTATTCAGTTTGTATCGACATAGCTCCGGCAGTACAAGAGCTGCACTTCTGAAACTTGGTACTTCAGTAGAACCTGGACTCCGCTAATCTCTGAAAAGTTTCGTTGCACAATTCGAATAAATGTGGAAGTTATAAACAAAAGCGATATCAACTTTAAAACGCGCTAAATTTTGTTGATGTTTTGCGTATTCAGTTTGTATCGACATATCTCCGGCTGTACAAGAGCTGCACTTCTGAAACTTGGTACTTCAGTAGAAAATGTCTATCCGCGACTGGCGGCAAAGTTTCGTTGCACAATTCGACTAAATGTGGAAGTTATAAACAAAAGCGATATCAACTTTAAAACGCGCTAAATTTTGTTGATGTTTTGCGTATTCAGTTTTATCGACATATCTCCTGCAGTACAAGAGCTGCACTTCTGAAACTTGGTACTTCAGTAGAAAATGCCTATCCGCGACTGTCTGCACAGTTTCGTTGCACAATTCGAATAAATGTGGAAGTTATAAACAAAAGCGATATCAACTTTAAAACGCGCTAAATTTTGTTGATGTTTTGCGTATTCAGTTTGTATCGAATATCGCCGGCAGTACAAGAGCTGCACTTCTGAACCTTGGTACTTCAGTAGAAAAATGTGTCTCGGCGACTGTCTGCAAAGTTTCGTTGCACAATTCGAATAAATGGTAAAGTTATAAACAAAAGCGATATCAACTTTAAAACGCGCTAAATTTTGTTGATGTTTTGCGTATTCAGTTTGTATCGAAATATCTCCGGCAGTACATAAGCTGCACTTCTGAAACTTACTACTTCAGTAGAAAATATGACTCCGCTATTCTCTGCAAAGTTTCGTTGCACAATTCTAATAAATGTGGAAGTTATAAACAAAAGCGATATCAACTATAAAATCGCGCTACATTTTGTTGATGTTTTGCGTATTCAGTTTGTATCGACATATCTCCGGCAGTACAAGAGCTGCACTTATGAAACTTAGTACTTCGGTAGACGCTGTATCTCCGCGACTGTCTGCAAAGTTTCGTTGCACAATTCGAGTAAATGTGGAAGTTATAAAAAAAAGCGATATCAACTTTAAAACGCGCTAAATTTTGTTGATGTTTTGCGTATTCAGTTTGTATCGACATATCTCCGGCAGTACAGGAGCTGCACTTCTGAAACTTCGTACTTCAGTAGAAAATGTATCTTCGCTAATCTCTGCAAAGTTTCGTTGCACAATTCGAATAAATGTGGAAGTTATAAACAAAAGCGATATCAACTTTAAAACGCGCTAAATTTTGTTGATGTTTTGCGTATTCAGTTTGTATCGACATATCTCCGGCAGTACAAGAGCTGCACTTCTTAAACTTGGTACTTCAGTAGAACATTTAACTCCGCTAATCTCTGCAAAGTTTCGTTGCACAATTCGAATAAATGTGGAAGTTATAAACAAAAGCGATATCAACTTTAAAACGCGCTAAATTTTGTTGATGTTTTGCGTATTCAGTTTGTATCGACATAGCTCCGGCAGTACAAGAGCTGCACTTCTGAAACTTGGTACTTCAGTAGAACCTGGACTCCGCTAATCTCTGAAAAGTTTCGTTGCACAATTCGAATAAATGTGGAAGTTATAAACAAAAGCGATATCAACTTTAAAACGCGCTAAATTTTGTTGATGTTTTGCGTATTCAGTTTGTATCGACATATCTCCGGCTGTACAAGAGCTGCACTTCTGAAACTTGGTACTTCAGTAGAAAATGTCTATCCGCGACTGGCGGCAAAGTTTCGTTGCACAATTCGACTAAATGTGGAAGTTATAAACAAAAGCGATATCAACTTTAAAACGCGCTAAATTTTGTTGATGTTTTGCGTATTCAGTTTTATCGACATATCTCCTGCAGTACAAGAGCTGCACTTCTGAAACTTGGTACTTCAGTAGAAAATGCCTATCCGCGACTGTCTGCACAGTTTCGTTGCACAATTCGAATAAATGTGGAAGTTATAAACAAAAGCGATATCAACTTGAAAACGCGCTAAATTTTGTTGATGTTTTGCGTATTCAGTTTGTATCGACATATCTCCGGCAGTACAAGAGCTGCACTTCTGAAACTTGGTACTTCAGTAGAAAATGTATCTCCGCTAATCTCTTCAAAGTTTCGTTGCACAATTACAATAAATGTGGAAGTTATAAACAAAAGCGATATCAACTTTAAAACGCGCTAAATTTTGTTGATGTTTTGCGTATTCAGTTTGTATCGACATATCTCCGGCAGTACAAGAGCTGCACTTCTGAAACTTGGTACTTCAGTAGAAAATGCATCTCCGCGACTGTCTGCAAAGTTTCGTTGCACAATTCGAATAAATGTGGAAGTTATAAACAAAAGCGATATCAACTATAAAACGCGCTACATTTTGTTGATGTTTTGCGTATTCAGTTTGTATCGACATATCTTCGGCAGTACAAGAGCTGCACTTCTGAAACTTAGTACTTCGGTAGACGCTGTATCTCCGCGACTGTCTGCAAAGTTTCGTTGCACAATTCCAATAAATGTGGAAGTTATAAACAAAAGCGATATCAACTTTAAAATGCGCTACATTTTGTTGATGTTTTGCGTATTCAGTTTGTATCGACATATCTCCGGCAGTACAACAGCTGCACTTCTGAAACTTGGTACTTCAGTAGAAAATCTGACTCCGCTAATCTCTGCAAAGTTTCGTTTCACAATTCGAATAAATGTGGAAGTTATAAACAAAAGCGATATCAACTATAAAACGCGCTAAATTTTGTTGATGTTTTGCGTATTCAGTTTGTATCGACATATCTCCGGCAGTACAAGAGCTGCACTTCTGAAACTTGGTACTTCAGTAGAAAATGTGACTCCGCTAATCTCTGCAAAGTTTCGTTGCACAATTCGAATAAATGTGGAAGTTATAAACAAAAGCGATATCAACTATAAAACGCGCTAAATTTTGTTGATGTTTTGCGTATTCAGTTTGTATCGGCATATCTCCGGCAGTACAAGTCTTGCACTTCTGAAACTTGGTACTTCAGTAGAAAATTCCTATCCGCGACTGTCTGCAAAGTTTCGTTGCACAATTCGAATAAATCGATAAGTTATAAACAAAAGCGATATCAACTTTAAAACGCGCTAAATTTTGTTGATGTTTTGCGTATTCAGTTTGTATCGACATATCTCCGGCAGTACATAAGCTGCACTTCTTAAACTTTGTACTTCAGTAGAAATGCCTCTCCGCGACTGTCTGCAAAGTTTCGTTGCACAATTCGACTTAATGTAGAAGTTATAAACAAAAGCGATATCAACTTTAAAACGCGCTAAATTTTGTTGATGTTTTGCGTAATCTATTTGTATCGACATATCTCCGGCAGTACAAGAGCTGCACTTCTGAAACTTGGTACTTCAGTGGAAGATGTATCTCCGCTAATCTCTTCAAAGTTTCGTTGCACAATTCGAATAAATGTGGAAGTTATAAACAAAAGCGATATCAACTTTAAAACGCGCTAAATTTTGTTGATGTTTTGCGTATTCAGTTTGTATCGACATATCTCCGGCAGTACAAGAGCTGCACTTCTGAAACTTGGTACTTCAGTAGAAAATGCCTATCCGCGACTGGCGGCAAAGTTTCGTCACAATTCGACTAAATGTGGAAGTTATAAACAAAAGCGATATCAACTTTAAAACGCGCTAAATTTTGTTGATGTTTTGCGTATTCAGTTTGTATCGACATATCTCCTGCAGTACAAGAGCTGCACTTCTGAAACTTAGTACTTCAGTAGAAAATGCCTATCCGCGACTGTCTGCAAAGTTTCGTTGCACAATTCGAATAAATGTTGAAGTTGTAAACAAAAGCGATATCAACTTTAAAACGCGCTAAATTTTGTTGATGTTTTGCGTATTCAGTTTGTATCGACATATCTCCGGCAGTACATAAGCTGCACTTCTGAAACTTGGTACTTCAGTAGAAAATGCCTCTCCGCGACTGTCTGCAAAGTTTCGTTGCACAATTCGAATAAATGTGGAAGTTATAAACAAAAGCGATATCAACTATAAAACGCGCTAAATTTTGTTGATGTTTTGCGTATTCAGTTTGTATCGACATATCTCCGGCAGTACAAATGCTTTACTTCTTAAACTTCGTACTTAAGTAGACGATGTATTTCCGCGACTGTCTTCTAAGTTTCGTTACACAATTCGAATTAATGTAGAAGTTATAAACAAAAGCGATATCAACTTTAAAACGCGCTAAATTTTGTTGATGTTTTGCGTATTCAGTTTGTATCGACATATCTCCGGCAGTACAAGAGCTGCACTTCTGAAACTTGGTACTTCAGTGGAAGATGTATCTCCGCTAATCTCTGCAAAGTTTCGTTGCACAATTCGAATAAATGTGGAAGTTATAAACAAAAGCGATATCAACTTTAAAACGCGCTACATTTTGTTGATGTTTTGCGTATTCAGTTTGTATCGACATATCTCCGGCAGTACAAGAGCTGCACTTCTGAAACTTGGTACTTCAGTAGAACCTGGACTCCGCTAATCTCTGAAAAGTTTCGTTGCACAATTCGAATAAATGTGGAAGTTATAAACAAAAGCGATATCAACTTTAAAACGCGCTAAATTTTGTTGATGTTTTGCGTATTCAGTTTGTATCGACATATCTCCGGCTGTACAAGAGCTGCACTTCTGAAACTTGGTACTTCAGTAGAAAATGTCTATCCGCGACTGGCGGCAAAGTTTCGTTGCACAATTCGACTAAATGTGGAAGTTATAAACAAAAGCGATATCAACTTTAAAACGCGCTAAATTTTGTTGATGTTTTGCGTATTCAGTTTTATCGACATATCTCCTGCAGTACAAGAGCTGCACTTCTGAAACTTGGTACTTCAGTAGAAAATGCCTATCCGCGACTGTCTGCACAGTTTCGTTGCACAATTCGAATAAATGTGGAAGTTATAAACAAAAGCGATATCAACTTGAAAACGCGCTAAATTTTGTTGATGTTTTGCGTATTCAGTTTGTATCGACATATCTCCGGCAGTACAAGAGCTGCACTTCTGAAACTTGGTACTTCAGTAGAAAATGTATCTCCGCTAATCTCTTCAAAGTTTCGTTGCACAATTACAATAAATGTGGAAGTTATAAACAAAAGCGATATCAACTTTAAAACGCGCTAAATTTTGTTGATGTTTTGCGTATTCAGTTTGTATCGACATATCTCCGGCAGTACAAGAGCTGCACTTCTGAAACTTGGTACTTCAGTAGAAAATGCATCTCCGCGACTGTCTGCAAAGTTTCGTTGCACAATTCGAATAAATGTGGAAGTTATAAACAAAAGCGATATCAACTATAAAACGCGCTACATTTTGTTGATGTTTTGCGTATTCAGTTTGTATCGACATATCTTCGGCAGTACAAGAGCTGCACTTCTGAAACTTAGTACTTCGGTAGACGCTGTATCTCCGCGACTGTCTGCAAAGTTTCGTTGCACAATTCCAATAAATGTGGAAGTTATAAACAAAAGCGATATCAACTTTAAAATGCGCTACATTTTGTTGATGTTTTGCGTATTCAGTTTGTATCGACATATCTCCGGCAGTACAACAGCTGCACTTCTGAAACTTGGTACTTCAGTAGAAAATCTGACTCCGCAAATCTCTGCAAAGTTTCGTTTCACAATTCGAATAAATGTGGAAGTTATAAACAAAAGCGATATCAACTATAAAACGCGCTAAATTTTGTTGATGTTTTGCGTATTCAGTTTGTATCGACATATCTCCGGCAGTACAAGAGCTGCACTTCTGAAACTTGGTACTTCAGTAGAAAATGTGACTCCGCTAATCTCTGCAAAGTTTCGTTGCACAATTCGAATAAATGTGGAAGTTATAAACAAAAGCGATATCAACTATAAAACGCGCTAAATTTTGTTGATGTTTTGCGTATTCAGTTTGTATCGGCATATCTCCGGCAGTACAAGTCTTGCACTTCTGAAACTTGGTACTTCAGTAGAAAATTCCTATCCGCGACTGTCTGCAAAGTTTCGTTGCACAATTCGAATAAATCGATAAGTTATAAACAAAAGCGATATCAACTTTAAAACGCGCTAAATTTTGTTGATGTTTTGCGTATTCAGTTTGTATCGACATATCTCCGGCAGTACAGGAGCTGCACTTCTGAAACTTAGTACTTCAGTAGAAATGCCTCTCCGCGACTGTCTGCAAAGTTTCGTTGCACAATTCGAATCAATGTGGAAGTTATAAACAAAAGCGATATCAACTATAAAACGCGCTAAATTTTGTTGATGTTTTGCGTATTCAGTTTGTATCGACATATCTCCGGCAGTACATAAGCTGCACTTCTTAAACTTTGTACTTCAGTAGAAATGCCTCTCCGCGACTGTCTGCAAAGTTTCGTTGCACAATTCGACTTAATGTAGAAGTTATAAACAAAAGCGATATCAACTTTAAAACGCGCTAAATTTTGTTGATGTTTTGCGTAATCTATTTGTATCGACATATCTCCGGCAGTACAAGAGCTGCACTTCTGAAACTTGGTACTTCAGTGGAAGATGTATCTCCGCTAATCTCTTCAAAGTTTCGTTGCACAATTCGAATAAATGTGGAAGTTATAAACAAAAGCGATATCAACTTTAAAACGCGCTAAATTTTGTTGATGTTTTGCGTATTCAGTTTGTATCGACATATCTCCGGCAGTACAAGAGCTGCACTTCTGAAACTTGGTACTTCAGTAGAAAATGCCTATCCGCGACTGGCGGCAAAGTTTCGTCACAATTCGACTAAATGTGGAAGTTATAAACAAAAGCGATATCAACTTTAAAACGCGCTAAATTTTGTTGATGTTTTGCGTATTCAGTTTGTATCGACATATCTCCTGCAGTACAAGAGCTGCACTTCTGAAACTTAGTACTTCAGTAGAAAATGCCTATCCGCGACTGTCTGCAAAGTTTCGTTGCACAATTCGAATAAATGTTGAAGTTGTAAACAAAAGCGATATCAACTTTAAAACGCGCTAAATTTTGTTGATGTTTTGCGTATTCAGTTTGTATCGACATATCTCCGGCAGTACATAAGCTGCACTTCTGAAACTTGGTACTTCAGTAGAAAATGCCTCTCCGCGACTGTCTGCAAAGTTTCGTTGCACAATTCGAATAAATGTGGAAGTTATAAACAAAAGCGATATCAACTATAAAACGCGCTAAATTTTGTTGATGTTTTGCGTATTCAGTTTGTATCGACATATCTCCGGCAGTACAAATGCTTTACTTCTTAAACTTCGTACTTAAGTAGACGATGTATTTCCGCGACTGTCTTCTAAGTTTCGTTACACAATTCGAATTAATGTAGAAGTTATAAACAAAAGCGATATCAACTTTAAAACGCGCTAAATTTTGTTGATGTTTTGCGTATTCAGTTTGTATCGACATATCTCCGGCAGTACAAGAGCTGCACTTCTGAAACTTGGTACTTCAGTGGAAGATGTATCTCCGCTAATCTCTGCAAAGTTTCGTTGCACAATTCGAATAAATGTGGAAGTTATAAACAAAAGCGATATCAATTTTAAAACGCGCTACATTTGATTGATGTTTTGCGTATTCAGTTTGTATCGACATATCTCCGGCAGTACAAGAGCTGCACTTCTGAAACTTGGTACTTCAGTAGAACCTGGACTCCGCTAATCTCTGAAAAGTTTCGTTGCACAATTCGAATAAATGTGGAAGTTATAAACAAAAGCGATATCAACTTTAAAACGCGCTAAATTTTGTTGATGTTTTGCGTATTCAGTTTGTATCGACATATCTCCGGCAGTACAAGAGCTGCACTTCTGAAACTTGGTACTTCAGTAGAAAATGTCTATCCGCGACTGGCGGCAAAGTTTCGTTGCACAATTCGACTAGATGTGGAAGTTATAAACAAAAGCGATATCAACTTTAAAACGCGCTAAATTTTGTTGATGTTTTGCGTATTCAGTTTGTATCGACATATCTCCTGCAGTACAAGAGCTGCACTTCTGAAACTTGGTACTTCAGCAGAAAATGCCTATCCGCGACGGTCTGCACAGTTTCGTTGCACAATTCGAATAAATGTGGAAGTTATAAACAAAAGCGATATCAACTTGAAAACGCGCTAAATTTTGTTGATGTTTTGCGTATTCAGTTTGTATCGACATATCTCCGGCAGTACAAGAGCTGCACTTCTGAAACTTGGTACTTCAGTAGAAAATGTATCTCCGCTAATCTCTTCAAAGTTTCGTTGCACAATTACAATAAATGTGGAAGTTATAAACAAAAGCGATATCAACTTTAAAACGCGCTAAATTTTGTTGATGTTTTGCGTATTCAGTTTGTATCGACATATCTCCGGCAGTACAAGAGCTGCACTTCTGAAACTTGGTACTTCAGTAGAAAATGCATCTCCGCGACTGTCTGCAAAGTTTCGTTGCACAATTCGAATAAATGTGGAAGTTATAAACAAAAGCGATATCAACTATAAAACGCGCTACATTTTGTTGATGTTTTGCGTATTCAGTTTGTATCGACATATCTCCGGCAGTACAAGAGCTGCACTTATGAAACTTAGTACTTCGGTAGACGCTGTATCTTCGCGACTGTCTGCAAAGTTTCGTTGCACCATCCGACTAAATGTGGAAGTTATAAACAAAAGCGATATCAACTTTAAAACGCGCTAAATTTTGTTGATGTTTTGCGTATTCAGTTTGTATCGACATATCTTCGGCAGTACAAGAGCTGCACTTCTGAAACTTAGTACTTCGGTAGACGCTTTATCTCCGCGACTGTCTGCAAAGTTTCGTTGCACAATTCGAATAAATGTGGAAGTTATAAACAAAAGCGATATCAACTTTAAAATGCGCTACATTTTGTTGATGTTTTGCGTATTCAGTTTGTATCGACATATCTCCGGCAGTACAACAGCTGCACTTCTGAAACTTGGTACTTCAGTAGAAAATCTGACTCCGCTAATCTCTGCAAAGTTTCGTTTCACAATTCGAATAAATGTGGAAGTTATAAACAAAAGCGATATCAACTATAAAACGCGCTAAATTTTGTTGATGTTTTGCGTATTCAGTTTGTATCGACATATCTCCGGCAGTACAAGAGCTGCACTTCTGAAACTTGGTACTTCAGTAGAAAATGTGACTCCGCTAATCTCTGCAAAGTTTCGTTGCACAATTCGAATAAATGTGGAAGTTATAAACAAAAGCGATATCAACTATAAAACGCGCTAAATTTTGTTGATGTTTTGCGTATTCAGTTTGTATCGGCATATCTCCGGCAGTACAAGTCCTGCACTTCTGAAACTTGGTACTTCAGTAGGAAATTCCTATCCGCGACTGTCTGCAAAGTTTCGTTGCACAATTCGAATAAATCGATAAGTTATAAACAAAAGCGATATCAACTTTAAAACGCGCTAAATTTTGTTGATGTTTTGCGTATTCAGTTTGTATCGACATATCTCCGGCAGTACATAAGCTGCACTTCTGAAACTTTGTACTTCAGTAGATATGCCTCTCCGCGACTGTCTGCAAAGTTTCGTTGCACAATTCGAATAAATGTGGAAGTTATAAACAAAAGCGATATCAACTATAAAACGCGCTAAATTTTGTTGATGTTTTGCGTATTCAGTTTGTATCGACATATCTCCGGCAGTACAAATGCTTTACTTCTTAAACTTCGTACTTAAGTAGACGATGTATTTCCGCGACTGTCTGCAAAGTTTCGTTGCACAATTCGAATTAATGTAGAAGTTATAAACAAAAGCGATATCAACTTTAAAACGCGCTAAATTTTGTTGATGTTTTGCGTATTCAGTTTGTATCGACATATCTCCGGCAGTACAAGAGCTGCACTTCTGAAACTTGGTACTTCAGTGGAAGATGTATCTCCGCTAATCTCTTCAAAGTTTCGTTGCACAATTCGAATAAATGTGGAAGTTATAAACAAAAGCGATATCAACTTTAAAACGCGCTAAATTTTGTTGATGTTTTGCGTATTCAGTTTGTATCGACATATCTCCGGCAGTACAAGAGCTGCACTTCTGAAACTTGGTACTTCAGTAGAAAATGCCTATCCGCGACTGGCGGCAAAGTTTCGTCACAATTCGACTAAATGTGGAAGTTATAAACAAAAGCGATATCAACTTTAAAACGCGCTAAATTTTGTTGATGTTTTGCGTATTCAGTTTGTATCGACATATCTCCTGCAGTACAAGAGCTGCACTTCTGAAACTTAGTACTTCAGTAGAAAATGCCTATCCGCGACTGTCTGCAAAGTTTCGTTGCACAATTCGAATAAATGTTGAAGTTGTAAACAAAAGCGATATCAACTTTAAAACGCGCTAAATTTTGTTGATGTTTTGCGTATTCAGTTTGTATCGACATATCTCCGGCAGTACATAAGCTGCACTTCTGAAACTTGGTACTTCAGTAGAAAATGCCCTTCCGCGACTGTCTGCAAAGTTTCGTTGCACAATTCGAATAAATGTGGAAGTTATAAACAAAAGCGATATCAACTTTAAAACGCGCTAAATTTTGTTGATGTTTTGCGTATTCAGTTTGTATCGACATATCTCCGGCAGTACAAGAGCTGCACTTCTGAAACTTGGTACTTCAGTAGAAAATGTCTATCCGCGACTGGCGGCAAAGTTTCGTTGCACAATTCGACTAAATGTGGAAGTTATAAACAAAAGCGATATCAACTTTAAAACGCGCTAAATTTTGTTGATGTTTTGCGTATTCAGTTTGTATCGACATATCTCCGGCAGTACAAGAGCTGCACTTCTGAAACTTGGTACTTCAGTGGAAGATGTATCTCTGCTAATCTCTTCAAAGTTTCGTTGCACAATTCGAATAAATGTGGAAGTTATAAACAAAAGCGATATCAACTTGAAAACGCGCTTAATTTTGTTGATGTTTTGCGTATTCAGTTTGTATCGACATATCTCCGGCAGTACAAGAGCTGCCCTTCTGAAACTTAGTACTTCAGTCGAAAATGCCTATCCGCGACTGGCGGCAAATTTCGTCACAATTCGACTAAATGTGGAAGTTAGAAACAAAAGCGATATCAACTTTAAAACGCGCTAAATTTTGTTGATGTTTTGCGTATTCAGTTTGTATCGACATATCTCCGGCAGTACAAGAGCTGCACTTCTGAAACTTGGTACTTCAGTAGAAAATGCCTATCCGCGACTGTCTGCAAAGTTTCGTCGCACAATTCGAATAAATGTTGAAGTTGTAAACAAAAGCGATATCAACTTTAAAACGCGCTAAATTTTGTTGATGTTTTGCGTATTCAGTTTGTATCGACATATCTCCGGCAGTACAAGAGCTGCACCTCTGAAACTTGTTGCTTCAGTAGAAAATGTATCTCCGCTAATCTCTGCAAAGTTTCGTTGCACAATTCGAATAAATGTACAAGTTATAAACAAAAGCGATATCAACTTTAAAACGCGCTAAATTTTGTTGATGTTTTGCGTATTCAGTTTGTATCGACATATCTCCGGCAGTACAATAGCTGCACTTCTGAAACTTGGTACTTCAGTAGAAAAATATGTCTCCGCGACTGTAAGCAAAGTTTCGTTGCACAATTCGAATAAATGGTAAAGTTATAAACAAAAGCGATATCAACTTTAAAACGCGCTAAATTTTGTTGATGTTTTGCGTATTCAGTTTGTATCGACATATCTCCGGCAGTACATATGCTGCACTTCTGAAACTTGTTACTTCAGTAGAAAAAGTTTCTCCGCTAATCTCTGCAAAGTTTCGTTGCACAATTCGAATAAATGTAGAAGTTATAAAGAAAAACGATATCCGCTTAAAATCGCGCTACATTTTGTTGATGTTTTGCGTATTCAGTTTGTATCGACATATCTCCGGCAGTACAAGAGCTGCACTTCTGAAACTTGCTACTTCAGTAGTCAATGTGACTCCGCTAATCTCTGCAAAGTTTCGTTGCACCATTCAAATAAATGTGGAAGTTATAAACAAAAGCGATATCAACTTTAAAACGCGCTAAATTTTGTTGATGTTTTGCGTATTCAGTTTGTATCGACATATCTCCGGCAGTACAAGAGCTGCACTTCTGAAACTTAGTACTTCAGTGGAAGATGTGTCTCCGCTAATTTCGTCAAAGTTTCGTTGCACAATTCAAATAAATGTGGAAGTGATAAACAAAAGCGATATCAACTTTAAAACGCGCTAAATTTTGTTGATGTTTTGCGTATTCAGTTTGTATCGACATATCTCCGGCAGTACAAGAGCTGCACTTCTTAAACTTGGTACTTCAGTAGCAAATCTGACTCCGCTAATCTCTGCAAAGTTTCGTTGCACAATTCGAATAAATGTGGAAGTTATAAACAAAAGCGATATCAACTTTAAAACGCGCTAAATTTTGTTGATGTTTTGCGTATTCAGTTTGTATCGACATATCTCCGGCAGTACAAGAGCTGCACTTCGGAGACTTGGTACTTCAGTAGAAAATGTGACTCCGCTGATCTCTGCAAAGTTTCGTTGCACAATTCGAATAAATGTGGAAGTTTTAAACAAAAGCGATATCAACTTTAAAATGCGCTTAATTTTGTTGATGTTTTGCGTATTCAGTTTGTATCGAAATATCTCCGGCAGTACAAGAGCTGCACTTCTGAAACTTGGTACTTCAGTAGAAAATGTGACTCCGCTAATCACTGCAAAGTTTCGTTGCACAATTCGAATAAATGTGGAAGTTATAAACAAAAGCGATATCAACTTTAAAACGCGCTAAATTTTGTTGATGTTTTGCGTATTCAGTTTATATCGACATATCTCCGGCAGTACAAGAGCTGCACTTCTGAAACTTGGTACTTCAGTAGAAAATACCTCTCCGCGACGGTCTGCAGAGTTTCGTTGCACAATTCGAATAAATGTGGAAGTTATTAACAAAAGCGATATCAACTATAAAACGCGCTAAATTTTGTTGATGTTTTGCGTATTCAGTTTGTATCGACATATCTCCGGCAGCACAAGAGCTGCACTTCTGAAACTTGGTACTTCAGTAGAAAATGTATCTCCGCTAATCTCTGCAAAGTTTCGTTGCACAATTCGAATAAATGTGGAAGTTATAAACAAAAGCGATATCAACTTTAAAACGCGCTAAATTTTGTTGATGTTTTGCGTATTCAGTTTGTATCGGCATATCTCCGGCAGTACAAGTCCTGCACTTCTGAAACTTGGTACTTCAGTTGAAAATGCCTATCCGCGACTGTCTGCAAAGTTTTGTTGCACAATTCGAATAAATGTGGAAGTTATAAACAAAAGCGATATCAACTTTAAAACGCGCTAAATTTTGTTGATGTTTTGCGTATTCAATTTGTATCGACATATATCCGGCTGTACAAGAGCTGCACTTCTGAACCTTGGTACCTTAGTAGACAATGTATCTCCGCGCATCTCTGCAAAGTTTCGTTGCACAATTCGAATAAATGGAGAAGTTATAAACAAAAGCGATATCAACTTTGAAACGCGCTAAATTTTGTTGATGTTTTGCGTATTCAGTTTGTATCGACATATCTCCTGCAGTACGAGAGCTGCACTTCTGAAACTTGGTACTTCAGTAGAAAATGGGACTCCGCTAATCTCTGCAAAGTTTCGTTGCACAATTCTAATAAATGTGGAAGTTATAAACAAAAGCGATATCAACTATAAAACGCGCTTAATTTTGTTGATGTTTTGCGTATTCAGTTTGTATCGACATATCTCCGGCAGTACAAGAGCTGCACTTCTTAAACTTGGTACTTCAGTAGGAAATGTGACTCCGCTAATCTCTGCAAAGTTTCGTCGCACAATTCGAATAAATGTGGAAGTTATAAACAAAAGACATAACAACTTTAAAACGCGCTAAATTTTGTTGATGTTCTTCGTATTCAGTTTGTATCGACATAGCTCCGGCAGTACAAGAGCTGCACTTCTGAGACTTAGTACATCGGTAGACGCTGTATCTCCGCGACTGTTTGCAAAGTTTCGTTGCACAATTCGAATAAATGTGGAAGTTATAAACAAAAGCGATATCAACTTTAAAACGCGCTAAATTTTGTTGATGTTTTGCGTATTCAGTTTGTATCGACATATCTCCGGCAGTACAAGAGCTGCACTTCTTAAACTTGGTACTTAAGTAGAAAATTTGACTCCGCTAATCTCTGCAAAGTTTCGTTGCACAATTCGAATAAATGTGGAAGTTATAAACAAAAGCGATATCAACTTTAAAACGCGCTAAATTTTGTTGATGTTTTGCGTATTCAGTTTGTATCGACATAGCTCCGGCAGTACAAGAGCTGCACTTCTGAAACTTGGTACTTCAGTAGAAAATGTATCTTTGCTAATCTCTGCAAAGTTTCGTTGCACAATTCGAATAAATGTGGAAGTTATAAACAAAAGCGATACTAACTTTAAAATGCGCTTAATTTTGTTGATGTTTTGCGTATTCAGTTTGTATCGACATATCTCCGGCAGTACAAGAGCTGCACTTCTGAAACTTGGTACTTCAGTAGTAAATTTGACTCCGCTAATCACTGCAAAGTTTCGTTGCACAATTCGAATAAATGTGGAAGTTATAAAGAAAAGCGATATCAACTTTAAAACGCGCTAAATTTTGTTGATGTTTTGCGTATTCAGTTTGTATCGGCATATCTCCGGCAGTACAAGTCCTGCACTTCTGAAACTTGGTACTTCAGTTGAAAATGCCTATCCGCGACTGTCTGCAAAGTTTTGTTGCACAATTCGAATAAATGTGGAAGTTATAAACAAAAGCGATATCAACTTTAAAACGCGCTAAATTTTGTTGATGTTTTGCGTATTCAATTTGTATCGACATATATCCGGCAGTACAAGAGCTGCACTTCTGAACCTTGGTACCTTAGTAGAAAATGTGACTCCGCGCATCTCTGCAAAGTTTCGTTGCACAATTCGAATAAATGGAGAAGTTATAAACAAAAGCGATATCAACTTTAAAACGCGCTAAATTTTGTTGATGTTTTGCGTATTCAGTTTGTATCGACATATCTCCTGCAGTACGAGAGCTGCACTTCTGAAACTTGGTACTTCAGTAGAAAATGGGACTCCGCTAATCTCTGCAAAGTTTCGTTGCACAATTCTAATAAATGTGGAAGTTATAAACAAAAGCGATATCAACTATAAAACGCGCTAAATTTTGTTGATGTTTTGCGTATTCAGTTTGTATCGACATATCTCCGGCAGTACAAGAGCTGCACATTTGAAACTTGGTACTTCAGTAGGAAATGTGACTCCGCTAATCTCTGCAAAGTTTCGTCGCACAATTCGAATAAATGTGGAAGTTATAAACAAAAGCGATATCAACTTTAAAACGCGCTAAATTTTGTTGATGTTTTTCGTATTACGTTTGTATCGACATAGCTCCGGCAGTACAAGAGCTGCACTTCTGAGACTTAGTACATCGGTAGACGCTGTATCTCCGCGACTGTCTGCAAAGTTTCGTTGCACAATTCGAATAAATGTGGAAGTTATAAACAAAAGCGATATCAACTTTAAAACGCGCTAAATTTTGTTGATGTTTTGCGTATTCAGTTTGTATCGACATATCTCCGGCAGTACAAGAGCTGCACTTCTTAAACTTGGTACTTCAGTAGAAAATTTGACTCCGCTAATCTCTGCAAAGTTTCGTTGCACAATTCGAATAAATGTGGAAGTTATAAACAAAAGCGATATCAACTTTAAAACGCGCTAAATTTTGTTGATGTTTTGCGTATTCAGTTTGTATCGACATATCTCCGGCAGTACAAGAGCTGCACTTCTGAAACTTGGTACTTCAGTAGAACCTGGACTCCGCTAATCTCTGCAAAGTTTCGTTGCACAATTCCAATAAATGTGGAAGTTATAAACAAAAGCGATATCAACTTTAAAACGCGCTAAATTTTGTTGATGTTTTGCGTATTCAGTTTTCATCGACATATCTCCGGCAGTACAAGAGCTGCACTTCTGAAACTTGGTACTTCAGTAGAAAATGTATCTTTGCTAATCTCTGCAAAGTTTCGTTGCACAATTCGAATAAATGTGGAAGTTATAAACAAAAGCGATATCAACTTTAAAACGCGCTAAATTTTGTTGATGTTTTGCGTATTCAGTTTGTATCGACATATCTCCGGCAGTACAAGAGCTGAACTTCGGAAACTTAGTACTTCAGTAGAAAATGTGACTCCGCTGGTCTCTGCAAAGTTTCGTTGCACAATTCGAATAAATGTGGAAGTTATAAACAAAAGCGATATCAACTTTAAAATGCGCTTAATTTTGTTGATGTTTTGCGTATTCAGTTTGTATCGACATATCTCCGGCAGTACAAGAGCTGCACTTCTGAAACTTAGTACTTCAGTAGAAAATGTGACTCCGCTAATCACTGCAAAGTTTCGTTGCACAATTCGAATAAATGTGGAAGTTATAAACAAAAGCGATATCTGGTTTAAAACGCGCTAAATTTTGTTGATGTTTTGCGTATTCAGTTTGTATCGACATATCTCCGGCAGTACAAGAGCTGCACTTCTGGAACTTGGTACTTCAGTAGGAAATGTGACTCCGCTAATCTCTGCAAAGTTTCGTCGCACAATTCGAATAAATGTGGAAGTTATAAACAAAAGCGATATCAACTTTAAAACGCGCTAAATTTTGTTGATGTTTTTCGTATTCAGTTTGTATCGACATAGCTCCGGCAGTACAAGAGCTGCACTTCTGAGACTTAGTACATCGGTAGACGCTGTATCTCCGCGACTGTCTGCAAAGTTTCGTTGCACAGTCGAATAAATGTGGAAGTTATAAACAAAAGCGATATCAACTTTAAAACGCGCTAAATTTTGTTGATGTTTTGCGTATTCAGTTTGTATCGACATATCTCCGGCAGTACAAGAGCTGCACTTCTTAAACTTGGTACTTAAGTAGAAAATTTGACTCCGCTAATCTCTGCAAAGTTTCGTTGCACAATTCGAATAAATGTGGAAGTTATAAACAAAAGCGATATCAACTTTAAAACGCGCTAAATTTTGTTGATGTTTTGCGTATTCAGTTTGTATCGACATAGCTCCGGCAGTACAAGAGCTGCACTTCTGAAACTTGGTACTTCAGTAGAACCTGGACTCCGCTAATCTCTGCAAAGTTTCGTTGCACAATTCGAATAAATGTGGAAGTTATAAACAAAAGCGATATCAACTTTAAAACGCGCTAAATTTTGTTGATGTTTTGCGTATTCAGTTTGTATCGACATATCTCCGGCAGTACAAGAGCTGCACTTCTGAAACTTGGTAATTCAGTAGAAAATGTATCTTTGCTAATCTCTGCAAAGTTTCGTTGCACAATTCGAATAAATGTGGAAGTTATAAACAAAAGCGATACTAACTTTACAATGCGCTTAATTTTGTTGATGTTTTGCGTATTCAGTTTGTATCGACATATCTCCGGCAGTACAAGAGCTGCACTTCTGAAACTTGGTACTTCAGTAGAAAATTTGACTCCGCTAATCACTGCAAAGTTTCGTTGCACAATTCGAATAAATGTGGAAGTTATAAAGAAAAGCGATATCAACTTTAAAACGCGCTAAATTTTGTTGATGTTTTGCGTATTCAGTTTGTATCGGCATATCTCGTGCAGTACAAGTCCTGCACTTCTGAAACTTGGTACTTCAGTTGAAAATGCCTATCCGCGACTGTCTGCAAAGTTTTGTTGCACAATTCGAATAAATGTGGAAGTTATAAACAAAAGCGATATCAACTTTAAAACGCGCTAAATTTTGTTGATGTTTTGCGTATTCAATTTGTATCGACATATATCCGGCAGTACAAGAGCTGCACTTCTGAACCTTGGTACTTCAGTAGAAAATGTGACTCCGCGCATCTCTGCAAAGTTTCGTTGCACAATTCGAATAAATGGAGAAGTTATAAACAAAAGCGATATCAACTTTAAAACGCGCTAAATTTTGTTGATGTTTTGCGTATTCAGTTTGTATCGACATATCTCTTGCAGTACGAGAGCTGCACTTCTTAAACTTGGTACTTAAGTAGAAAATTTGACTCCGCTAATCTCTGCAAAGTTTCGTTGCACAATTCGAATAAATGTGGAAGTTATAAACAAAAGCGATATCAACTTTAAAACGCGCTAAATTTTGTTGATGTTTTGCGTATTCAGTTTGTATCGACATAGCTCCGGCAGTACAAGAGCTGCACTTCTGAAACTTGGTACTTCAGTAGAACCTGGACTCCGCTAATCTCTGCAAAGTTTCGTTGCACAATTCGAATAAATGTGGAAGTTATAAACAAAAGCGATATCAACTTTAAAACGCGCTAAATTTTGTTGATGTTTTGCGTATTCAGTTTGTATCGACATATCTCCGGCAGTACAAGAGCTGCACTTCTGAAACTTGGTACTTCAGTAGAAAATGTATCTTTGCTAATCTCTGCAAAGTTTCGTTGCACAATTCGAATAAATGTGGAAGTTATAAACAAAAGCGATACTAACTTTAAAATGCGCTTAATTTTGTTGATGTTTTGCGTATTCAGTTTGTATCGACATATCTCCGGCAGTACAAGAGCTGCACTTCTGAAACTTGGTACTTCAGTAGAAAATTTGACTCCGCTAATCACTGCAAAGTTTCGTTGCACAATTCGAATAAATGTGGAAGTTATAAAGAAAAGCGATATCAACTTTAAAACGCGCTAAATTTTGTTGATGTTTTGCGTATTCAGTTTGTATCGGCATATCTCCGGCAGTACAAGTCCTGCACTTCTGAAACTTGGTACTTCAGTTGAAAATGCCTATCCGCGACTGTCTGCAAAGTTTTGTTGCACAATTCGAATAAATGTGGAAGTTATAAACAAAAGCGATATCAACTTTAAAACGCGCTAAATTTTGTTGATGTTTTGCGTATTCAATTTGTATCGACATATATCCGGCAGTACAAGAGCTGCACTTCTGAACCTTGGTACCTTAGTAGAAAATGTGACTCCGCGCATCTCTGCAAAGTTTCGTTGCACAATTCGAATAAATGGAGAAGTTATAAACAAAAGCGATATCAACTTTAAAACGCGCTAAATTTTGTTGATGTTTTGCGTATTCAGTTTGTATCGACATATCTCCTGCAGTACGAGAGCTGCACTTCTGAAACTTGGTACTTCAGTAGAAAATGGGACTCCGCTAATCTCTGCAAAGTTTCGTTGCACAATTCTAATAAATGTGGAAGTTATAAACAAAAGCGATATCAACTATAAAACGCGCTAAATTTTGTTGATGTTTTGCGTATTCAGTTTGAATCGACATATCTCCGGCAGTACAAGAGCTGCACATTTGAAACTTGGTACTTCAGTAGGAAATGTGACTCCGCTAATCTCTGCAAAGTTTCGTCGCACAATTACAATAAATGTGGAAGTTATAAACAAAAGCGATATCAACTTTAAAACGCGCTAAATTTTGTTGATGTTTTTCGTATTCAGTTTGTATCGACATAGCTCCGGCAGTACAAGAGCTGCACTTCTGAGACTTAGTACATCGGTAGACGCTGTATCTCCGCGACTGTCTGCAAAGTTTCGTTGCACAATTCGAATAAATGTGGAAGTTATAAAGAAAAGCGATATCAACTTTAAAACGCGCTAAATTTTGTTGATGTTTTGCGTATTCAGTTTGTATCGACATATCTCCGGCAGTACAAGAGCTGCACTTCTTAAACTTGGTACTTCAGTAGAAAATTTGACTCCGCTAATCTCTGCAAAGTTTCGTTGCACAATTCGAATAAATGTGGAAGTTATAAACAAAAGCGATATCAACTTTAAAACGCGCTAAATTTTGTTGATGTTTTGCGTATTCAGTTTGTATCGACATAGCTCCGGCAGTACAAGAGCTGCACTTCTGAAACTTGGTACTTCAGTAGAACCTGGACTCCGCTAATCTCTGCAAAGTTTCGTTGCACAATTCCAATAAATGTGGAAGTTATAAACAAAAGCGATATCAACTTTAAAACGCGCTAAATTTTGTTGATGTTTTGCGTATTCAGTTTTCATCGACATATCTCCGGCAGTACAAGAGATGCACTTCTGAAACTTGGTACTTCAGTAGAAAATGTATCTTTGCAAATCTCTGCAAAGTTTCGTTGCACAATTCGAATAAATGTGGAAGTTATAAACAAAAGCGATATCAACTTTAAAACGCGCTAAATTTTGTTGATGTTTTGCGTATTCAGTTTGTATCGACATATCTCCGGCAGTACAACAGCTGAACTTCGGAAACTTGGTACTTCGGTAGAAAATGTGACTCCGCTGATCTCTGCAAAGTTTCGTTGCACAATTCGAATAAATGTGGAAGTTATAAACAAAAGCGATATCAACTTTAAAATGCGCTTAATTTTGTTGATGTTTTGCGTATTCAGTTTGTATCGACATATCTCCGGCAGTACAAGAGCTGCACTTCTAGAACTTAGTACTTCAGTAGAAAATGTGACTCCGCTAATCACTGCAAAGTTTCGTTGCACAATTCAAATAAATGTGGAAGTTATAAACAAAAGCGATATCTGGTTTAAAACGCGCTAAATTTTGTTGATGTTTTGCGTATTCAGTTTGTATCGGCATATCTCCGGCAGTACAAGTCCTGCACTTCTGAAACTTGGTACTTCAGTTGAAAATGCCTATCCGCGACTGTCTGCAAAGTTTTGTTGCACAATTCGAATAAATGTTGAAGTTATAAACAAAAGCGATATCAACTTTAAAACGCGCTAAATTTTGTTGATTTGTTGCGTATTCAATTTGTATCGACATATATCCGGCAGTACAAGAGCTGCACTTCTGAACCTTGGTACCTCAGAAGACAATGTATCTCCGCGCATCTCTGCAAAGTTTCGTTGCACAATTCGAATAAATGGAGAAGTTATAAACAAAAGCGATATCAACTTTAAAACGCGCTAAATTTTGTTGATGTTTTGCGTATTAAGTTTGTATCGACATATCTCCTGCAGTACGAGAGCTGCACTTCTGAAACTTGGTACTTCAGTAGAAAATGGGACTCCGCTAATCTCTGCAAAGTTTCGTTGCACAATTCGAATAAATGTTGAAGTTATAAACAAAAGCGATATCAACTATAAAACGCGCTAAATTTTGGTGTTGTTTTGTGTATTCAGTTTGTATCCACATATCTCCGGCAGTACAAGAGCTGCACTTCTTAAACTTGGTACTTCAGTAGAAAATGTGACTCCGCTAATCTCTGCAAAGTTTCGTTACACAATTCGAATAAATGTGGAAGTTATAAACAAAAGCGATATCAACTTTAAAACGCGATAAATTTTGTTGATGTTTTTCGTATTCAGTTTGTATCGACATATCTCCGGCAGTACAAGAGCTGCACTTCTGAAACTTGGTACTTCAGTAGAACCTGGATTCCGCTAATCTCTGCAAAGTTTCGTTGCACAATTCGAATAAATGTTGAAGTTATAAACAAAAGCGATATCAACTTTAAAACGCGCTAAATTTTGTTGATGTTTTGCGTATTCAGTTTGTATCGACATATCTCCGGCAGTACAAGAGCTGCACTTCTGAAACTTGGTACTTCAGTAGAAAATTTTACTCCGCTAATCACTGCAAAGTTTCGTTGCACAATTCGAATAAATGTGGAAGTTATAAACAAAAGCGATATCAACTTTAAAACGCGCTAAATTTTGTTGATGTTTTGCGTATTCAGTTTGTATCGACATATCTCCGGCAGTACAAGAGCTGCACTTCTCAAACTTGGTACTTCAGTAGAAAGTACCTCTCCGCGACGGTCTGCAGAGTTTCGTTGCACAATTCGAATAAATGTGGAAGTTATAAACAAAAGCGATATCAACTATAAAACGCGCTAAATTTTGTTGATGTTTTGCGTATTCAGTTTGTATCGACATATCTCCGGCAGCACAAGAGCTGCACTTCTGAAACTTGGTACTTCAGTAGAAAATGTATCTCCGCTAATCTCTTCAAAGTTTCGTTGCACAATTACAATAAATGTGGAAGTTATAAAGAAAAGCGATATCAACTTTAAAACGCGCTAAATTTTGTTGATGTTTTGCGTATTCAGTTTGTATCGGCATATCTCCGGCAGTACAAGTCCTGCACTTCTGAAACTTGCTACTTCAGTAGAAAAGGCATCTCCGCGACTGTCTGCAAAGTTTCGTTGCACAATTCGAATAAATGTGGAAGTTATAAACAAAAGCGATATCAACTATAAAACGCGCTACATTTTGTTGATGTTTTGCGTATTTAGTTTGTATCGACATATCTCCGGCAGTACAAGAGCTGCACTTATGAAACTTAGTACTTCGGTAGACGCTGTATCTCCGCGACTGTCTGCAAAGTTTCGTTGCACAATTCGACTAAATGTGGAAGTTATAAACAAAAGCGATATCAACTTTAAAACGCGCTAAATTTTGTTGATGTTTTGCGTATTCAGTTTGTATCGACATATCTTCGGCAGTACAAGAGCTGCACTTCTGAAACTTAGTACTTCGGTAGACGCTGTATCTCCGCGTCTGTCTTCAAAGTTTCGTTGCACAATTCGAATAAATGTGGAAGTTATAAACAAAAGCGATATCAACTTTAAAACGCGCTAAATTTTGTTGATGTTTTGCGTATTCAGTTTGTATCGACATATCTCCGGCAGTACATAAGCTGCACTTCTGAAACTTGGTACTTCAGTAGAAAATGTATCTTCGCTAATCTCTGCAAAGTTTCGTTGCACAATTCGAATAAATGTGGAAGTTATAAACAAAAGCGATATCAACTTTAAAACGCGCTAAATTTTGTTGATGTTTTGCGTATTCAGTTTGTATCGACATATCTCCGGCAGTACAAAGGCTGCACTTCTGAAACTTTGTACTTCAGTGGAAAATTCTTCTCCGCGACTGTCTGCAAAGTTTTGTTGCACAAGTCGAATAAATGTGGAAGTTATAAACAAAAGCAATATCAACTATAAAACGCGCTAAATTTTGTTGATGTTTTGCGTATTCAGTTTGTATCGACATATCTCCGGCAGTACAAGAGCTGCACTTCTGAAACTTGGTACTGTAGTAGAAAATGTGACTCCGCTAATCTCTTCAAGGTTTCGTTTCACAATTCGAATAAATGTGGAAGTTATAAACAAAAGCGATATCAACTTTAAAACGCGCTAAATTTTGTTGATGTTTTGCGTATTCAGTTTGTATCGACATATCTCCGGCAGTACATAAGCTGCACTTCTGAAACTTGGTACTTCAGTAGAATAGGTGACTCCGGTGATCTCTGCAAAGTTTCGTTGCCCAATTCGAATAAATGTGGAAGTTATAAACAAAAGCGATATCAACTTTAAAATGCGCTACATTTTGTTGATGTTTTGCGTATTCAGTTTGTATCGACATATCTCCGGCAGTACAAGAGCTGCACTTCGGAAACTTGGTACTTCAGTAGAAAATGTGACTCCGCTGATCTCTGCAAAGTTTCTTTGCACAATTCGAATAAATGTGGAAGTTATAAACAAAAGCGATATCAACTTTAAAATGCGCTTAATTTTAATGATGTTTTGCGTATTCAGTTTGTATCGACATATCTCCGGCAGTACAAGAGCTGCACTTCTGAAACTTGGTACTTCAGTAGAAAATGTGATTCCGCTAATCACTGCAAAGTTTCGTTGCACAATTCGAATAAATGTAGAAGTTATAAACAAAAGCGATATCAACTTTAAAACGCGCTAAATTTTGTTGATGTTTTGCGTATTCAGTTTGTATCGACATATCTCCGGCAGCACAAGAGCTCACTTCTGAAACTTGGTACTTCAGTAGAAAATGTATCTCCGCTAATCTCTGCAAAGTTTCGTTGCACAATTCGAATAAATGTGGAAGTTATAAAGAAAAGCGATATCAACTTTAAAACGCGCTAAATTTTGTTGATGTTTTGCGTATTCAGTTTGTATCGGCATATCTCCGGCAGTACAAGTCCTGCACTTCGGAAACTTGGTACTTCAGTTGAAAATGCCTATCCGCGACTGTCTGCAAAGTTTTGTTGCACAATTCGAATAAATGTGGAAGTTATAAACAAAAGCGATATCAACTTTAAAACGCGCTAAATTTTGTTGATGTTTTGCGTATTCAGTTTGTATCGACATATCTCCGGCAGTACAAGAGCTGCACTTCTGAAACTTGGTACTTCAGTAGAAAATGTGACTCACCTAATCACTGCAAAGTTTCGTTGCACAATTCGAATAAATGTGGAAGTTATAAACAAAAGCGATATCAACTTTAAAACGCGCTAAATTTTGTTGATGTTTTGCGTATTCAGTTTGTATCGACATATCTTCGGCAGTACAAAGGCTGCACTTCTGAAACTTTGTACTTCAGTGGAAAATGCTTCTCCGCGACTGTCTGCAAAGTTTTGTTGCACAATTCGAATAAATGTGGAAGTTATAAACAAAAGCAATATCAACTATAAAACGCGCTAAATTTTGTTGATGTTTTGCGTATTCAGTTTGTATCGACATATCTCCGGCAGTACAAGAGCTGCACTTCTGAAACTTGGTATTGTAGTAGAAAATGTGACTCCGCTAATCTCTCCAAGGTTTCGTTTCACAATTCGAATAAATGTGGAAGTTATAAACAAAAGCGATATCAACTTTAAAACGCGCTAAATTTTGTTGATGTTTTGCGTATTCAGTTTGTATCGACATATCTCCGGCAGTACATAAGCTGCACTTCTGAAACTTGGTACTTCAGTAGAAAATGTGACTCCGCTAATCACTGCACAGTTTCGTTGCACAATTCGAATAAATGTTGAAGTTATAAACAAAAGCGATATCAACTTTAAAACGCGCTAAATTTTGTTGATGTTTTGCGTATTCAGTTTGTATCGACATATCTCCGGCAGTACAAGAGATGCACTTCTTAAACTTGGTACTTCAGTAGAAAATACCTCTCCGCGACGGTCTGCAGAGTGTCGTTGCACAATTCGAATAAATGTGGAAGTTATAAACAAAAGCGATATCAACTATAAAACGCGCTAAATTTTGTTGATGTTTTGCGTATTCAGTTTGTATCGACATATCTCCGGCAGCACAAGAGCTGCACTTCTGAAACTTGGTTCTTCAGTAGAAAATGTATCTCCGCTAATCTCTGCAAAGTTTCGTTGCACAATTCCAATAAATGTGGAAGTTATAAACAAAAGCGATATCAACTTTAAAACGCGCTAAATTTTGTTGATGTTTTGCGTATTCAGTTTGTATCGGCATATCTCCGGCAGTACAAGTCCTGCACTTTTGAACCTTGGTACCTTAGTAGACAATGTATCTCCGCGCATCTCTGCAGTGTTTCGTTGCACAATTCGAATAAATGTGGAAGTTATAAACAAAAGCGATATCAACTATAAAACGCGCTAAATTTTGTTGATGTTTTGCGTATTCAGTTTGTATCGACATATCTCCGGCAGTAAAAGAGCTGCACTTCTGAAACTTGGTACTTCAGTAGAAAATGTGACTCCGCTAATCACTGCAAAGTTTCGTTTCACAATTCGAGTAAATGTGGAAGTTATAAACAAAAGCGATATCAACTTTAAAACGCGCTAAATTTTGTTGATGTTTTGCGTATTCAATTTGTATCGACATATATCCGGCAGTACAAGAGCTGCACTTCTGAACCTTAGTACCTTAGTAGACAATGTATCTCCGCGCATCTCTGCAAAGTTTCGTTGCACAATTCGAATAAATGGAGAAGTTATAAACAAAAGCGATATCAACTTTAAAACGCGCTAAATTTTGTTGATGTTTTGCGTATTCAGTTTGTATCGACATATCTCCTGCAGTACGAGAGCTGCACTTCTGAAACTTGGTACTTCAGTAGAAAATGTGACTCCGCTAATCTCTGCAAAGTTTCGTTGCACAATTCGAATAAATGTTGAAGTTATAAACAAAAGCGATATCAACTATAAAACGCGCTAAATTTTGGTGTTGTTTTGTGTATTCAGTTTGTATCGACATATCTCCGGCAGTACAAGAGCTGCACTTCTTAAACTTGGTACTTCAGTAGAGTATGTGACTCCGCTAATCTCTGCAAAGTTTCGTTGCACAATTCGAATAAATGTGGAAGTTATAAACAAAAGCGATATCAACTTTAAAACGCGCAAAATTTTGTTGATGTTTTTCGTATTCAGTTTGTATCGACATAGCTCCGGCAGTACAAGAGCTGCACTTCTGAAACTTAGTACATCGGTAGACGCTGTATCTCCGCGACTGTCTGCAAAGTTTCGTTGCACAATTCGAATAAATGTGGAAGTTATAAACAAAAGCGATATCAACTTTAAAACGCGCTAAATTTTGTTGATGTTTTGCGTATTCAGTTTGTATCGACATATCTCCGGCAGTACAAGAGCTGCACTTCTGAAACTTGGTACTTCAGTAGAAAATTTGACTCCGCTAATCTCTGCAAAGTTCCGTAGCACAATTCGAATAAATGTGGAAGTTATAAACAAAAGCGATATCAACTTTAAAACGCGCTAAATTTTGTTGATGTTTTGCGTATTCAGTTTGTATCGACATAGCTCCGGCAGTACAAGAGCTGCACTTCTGAAACTTGGTACTTCAGTAGAACCTGGACTCCGCTAATCTCTGCAAAGTTTCGTTGCACAATTCGAATAAATGTGGAAGTTATAAACAAAAGCGATATCAACTTTAAAACGCGCTAAATTTTGTTGATGTTTTGCGTATTCAGTTTGTATCGACACATCTCCGGCAGTACAAGAGCTGCACTTCTGAAACTTGGTACTTCAGTAGAAAATTTCTATCCGCGACTGGCGGCAAAGTTTCGTTGCACAATTCGACTAAATGTGGAAGTTATAAACAAAAGCGATATCAACTTTAAAACGCGCTAAATTTTGTTGATGTTTTGCGTATTCAGTTTGTATCGACATATCTCCTGCAGTACAAGAGCTGCACTTCTGAAACTTTGTACTTCAGTAGAAAATGCATCTCCGCGACTGTCTGCAAAGTTTCGTTGCACAATTCGAATAAATGTGGAAGTTATAAACAAAAGCGATATCAACTATAAAACGCGCTACATTTTGTTGATGTTTTTCGTATTCAGTTTGTATCGACATATCTCCGGCAGTACAAGAGCTGCACTTCTGAAACTTAGTACTTCAGTAGAAAATGTATCTTCGCTAATCTCTGCAAAGTTTCGTTGCACAATTCGAATAAATGTGGAAGTTATAAACAAAAGCGATATCAACTTTAAAACGCGCTAAATTTTGTTGATGTTTTGCGTATTCAGTTTGTATCGACATATCTCCGGCAGTACATAAGCTGCACTTCTGAAACTTGGTACTTCAGTAGAATATGTGACTCCGCTGATCTCTGCAAAGTTTCGTTGCACAATTCGATAAATGTGGAAGTTATAAACAAAAGCGATATCAACTTTAAAATGCGCTACATTTTGTTGATGTTTTGCGTATTCAGTTTGTATCGACATATCTCCGGCAGTACAACAGCTGCACTTCTGAAACTTGGTACTTCAGTAGAAAATGTGACTCCGCTAATCTCTGCAAAGTTTCGTTGCACAATTCGAATAAATGTGGAAGTTATAAACAAAAGCGATATCAACTATAAAACGCGCTAAATTTTGTTGATGTTTTGCGTATTCAGTTTGTATCGACATATCTCCGGCAGTACAACAGCTGCACTTCTGAAACTGGAGACTTCAGTAGAAAAGTGCTATCCGCGACTGTCTGCAAAGTTTCGTTGCACAATTCGAATAAATCGATAAGTTATAAACAAAAGCGATATCAACTTTAAAACGCGCTAAATTTTGTTGATGTTTTGCGTATTCAGTTTGTATCGACATATCTCCGGCAGTACGTAAGCTGCACTTCTGAAACTTTGTACTTCAGTAGAAAATGCCTCTCCGCGACTGTCTGCAAAGTTTCGTTGCACAATTCGAATAAATGTGGAAGTTATAAACAAAAGCGATATCAACTATAAAACGCGCTAAATTTTGTTGATGTTTTGCGTATTCAGTTTGTATCGACATATCTTCGGCAGTACAAATGCTGCACTTCTTAAACTTCGTACTTAAGTAGACAGTGTAGTTCCGCGACTGTCTGCAAAGTTTCGTTGCACAATTCGAATTAATGTAGAAGTTATAAACAAAAGCGATATCAACTTTAAAACGCGCTAAATTTTGTTGATGTTTTGCGTATTCAGTTTGTATCGACATATCTCCTGCAGTACAAGAGCTGCACTTCTGAAACTTTGTACTTAAGTAGAAAATGCCTATCCGCGACTGTCTGCAAAGTTTCGTTGCACAATTCGAATAAATGTGGAAGTTATAAACAAAAGCGATATCAACTTTAAAACGCGCTAAATTTTGTTGATGTTTTGCGTATTCAGTTTGTATCGGCATATCTCCGGCAGTACAAGAGCTGCACTTCTGAAACTTGGTACTTCAGTAGAAAATGTATCTCCGCTAATCTCTTCAAAGTTTCGTTGCACAATTACAATAAATGTGGAAGTTATAAACAAAAGCGATATCAACTTTTAAACGCGCTAAATTTTGTTGATGTTTTGCGTATTCAGTTTGTATCGACATATCTCCGGCACTACAAGAGCTGCACTTCTGAAACTTGCTACTTCAGTAGAAAATGCATCTCCGCGACTGTCTGCAAAGTTTCGTTGCACAATTCGAATAAATGTGGAAGTTATAAACAAAAGCGATATCAACTATAAAACGCGCTACATTTTGTTGATGTTTTTCGTATTCAGTTTGTATCGACATATCTCCGGCAGTACAAGAGCTGCACTTCTGAAACTTGGTACTTCAGTAGAAAATGTATCTTCGCTAATCTCTGCAAAGTTTCGTTGCACAATTCGAATAAATGTGGAAGTTATAAACAAAAGCGATATCAACTTTAAAACGCGCTAAATTTTGTTGATGTTTTGCGTATTCAGTTTGTATCGACATATCTCCGGCAGTACATAAGCTGCACTTCTGAAACTTGGTACTTCAGTAGAATATGTGACTCCGCTGATCTCTGCAAAGTTTCGTTGCACAATTCGATAAATGTGGAAGTTATAAACAAAAGCGATATCAACTTTAAAATGCGCTACATTTTGTTGATGTTTTGCGTATTCAGTTTGTATCGACATATCTCCGGCAGTACAACAGCTGCACTTCTGAAACTTGGTACTTCAGTAGAAAATGTGACTCCGCTAATCTCTGCAAAGTTTCGTTGCACAATTCGAATAAATGTGGAAGTTATAAACAAAAGCGATATCAACTATAAAACGCGCTAAATTTTGTTGATGTTTTGCGTATTCAGTTTGTATCGACATATCTCCGGCAGTACAACAGCTGCACTTCTGAAACTGGAGACTTCAGTAGAAAATTCCTATCCGCGACTGTCTGCAAAGTTTCGTTGCACAATTCGAATAAATCGATAAGTTATAAACAAAAGCGATATCAACTTTAAAACGCGCTAAATTTTGTTGATGTTTTGCGTATTCAGTTTGTATCGACATATCTCCGGCAGTACAAAAGCTGCACTTCTGAAACTTGGTACTTCAGTAGAAAAATGTGTCTCCGCGACTGTCTGCAAAGTTTCGTTGCACAATTCGAATAAATGGTAAATTATAAACAAAAGCGATATCAACTTTAAAACGCGCTAAATTTTGTTGATGTTTTGCGTATTCAGTTTGTATCGAAATATCTCCGGCAGTACATAAGCTGCACTTCTGAAACTTGGTACTTCAGTAGAAAAAGTTACTCCGCTAATCTCTCCAAAGTTTCGTTGCACAATTCGAATAAATGTAGAAGTTATAAACCAAAACGATATCCACTTAAAATCGCGCTAAATTTTGTTGATGTTTTGCGTATTCAGTTTGTATCGAAATATCTCCGGAAGTACTAGAGCTGCACTTCTGAAACTTGCTACTTCAGTAGTCAATGTGACTCCGCTAATCTCTGTAAAGTTTCGTTGCACCATTCAAATAAATGTGGAAGTTATAAACAAAAGCGATATCAACTTTAAAACGCGCTAAATTTTGTTGATGTTTTGCGTATTCAGTTTGTATCGACATATCTCCGGCAGTACAAGAGCTGCACTTCTCAAACTTGGTACTTCAGTGGAAGATGTATCTCCGCTAATTTCTTCAAAGTGTCGTTGCACAATTCGAATAAATGTGGAAGTTATAAACAAAAGCGGTATCAACTTTAAAACGCGCTAAATTTTGTTGATGTTTTGCGTATTCAGTTTGTATCGACATAGCTCCGGCGGTACAAGAGCTGCACTTCTGAAACTTGGTACTTCAGTAGAAAATGCCTATCCGCGACTGTCTGCAAAGTTTCGTTGGACAATTCGAATAAATGTGGAAGTTATAAACAAAAGCGATATCAACTTTAAAACGCGCTAAATTTTGTTGATGTTTTGCGTATTCAGTTTGTATCGACATATCTCCGGCAGTACAAGAGCTGCACTTCTGAAACTTGGTACTTCAGTGGAAGATGTATCTCCGCTAATCTCTTCAAAGTTTCGTTGCACAATTCGAATAAATGTGGAAGTTATAAACAAAAGCGATATCAACTTTAAAACGCGCTAAATTTTGTTGATGTTTTGGGTATTCAGTTTGTATCGACATATCTCCGGCAGTACAAGAGCTGCACTTCTGAAACTTGGTACTTCAGTAGAAAATGCCTATCCGCGACTGGCGGCAAAGTTTCGCCACAATTCGACTAAATGTGGAAGTTATAAACAAAAGCGATATCAACTTTAAAACGCGCTAAATTTTGTTGATGTTTTGCGTATTCAGTTTGTATCGACATATCTCCTGCAGTACAAGAGCTGCACTTCTGAAACTTAGTACTTCAGTAGAAAATGCCTATCCACGACTGTCTGCAAAGTTTCGTCGCACAATTCGAATAAATGTTGAAGTTGTAAACGAAAGCGATATCAACTTTAAAACGCGCTAAATTTTGTTGATGTTTTGCGTATTCAGTTTGTATCGACATATCTCCGGCAGTACAAGAGCTGCACCTCTGAAACTTATTACTTCAGTAGAAAATGTATCTCGGCTAATCTCTGCAAAGTTTCGTTGCACAATTCGAATAAATGTACAAGTTATAAACAAAAGCGATATCAACTTTAAAACGCGCAAAATTTTGTTGATGTTTTGCGTATTCAGTTTGTATCGACATATCTCCGGCAGTACAAAAGCTGCACTTCTGAAACTTGGTACTTCAGTAGACAAATGTGTCTCCGCGACTGTCTGCAAAGTTTCGTTGCACAATTCGAATAATTGGTAAATTATAAACAAAAGCGATATCAACTTTAAAACGCGCTAAATTTTGTTGATGTTTTGCGTATTCAGTTTGTATCGAAATATCTCCGGCAGTACATAAGCTGCACTTCTGAAACTTGGTACTTCAGTAGAAAAAGTTACTCCGCTAATCTCTCCAAAGTTTCGTTGCACAATTCGAAGAAATGTAGAAGTTATAAACCAAAACGATATCCACTTAAAATCGCGCTAAATTTTGTTGATGTTTTGCGTATTCAGTTTGTATCGAAATATCTCCGGAAGTACTAGAGCTGCACTTCTGAAACTTGCTACTTCAGTAGTCAATGTGACTCCGCTAATCTCTGCAAAGTTTCGTTGCACCATTCAAATGAATGTGGAAGTTATAAACAAAAGCGATATCAACTTTAAAACGCGCTAAATTTTGTTGATGTTTTGCGTATTCAGTTTGTATCGACATATCTCCGGCAGTACAAGAGCTGCACTTCTCAAACTTGGTACTTCAGTTAAAGATGTATCTCCGCTAATTTCTTCAAAGTGTCGTTGCACAATTCGAATAAATGTGGAAGTTATAAACAAAAGCGGTATCAACTTTAAAACGCGCTAAATTTTGTTGATGTTTTGCGTATTCAGTTTGTATCGACATAGCTCCGGCGGTACAAGAGCTGCACTTCTGAAACTTGGTACTTCAGTAGAAAATGCCTATCCGCGACTGTCTGCAAAGTTTCGTTGGACAATTCGAATAAATGTGGAAGTTATAAACAAAAGCGATATCAACTTTAAAACGCGCTAAATTTTGTTGATGTTTTGCGTATTCAGTTTGTATCGACATATCTCCGGCAGTACAAGAGCTGCACTTCTGAAACTTGGTACTTCAGTAGTAAATGTCTATCCGCTAATCTCTTCAAAGTTTCGTTGCACAATTCGAATAAATGTGGAAGTTATAAACAAAAGCGATATCAACTTTAAAACGCGCTAAATTTTGTTGATGTTTTGCGTATTCAGTTTGTATCGACATATCACTGGCAGTACAAGAGCTGCACTTCTTTAACTCAGTACTTCAGTAGACGATGTATTTCCGCGACTGTCTGCAAAGTTTCGTTGCACAATTCGAATAAATGTGGAAGTTATAAACAAAAGCGATATCCACTTCAAAACGCGCTAAATTTTGTTGATGTTTTGCGTATTCAGTTTGTATCGACATATCTCCGGCAGTACAAGAGCTGCACTTATGAAACTTAGTAAGTCGGTAGACGCAGTATCTCCGCGACTGTCTGCAAAGTTTCGTTGCACAATTCGAATAAATGTGGAAGTTATAAACAAAAGCGATATCAACTTTAAAACGCGCTAAATTTTGTTGATGTTTTGCGTATTCAGTTTGTATCGACATATCTCCGGCAGTACAAGAGCTGCACTTATGAAACTTAGTACTTCGGTAGACGCTGTATAACCGCGACTGTCTGCAAAGTTTCGTTGCACAATTCGAATAAATGTGGAAGTTATAAACAAAAGCGATATCAACTTTAAAACGCGCTAAATTTTGTTGATGTTTTGCGTATTCAGTTTGTATCGACATATCTTCAGCAGTACAAGAGCTGCACTTCTGAAACTTAGTACTTCGGTAGACGCTGTATCTCCGCGACTGTCTGCAAAGTTTCGTTGACCAATCCGAATAAATGTCGAAGTTATAAACAAAAGCGATATCAACTTTAAAACGCTCTAAATTTTGTTGATGTTTTGCGTATTCAGTTTGTATCGACATATCTCCGGCAGTACAAGAGCTGCACTTCTGAAACTTGGTACTTCAGTAGTCAATGTAACTCTTCTAATCTCTGCCAAGTTTCGTTGCACAATTCTAATAAATGTGGAAGTTATAAACAAAAGCGATATCAACTTTAAAACGCGCTAAATTTTGTTGATGTTTGACATATTCAGTTTGTATCGACATATCTCCAACAGTACAAGAGCTGCACTTCTGAAACTTGGTACTTCAGTAGAAAATACCTCTCCGCGACGGTCTGCAGAGTTTCGTTGCACAATTCGAATAAATGTGGAAGTTATAAACAAAAGCGATATCAACTATAAAACGCGCTAAATTTTGTTGATGATTTGCGTATTCAGTTTGTATCGACATATCTCCTGCAGTACGAGAGCTGCACTTCTGAAACTTAGTACTTCAGTAGACGATGTATTTCCGCGACTGTCTGCAAAGTTTCGTTGCACAATTCGAATTAATGTGGCAGTTATAAACAAAAGCGATATCAACTTTAAAACGCGCTTAATTTTGTTGATGTTTTGCGTATTCAGTTTGTATCGACATATCTCCGGCAGTACAAGAGCTGCACTTCTGAAACTCAGTACTTCAGTAGAAAATGTCTACCCGCTAATCTCTTCAAAGTTTCGTTGCACAAGTCGAATTAATGTGGAAGTTATAAACAAAAGCGATATCAACTTTAAAACGCGCTAAATTTTGTTGATGGTTTGCGTGATCAGTTTGTATCGACATATCTCCGGCAGTACAAGAGCTGCACTTCTGAAACTTGGTACTTTAGTAGAAAGGTATCTCCGCTAATCTCTGCAAAGTTTCGTTGCACAATTCGAATAAATGTGGAAGTTATAAACAAAAGCGATATCAACTTTAAAACGCGCTAAATTTTGTTGATGTGTTGCGTATTCAGTTTGTATCGACATATCTCCTGCAGTACAAAAGCTGCACTTCTGAAACTTTGTACTTCAGTAGAAAATGTCTATCCGCGACTGTCTGCAAAGTTTCGTTGCACAATTCGAATAAATGTGGAAGTTATAAACAAAAGCGATATCAACTATAAAACGCGCTACATTTTGTTGATGTTTTGCGTATTCAGTTTGTATCGACATATCTCCGGCAGTACAAGAGCTGCACTTTTGAAACTTGGTACTTCAGTAGAAAATGTATCTTCGCTAATCTCTGCAAAGTTTCGTTGCACAATTCGAATAAATGTGGAAGTTATAAACAAAAGCGATATCAACTTTAAAACGCGCTAAATTTTGTTGATGTTTTGCGTATTCAGTTTGTATCGACATATCTCCGGCAGTACATAAGCTGCACTTCTGAAACTTGGTACTTCAGTAGAATATGTGACTCCGCTGATCTCTGCAAAGTTTCGTTGCACAATTCGATAAATGTGGAAGTTATAAACAAAAGCGATATCAACTTTAAAATGCGCTACATTTTGTTGATGTTTTGCGTATTCAGTTTGTATCGACATATCTCCGGCAGTACAACAGCTGCACTTCTGAAACTTGGTACTTCAGTAGAAAATGTGACTCCGCTAATCTCTGCAAAGTTTCGTTGCACAATTCGAATAAATGTTGAAGTTATAAACAAAAGCGATATCAACTATAAAACGCGCTAAATTTTGTTGATGTTTTGCGTATTCAGTTTTTATCGACTTATCTCCGGCAGTACAACAGCTGCACTTCTGAAACTGGAGACTTCAGTAGAAAATTCCTATCCGCGACTGTCTGCAAAGTTTCGTTGCACAATTCGAATAAATCGATAAGTTATAAACAAAAGCGATATCAACTTTAAAACGCGCTAAATTTTGTTGATGTTTTGCGTATTCAGTTTGTATCGACATATCTCCGGCAGTACATAAGCTGCACTTCTGAAACTTTGTACTTCAGTAGAAAATGCCTCTCCGCGACTGTCTGCAAAGTTTCGTTGCACAATTCGAATTAATGTAGAAGTTATAAACAAAAGCGATATCAACTTTAAAACGCGCTAAATTTTGTTGATGTTTTGCGTATTCAGTTTGTATCGACATATCTCCGGCAGTACAAGAGCTGCACTTCTGAAACTTGGTACTTCAGTGGAAGATGTATCTCCGCTAATCTCTTCAAAGTTTCGTTGCACAATTCGAATAAATGTGGAAGTTATAAACAAAAGCGATATCAACTTTAAAACGCGCTAAATTTTGTTGATGTTTTGGGTATTCAGTTTGTATCGACATATCTCCGGCAGTACAAGAGCTGCACTTCTGAAACTTGGTACTTCAGTAGAAAATGCCTATCCGCGACTGGCGGCAAAGTTTCGCCACAATTCGACTAAATGTGGAAGTTATAAACAAAAGCGATATCAACTTTAAAACGCGCTAAATTTTGTTGATGTTTTGCGTATTCAGTTTGTATCGACATATCTCCTGCAGTACAAGAGCTACACTTCTGAAACTTAGTACTTCAGTAGAAAATGCCTATCCGCGACTGTCTGCAAAGTTTCGTTGCACAATTCGAATAAATGTTGAAGTTGTTAACGAAAGCGATATCAACTTTAAAACGCGCTAAATTTTGTTGATGTTTTGCGTATTCAGTTTGTATCGACATATCTCCGGCAGTACAAGAGCTGCACCTCTGAAACTTGGTACTTCAGTAGAAAATGTATCTCGGCTAATCTCGGCAAAGTTTCGTTGCACAATTCGAATAAATGTACAAGTTATAAACAAAAGCGATATCAACTTTAAAACGCGCTAAATTTTGTTGATATTTAGCGTATTCAGTTTGTATCGACATATCTCCGGCAGTACAATAGCTGCACTTCTGAAACTTGGTACTTCAGTAGAAAAATGTGTCTCCGCGACTGTCTGCAAAGTTTCGTTGCACAATTCGAATAAATGGTAAAGTTATAAACAAAAGCGATATCAACTTTAAAACGCGCTAAATTTTGTTGATCTTTTGCGTATTCAGTTTGTATCGAAATATCTCCGGCAGTACATAAGCTGCACTTCTGAAACTTGGTGCTTCAGTAGAAAAAGTTACTCCGCTAATCTCTGCAAAGTTTCGTTGCACAATTCGAATAAATGTAGAAGTTATAAACAAAAACGATATCCACTTAAAATCGCGCTAAATTTTGTTGATGTTTTGCGTATTCAGTTTGTATCGAAATATCTCCGGAAGTACCAGAGCTGCACTTCTGAAACTTGCTACTTCAGTAGTCAATGTGACTCCGCTAATCTCTGCAAAGTTTCGTTGCACCATTCAAATAAATGTGGAAGTTATAAACAAAAGCGGTATCAACTTTTAAACGCGCTAAATTTTGTTGATGTTTTGCGTATTCAGTTTGTATCGACATATCTCCAACAGTACAAGAGCTGCACGTCTGAAACTTGGTACTTCAGTAGAAAATGCTTATCCGCGACTGTCAGCACAGTTTCGTTGCACAATTCGAATAAATGTAGAAGTTATAAACAAAAGTGATATCAACTTTAAAACGCGCTCAATTTTGTTGATGTTTTGCGTATTCAGTTTGTATCGACATATCTCCGGCAGTACAAGAGCTGCACTTCTGAAACTTGGTACTTCAGTAGTCAATGTAACTCTTCTAATCTCTGCCAAGTTTCGTTGCACAATTCTAATAAATGTGGAAGTTATAAACAAAAGCGATATCAACTTTAAAACGCGCTAAATTTTGTTGATGTTTGACATATTCAGTTTGTATCGACATATCTCCAACAGTACAAGAGCTGCACTTCTGAAACTTGGTACTTCAGTAGAAAATGTCTATCCGCGACTGTCTGCAAATTTTCGTTGCACAGGTCGAATAAATGTGGAAGTTATAAACAAAAGCGATATCAACTTTAAAACGCTCTAAATTTTGTTGATGTTTTGCGTATTCAGTTTGTATCGACATATCTCCGGCAGTACATAAGCTGCACTTCTGAAACTTATTACCTCAGTAGAAAATGTGACTCCGCTAATCTCTGCAAAGTTTCGTTGCACAATTCGACTAAATGTGGAAGTTATAAACAAAAGCGATATCAACTTTAAAACGCGCTAAATTTTGTTGATGTTTTGCGCATTCAGTTTGTATCGACATATCTCGGGCAGTACAAGAGCTGCACTTCTGAACCTTAGTACTTCAGTAGGAAATGTGTCTCCGCTAATCTCTGCAAAGTTTCGGTTCACAATTCGAATAAATGTGGAAGTTATAAAGAAAGGCGATATTCAACTTTAAAACGCGCTAAATTTTGTTGATGTTTTGCGTATTCAGTTTGTATCGACATATCTCCGGCAGTACAAGAGCTGCACTTCTGAAACTTGGTACTTCAGTAGAAAATGTGACTCCGCTAATCTCTGCAAAGTTTCGTTGCACAATTCGAATAAATGTGGAAGTTATAAACAAAAACGATATCCACTTAAAATCGCGCTACATTTTGTTGATGTTTTGCGTATTCAGTTTGTATCGACAAATATCCGGCAGTACAAGAGCTGCACTTCTGAAACTTGGTACTTCAGTGGAAAATGTGACTCCGCTAATCTCTGCAAAGTTTCGTTTCACAATTCGAATAAATGTAAAAGTTATAAACAAAAGCGATATCAACTTTAAAACGCGCCAAATTTTGTTGATGTTTTGCGTATTCAGTTTGTATCGACATATCTCCTGCAGTACAAGAGCTGCACTTCTAAAACTTGCTACTTCAGTAGAAAATGCTTATCCGCGACTGTCAGCACAGTTTCGTTGCACAATTCGAATAAATGTAGAAGTTATAAACAAAAGCGATATAAACTTTAAAACGCGCTAAATTTTGTTGATGTTTTGCGTATTCGGTTCGAATCGACATATCTCCGGCAGTACAAGAGCTGCACTTCTGAAACTTCGTACTTCAGTAGTCAATGTGACTCTTCTAATATCTGCAAAGTTTCGTTGAACCATTACAATAAATGTGGAAGTTATAAACAAAAGCGATATCAACTTTAAAACGCGCTAAATTTTGTTGATGTTTTGCGTATTCAGTTTGTATCGACATATCTCCAACAGTACAAGAGCTGCACTTCTGAAACTTGGGACTTCAGTAGAAAATGTCTATTCGCGACTGTCTGCAAAGTTTCGTTGCACAATTCGAATAAATGTCGAAGTTATAAACAAAAGCGATATCAACTTTAAAACGCGCTAAATTTTGTTGATGTTTTGCGTATTCAGTTTGTATCGACATATCTCGTGCAGTACATAAGCTGCACTTCTGAAAGTTATTACCTCAGTAGAAAATGTGACTCCGCTAATCTCTGCAAAGTTTCGTTGCACAATTCGACTAAATGTGGAAGTTATAAACAAAAGCGATATCAACTTTAAAACGCGCTAAATTTTGTTGATGTTTTGCGTATTCAGTTTGTATCGACATATCTCGGGCAGTACAAGAGCTGCACTTCTGAATCTTAGTACTTCAGTAGGTAATGTGTCTCCGCTAATCTCTGCAAAGTTTCGGTTCACAATTCGAATAAATGTGGAAGTTATAAACAAAAGCGATATCAACTTTAAAACGCGCTAAATTTTGTTGATGTTTTGCGTATTCAGTTTGTATCGACATATCTCCGGCAGTACAAGTGCTGCACTTCTGAAACTTGGTACTTCAGTAGTAGATGTGTCTCCGCGACTGTCTGCAAAGTTTCGTTGCACAATTCGAATAAATGGTAAAGTTATAAACAAAAGCGATATCAACTTTAAAACGCGCTAAATTTTGTTGATGTTTTGCGTATTCAGTTTGTATCGACATATCTCCGGCAGTATAAGAGCTGCACTTCTGAAACTTGGTACATCAGTAGAAAATGTGACTCCGCTAATCTCTGCAAAGTTTCGTTGAACAATTCGTATAAATGTGGAAGTTATAAACAAAAACGATATCAACTTAAAATCGCGCTACATTTTGTTGATGTTTTGCGTATTCAGTTTGTATCGACATATCTCGTGCAGTACATAAGCTGCACTTCTGAAACTTATTACCTCAGTAGCCAATGTGACACCGCTAATCTCTGCAAAGTTTCGTTGCACAATTCGACTAAATGTGGAAGTTATAAACAAAAGCGATATCAACTTCAAAACGCGCTAAATTTTGTTGATGTTTTGCGTATTCAGTTTGTATCGACATATCTGTGGCAGTACAAGAGCTGCACTTCTGAACCTTAGTACCTCAGTAGGAAATGTGTCTCCGCTAATCTCGGCAAAGTTTCGGTTCACAATTCGATTAAATGTGGAAGTTATAAACAAAAGCGATATCAACTTTAAAACGCGCTAAATTTTGTTGATGTTTTGCGTATTCAGTTTGTATCGACATATCTCCGGCAGTAAAAGAGCTGCACTTCTGAAACTTGGTACTTCAGTAGAAAAATGTGTCTCCGCGACTGTTTGCAAAGTTTCGTTGCACAATTCGAATAAATGGTAAAGTTATAAAAAAAAGCGATATCAACTTTAAAACGCGCTAAATTTTGTTGATGTTTTGCGTATTCAGTTTGTATCGACATATCTCCGGTAGTACATACGCTGCACTTCTGAAACTTGCTACTTCAGTAGTCAATGTGACTCCGCTAATCTCTGCAAAGTTTCGTTGCACAATTCCAATAAATGTGGAAGTTATAAACAAAAGCGATATCAACTTTAAAACGCGGTAAATTTTGTTGATGTTTTGCGTATTCAGTTTGTATCGACCTATCTTTAACAGTACAAGAGCTGCACTTCTGAAACTTGGTACTTCAGTAGTAAATGTCTATCGGCGACTGTCTGCACAGTTTCGGTTCACAATTCGAATAAATGTAGAAGTTATAAACAAAAGCGATATCAACTTTAAAACGCGCTAAATTTTGTTGATGTTTTGCGTATTCGGTTCGAATCGACATATCTCCGGCAGTACAAGAGCTGCACTTCTTAAACTTCGTACTTCAGTAGTCAATGTGACTCTTCTAATCTCTGCAAAGTTTCGTTGCACCATTCAAATAAATGTGGAAGTTATAAACAAAAGCGATATCAACTTTAAAACGCACTAAATTTTGTTGATGTTTTGCGTATTCAGTTTGTATCGACATATCTCTAACAGTACAAGAGCTGCACTTCTGAAACTGGGTACTTCAGTAGAAAATGTCTATCCGCGACTGTCTGCAAAGTTTCGTTGCACAATTCGAATAAATGTGGAAGTTATAAACAAAAGCGATATCAACTTTAAAACGCGCCAAATTTTGTTGATGTTTTGCGTATTCAGTTTGTATCGACATATCTCCCACAGTACAAGAGCTGCACTTCTAAAAGTTTGTACTTTAGTAGAAAACGTCTATCCGCGACTCTCTGCCAAGTTTCGTTGCACAATTCGAATAAATGTAGAAGTTATAAACAAAAGCGATATGAACTTTAAAACGCGCTAAATTTTGTTGATGTTTTGCGTATTCAGTTTGTATCGACATATCTCCGGCAGTACATGAGCTGCACTTCTGAAACTTATAACTTCAGTAGCAAATCTGACTCCGCTAATCTCTGCAAAGTTTCGTTGCACAATTCGAATAAATGGAGAAGTTATAAACAAAAGCGATATCAACTTTAAAACGCGCTAAATTGTGTTGATGTTTTGCGTATTCAGTTTGTATCGACATATCTCGGGCAGTACAACAGCTGCACTTCTAAAACTTGCTACTTCAGTAGGAAATGTGTCTCCGCTAATCTCTGCAAAGTTTCGTTGCACAATTCGAATAAATGTAGAAGTTATAAACAAAAGTGATATCAACTTTAAAACGCGCTCAATTTTGTTGATGTTTTTGCGTATTCGGTTCGAATCGACATATCTCCGGCAGTACAGGAGCTGCACTTCTGAAACTTGGTACTTCAGTAGTCAATGTAACTCTTCTAATCTCTGCAAAGTTTCGTTGCACAATTCTAATAAATGTGGAAGTTATAAACAAAAGCGATATCAACTTTAAAACGCGCTAAATTTTGTTGATGTTTGACATATTCAGTTTGTATCGACATATCTCCAACAGTACAAGAGCTGCACTTCTGAAACTTGGTACTTCAGTAGAAAATCTCTATCCGCGACTGTCTGCAAGTTTTCGTTGCACAGGTCGAATAAATGTGGAAGTTATAAACAAAAGCGATATCAACTTTAAAACGCTCTAAATTTTGTTGATGTTTTGCGTATTCAGTTTGTATCGACATATCTCCGGCAGTACATAAGCTGCACTTCTGAAACTTATTACCTCAGTAGAAAATGTGGCTCCGCTAATCTCTGCAAAGTTTCGTTGCACAATTCGACTAAATGTGGAAGTTATAAACAAAAGCGATATCAACTTTAAAACGCGCTAAATTTTGTTGATGTTTTGCGCATTCAGTTTGTATCGACATATCTCGGGCAGTACAAGAGCTGCACTTCTGAACCTTAGTACTTCAGTAGGAAATGTGTCTCCGCTAATCTCTGCAAAGTTTCGGTTCACAATTCGAATAAATGTGGAAGTTATAAACAAAAGCGATATTCAACTTTAAAACGCGCTAAATTTTGTTGATGTTTTGCGTATTCAGTTTGTATCGACATATCTCAGGCAGTACAAGAGCTGCACTTCTGAACCTTAGTACTTCAGTTGGAAATGTGTCTCCGCTAATCTCTGCAAAGTTTCGTTGCACAATTCGACTAAATGTGGAAGTTATAAACAAAAGCGATATCAACTTTAAAACGCGCTAAATTGTGTTGATGTTTTGCGTATTCAGTTTGTATCGACATATCTCGGGCAGCACAACAGCTGCACTTCTGAACCTTGGTACTTCAGTAGGAAATGTGTCTCCGCTAATCTCTGCAAAGTTTCAGTTCACAATTCGAATAAATGTGGAAGTTATAAACAAAAGCGATATCAACTTTAAAACGCACTAAATTTTGTTGATGTTTTGCGTATTCAGTTTGTATCGACATATCTCCGGCAGTACAATAGCTGCACTTCTGAAACTTGGTACTTCAGTAGAAAATGTGATTCCGCTAATCTCTGCAAAGTTTCGTTGCACAATTCGAATAAATGTGGAAGTTATAAACAAAAGCGATATCAACTTTAAAACGCGCTAAATTTTGTTGATGTTTTGCGTATTCAGTTTGTATCGACATATCTCCGGCAGTACAGGAGCTGCACTTCTGAAACTTCGTACTTCAGTAGTCAATGTGACTCTTCTAATCTCTGCAAAGTTTCGTTGCACCATTCAAATAAATGTGGAAGTTATAAACAAAAGCGATATCAACTTTAAAACGCACTAAATTTTGTTGATGTTTTGCGTATTCAGTTTGTATCGACATATCTCTAACAGTACAAGAGCTGCACTTGTGAAACTGGGTACTTCAGTAGAAAATGTCTATCCGCGACTGTCTGCGAAGTTTCGTTGCACAAATATAATAAATGTGGAAGTTATAAACAAAAGCGATATCAACTTTAAAACGCGCTAAATTTTGTTGATGTTTTGCGTATTCAGTTTTTATCAACATATCTCCCACAGTACAAGAGCTGCACTTCTGAAACTTTGTACTTTAGTAGAAAACGTCTATCCGCGACTCTCTGCCAAGTTTCGTTGCACAATTCGAATAAATGTAGAAGTTATAAACAAAAGCGATATCAACTTTAAAACGCGCTAAATTGTGTTGATGTTTTGCGTATTCAGTTTGTATCGACATATCTCCGGCAGTACAAGAGCTGCACTTCTGAAACTTCGTACTTCAGTAGTCAATGTGACTCTTCTAATCTCTGCAAAGTTTCGTTGCACAATTCTAACAAATGTGGAAGTTATAAACAAAAGCGATATCAACTTTAAAACGCGCTAAATTTTGTTGATGTTTTGCATATTCAGTTTGTATCGACATATCTCCAACAGTACAAGAGCTGCACTTCTGAAACTTGGTACTTCAGTAGAAAATGTCCATCCGCGACTGTCTGCAAATTTTCGTTGCACAGGTCAAATAAATGTCAGAAGTTATAAACAAAAGCGATATCAACTTTAAAACGCACTAAATTTTGTTGATGCTTTGCTATTCAGTTTGTATCGACATATCTCCGGCAGTACATAAGCTGCACTTCTGAAACTTATTACCTCAGTAGTAAATGTGACTCCGCTAATCTCTGCAAAGTTTCGTTGCACAATTCGACTAAATGTGGAAGTTATAAACAAAAGCGATATAAACTTTAAAACGCGCTAAATTTTGTTGATGTTTGGCGTATTCAGTTTGTATCGACATATCTCCGGCAGTACAATAGCTGCACTTCTGAAACTTGGTACTTCAGTAGGTAATGTGTCTCCGCTAATCTCTGCAAAGTTTCGTTGCACAATTCGAAAAAATGTGGAAGTTATAAACAAAAGCGATATCAACTTTAAAACGCGCTAAATTGTGTTGATGTTTTGCGTATTCAGTTTGTATCGACATATCTCCGGCAGTACAAGAGCTGCACTTCTGAAACTTCGTACTTCAGTAGTCAATGTGACTCTTCTAATCTCTGCAAAGTTTCGTGGCACCATTCAAATAAATGTGGAAGTTATAAACAAAAGCGATATCAACTTTAAAACGCACTAAATTTTGTTGATGTTTTGCGTATTCAGTTTGTATCGACATATCTCTAACAGTACAAGAGCTGCACTTGTGAAACTGGGTACTTCAGTAGAAAATGTCTATCCGCGACTGTCTGCAAAGTTTCGTTGCACAATTCGAATAAATGTGGAAGTTATAAACAAAAGCGATATCAACTTTAAAACGCGCTAAATTTTGTTGATGTTTTGCGTATTCAGTTTGTATCGACATATCTCCGGCAGTACATAAGCTGCACTTCTGAAACTTATAACTTCAGTAGAAAATCTGACTCCGCTAATCTCTGCAAAGTTTCGTTGCACAATTCGACTAAATGTGGAAGTTATAAACAAAAGCGATATCAACTTTAAAACGCGCTAAATTGTGTTGATGTTTTGCGTATTCAGTTTGTATCGACATATCTCCGGCAGTACAATAGCTGCACTTCTGAAACTTAGTACTTCAGTAGAAAATCTCTATCCGCGACTGTCTGCAAAGTGTCGTTGCACAATTCGAATAAATGTGGAAGTTATAAACAAAAGCGATATCAACTTTAAAACGCGCTAAATTTTGTTGTTTTTTTGCGTATTCAGTTTGTATCGACATATCTCCGGCAGTACAAGAGCTGCACTTCTGAACCTTGGTACTTCAGTAGGAAATGTGTCTCCGCTAATCTCTGCAATAGTTCAGTTAACAATTCGAATAAATGTGGAAGTTATAAACAAAAGCGATATCAACTTTAAAACGCACTAAATTTTGTTGATGTTTTGCGTATTCAGTTTGTATCGACATATCTCCGGCAGTACAATAGCTGCACTTCTGAAACTAGGTACTTCAGTAGAAAATGTGATTCCGCTAATCTCTGCAAAGTTTCGTTGCACAATTCGAATAAATGTGGAAGTTATAAACAAAAGCGACATCAACTTTAAAACGCGCTAAATTTTGTTGATGTTTTGCGTATTCAGTTTGTATCGACATATCTCCGGCAGTACAAGAGCTGCACTTCTGAAACTTCGTACTTCAGTAGTCAATGTGACTCTTTTAATCTCTGCAAAGTTTCGTTGCACAATTCGAATAAATGTGGAAGTTATAAACAAAAGCGATATCAACTTTAAAACGCGCTAAATTTTGTTGATGTTTTGCATATTCAGTTTGTATCGACATATCTCCAACAGTACAAGAGCTGCACTTCTGAAACTTGGTACTTCAGTAGAAAATGTCTATCCGCGACTGTCTGCAAAGTTTCGTTGCACAATTCGAATAAATGTGGAAGTTATAAACAAAAGCGATATCAACTTTAAAACGCGCCAAATTTTGTTGATGTTTTGCGTATTCAGTTTGTATCGACATATCTCCCACAGTACAAGAGCTGCACTTCTAAAACTTTGTACTTTAGTAGAAAACGTCTATCCGCGACTCTCTGCCAAGTTTCGTTGCACAATTCGAATAAATGTAGAAGTTATAAACAAAAGCGATATCAACTTTAAAACGCGCTAAATTTTGTTGATGTTTTGCGTATTCAGTTTGTATCGACATATCTCCGGCAGTACATAAGCTGCACTTCTGAAACTTAGTACTTCAGTAGAAAATCTGACTCCGCTAATCTCTGCAAAGTTTCGTTGAACAATTCGACTAAATGTGGAAGTTATAAACAAAAGCGATATCAACTTTAAAACGCGCTAAATTGTGTTGATGTTTTGCGTATTCAGTTTGTATCGACATATCTCCGGCAGTACAAGAGCTGCACTTCTGAAACTTGCTACTTCAGTAGAAAATGTCTATCCGCGACTGTCTGCAAAGTTTCGTTGCACAATTCGAATAAATGTGGAAGTTATAAACAAAAGCGATATCAACTTTAAAACGCGCTAAATTTTGTTGATGTTTTGCGTATTCAGTTTGTATCGACATATCTCCGGCAGTACAAGAGCTGCACTTCTTAAACTTAGTACTTCAGTAGTAAAAGGTCTATCCGCGACTGTCTGCAAAGTTTCGTTGCACAATTCGAATAAATGTAGAAGTTATAAACAAAAGCGATATCAACTTTAAAACGCACTAAATTTTGTTGATGTTTTGCGTATTCAGTTTGTATCGACATATCTCCGGCAGTACAAGAGCTGCACTTCTGAAATTTGGTACTTCAGTAGAAAATGTGATTCCGATAATCTCTGCAAAGTTTCGTTGCACAATTCGAATAAATGTGGAAGTTATAAACAAAAGCGATATCAACTTTAAAACGCGCTAAATTGTGTTGATGTTTTGCGTATTCAGTTTGTATCGACATATCTCCGGAAGTACAAGAGCTGCACTTCTTAAACTTCGTACTTCAGTAGTCAATGTGACTCTTCTAATCTCTGCAAAGTTTCGTTGCACAATTCTAACAAATGTGGAAGTTATAAACAAAAGCGATATCAACTTTAAAACGCGCTAAATTTTGTTGATGTTTTGCATATTCAGTTTGTATCGACATATCTCCAACAGTACAAGAGCTGCACTTCTGAAACTTGGTACTTCAGTAGAAAATGTCTATCCGCGACTGTCTGCAAATTTTCGTTGCACAGATCGAATAAATGTCGAAGTTATAAACAAAAGCGATATCAACTTTAAAACGCACTAAATTTTGTTGATGTTTTGCGTATTCAGTTTGTATCGACATATCTCCGGCAGTACATAAGCTGCACTTCTGAAACTTATTACCTCAGTAGTAAATGTGACTCCGCTCATCTCTGCAAAGTTTCGTTGCACAATTCGACTAAATTTGGAAGTTATAAACAAAAGCGATATCAACTTTAAAACGCGCTAAATTTTGTTGATGTTTTGCGTATTCAGTTTGTATCGACATATCTCGGGCAGTACAAGAGCTGCACTTCTGAACCTTAGTACTTCAGTAGGAAATGTGTCTGCGCTAATCTCTGCAAAGTTTCGTTGCACAATTCGACTAAATGTGGAAGTTATAAACAAAAGCGATATCAACTTTAAAACGCGCTAAATTGTGTTGATGTTTTGCGTATTCAGTTTGTATCGACATATCTCGGGCAGTATCACAGCTGCACTTCTGAACCTTGGTACTTCAGTAGGAAATGTGTCTCCGCTAATCTCTGCAAAGGTTCAGTTCACAATTCGAATAAATGTGGAAGTTATAAACAAAAGCGATATCAACTTTAAAACGCGCTAAATTTTGTTGATGTTTTGCGTATTCAGTTTGTATCGACATATCTCCGGCAGTACAAGAGCTGCACTTCTGAAACTTAGTACTTCAGTAGAAAATGTCTATCCGCGACTGTCTGCAAAGTTTCGTTGCACAATTCGAATAAATGTGGAAGTTATAAACAAAAGCGATATCAACTTTAAAACGCACAAAATTTTGTTGATGTTTTGCGTATTCAGTTTGTATCGACATATCTCCGGCAGTACAATAGCTGCACTTCTGAAACTTGGTACTTCAGTAGGAAATGTGATTCCGCTAATCTCTGCAAAGTTTCGTTGCACAATTCGAATAAATGTGGAAGTTATAAACAAAAGCGATATCAACTTTAAAAAGCGCTAAATTTTTTTGATGTTTTGCGTATTCAGTTTGTATCGACATATCTCCGGCAGTACAAGAGCTGCACTTCTGAAACTTCGTACTTCAGTAGTCAATGTGACTCTTCTAATCTCTGCAAAGTTTCGTTGCACAATTCGAATAAATGTGGAAGTTATAAACAAAAGCGATATCAACTTTAAAACGCGCTAAATTTTGTTGATGTTTTGCATATTCAGTTTGTATCGACATATCTCCAACAGTACAAGAGCTGCACTTCTGAAACTTCGTACTTCAGTAGAAAATGTCTATCCGCGACTGTCTGCAAATTTTCGTTGCACAGGTCGAATAAATGTCGAAGTTATAAACAAAAGCGATATCAACTTTAAAACGCGCTAAATTTTGTTGATGTTTTGCGTATTCAGTTTGTATCGACATATCTCCGCAGTACATAATCTGCACTTCTGAAACTTATTACCTCAGTAGAAAATGTGACTCCGCTAATCTCTGACAAGTTTCGTAGCACAATTCGACTAAATGTGGAAGTTATAAACAAAAGCGATATCAACTTTAAAACGCGCTTAATTTTGTTGATGTTTTGCGTATTCAGTTTGTATCGACATATCTCCGGCAGTACAACAGCTGCACTTCTGAACCTTAGTACTTCAGTAGGAAATGTGTCTCCGCTAATCTCTGCAATGTTTCGGTTCAAAATTCGAATAAATGTGGAAGTTATAAACAAAAGCGATATCAACTTTAAAACGCGCTAAATTTTGTTGATGTTTTGCGTATTCAGTTTGTATCGACATATCTCCGGCAGTACAAGAGCTGCACTTCTGAAACTTGGTACTTCAGTAGAAAAATGTGTCTACGCGACTGTCTGCAAAGTTTCGTTGCACAGGTCGAATAAATGTGGAAGTTATAAACAAAAGCGATATCAACTTTAAAACGCGCTAAATTTTGTTGATGTTTTGCGTATTCAGTTTGTATCGACATATCTCCGGCAGTACATAAGCTGCACTTCCGAAACTTGGTACTTCAGTAGAAAATGTGACTCCGCTAATCTCTGCAAAGTTTCGTTGCACAATTCCAATAAATGTGGAAGTTATAAACAAAAGCGATATCAACTTTAAAACGCGCTAAATTTTGTTGATGTTTTGCGTATTCAGTTTGTATCGACATATCTCCAACAGTACAAGAGCTGCACTTCTGAAACTTGGTACTTCAGTAGAAAATGTCTATCCGCGACTGTCTGCAAAGTTTTGTTGCACAATTCAAATAAATGTAAAAGTTATAAACAAAAGCGATATCAACTTTAAAACGCGCCAAATTTTGTTGATGTTTTGCGTATTCAGTTTGTATCGACATATCTCCTGCAGTACAAGAGCTGCACTTCTAAAACTTGCTACTTCAGTAGAAAATGCTTATCCGAGACTGTCTGCACAGTTTCGTTGCACAATTCGAATAAATGTAGAAGTTATAAACAAAAGCGATATCAACTTAAAAACGCGCTAAATTTTGTTGATGTTTTGCGTATTCGGTTCGAATCGACATATCTCCGGCAGTACAAGAGCTGCACTTCTGAAACTTCGTACTTCAGTAGTCAATGTGACTCTTCTAATCGCTGCAAAGTTTGGTTGCACCATTACAATAAATGTGGAAGTTATAAACAAAAGCGATATAAACTTTAAAACGCGCTAAATTTTGTTGATGTTTTGCGTATTCAGTTTGTATCGACATATCTCTAACAGTACAAGAGCTGCACTTCTGAAACTTGGTACTTCAGTAGAAAATGTCTATCCGCGACTGTCTGCAAAGTTTCGTTGCACAATTCGAATAAATGTGGAAGTTACAAACAAAAGCGATATCAACTTTAAAACGCGCTAAATTTTGTTGATGTTTTGCGTATTCAGTTTGTATCGATATATCTCCAACTGTACAAGAGCTGCACTTCTGAAACTTGGTACTTCAGTAGAAAATGTCTATCCGCGACTGTCTGCACAGTTTCTTTGCACAATTCGAATAAATGTCGAAGTTATAAACAAAAGCGATATCAACTTTAAAACGCGCTGAATTTTGTTGATGTTTTGCGTATTCAGTTTGTATCGACATATCTCTTGCAGTACATAAGCTGCACTTCTGAAACTTATTACCTCAGTAGAAAATGTGACTCCGCTAATCTCTGCAAAGTTTCGGTTCACAATTCGAATAAATGGTGAAGGTATAAACAAAAGCGATATCAACTTTAAAACGCGCTAAATTTTATTGATGTTTTGCGTATTCAGTTTGTATCGACATATCTCCGGCAGTACAAGAGCTGCACTTCTGAAACTTAGTACATCAGTAGAAAAACGTGTCTCCGCGACTGTCTGCAAAGTTTCGTTGCACAATTCGAATAAATGGTAAAGTTATAAACAAAAGCGATATCAACTTTAAAACGCGCTAAATTTTGTTGATGTTTTGCGTATTCAGTTTGTATCGACATATCTCCGGCAGTACATAAGCTGCACTTCTTAAACTTGGTACATCAGTAGAAAATGTGACTCCGCTAATCTCTGCAAAGTCTCGTTGCACAATTCGTATAAATGTGGAAGTTATAAACAAAAACGCTATGTACTTAAAATCGCGCTACATTTTGTTGATGTTTTGCGTATTCAGTTTGTATCGACATATCTCGTGCAGTACATAAGCTGCACTTCTGAAACTTGGTACCTCAGTAGAAAATGTGACTCCGCTAATCTCTGCAAAGTTTCGTTGCACAATTCGACTAAATGTGGAAGTTATAAACAAAAGCGATATCAACTTTAAAACGCGCAAAATTTTGTTGATGTTTTGCGTATTCAGTTTGTATCGACATATCTCGGGCAGTACAAGAGCTGCATATCTGAACCTTAGTACTTCAGTAGGAAATGGGTCTCCGCTAATCTCTGCACAGTTTCGGTTCACAATTCGAATAAATGTGGAAGTTATAAACAAAAACGATATCCACTTAAAATCGCGCTACATTTTGTTGATGTTTTGCGTATTCAGTTTGTATCGACATATCTCCAACAGTACAAGAGCTGCACTTCTGAAACTTGGTACTTCAGTAGTAAATGTCTATCGGCGACTGTCTGCACAGTTTCGGTTCACAATTGGAATAAATGTAGTAGTTATAAACAAAAGCGATATCAACTTTAAAACGCGCTAAATTTTGTTGATGTTTTTCGTATTCGGTTCGAATCGACATATCTCCGGCAGTACAAGAGCTGCACTTCTGAAACTTCGTACTTCAGTAGTCAATGTGACTCTTCTAATCTCTGCAAAGTTTCGTTGCACAATTCGAATAAATGTGGAAGTTATAAACAAAAGCGATATCAACTTTAAAACGCACTAAATTTTGTTGATGTTTTGCGTATTCAGTTTGTATCGACATATCTCTAACAGTACAAGAGCTGCACTTCTGAAACTGGGTACTTCAGTAGAAAATGTCTATCCGCGACTGTCTGCAAAGTTTCGTTGCACAATTCGAATAAATGTCGAAGTTATAAACAAAAGCGATATCAACTTTAAAACGCACTAAATTTTGTTGATGTTTTGCGTATTCAGTTTGTATCGACATATCTCCGGCAGTACAAGAACTGCACTTCTGAAACTTGGTACTTCAGTAGAAAATGTGATTCCGCTAATCTCTGCAAAGTTTCGTTGCACAATTCGAATAAATGTGCAAGTTATAAACAAAAGCGATATCAACTTTAAAACGCTCCAAATTTTGTTGATGTTTTGCGTATTCAGTTTGTATACACATATCTCCCACAGTACAAGAGCTGCACTTCTAAAACTTGGTACTTCAGTTGAAAATGCTTATCCGCGACTGTCTGCACAGTTTCGTTGCACAATTCGAATAAATGTAGAAGTTATAAACAAAAGCGATATCAACTTTAAAACGCGCTAAATTTTGTTGATGTTTTGCGTATTCAGTTTGTATCGACATATCTCCCGCAGTACAAGAGCTGCACTTCTGAAACCTCGTACTTTAGTAGTCAATGGTACTCTTCTAATCTCTGCAAAGTTTCGTTGCACAATTCGAATACATGTGGAAGTTATAAACAAAAGCGATATCAACTTTAAAACGCGCTAAATTTTGTTGATGTTTTGCGTATTCAGTTTGTATCGACATATCTCGTGCAGTACAATAGCTGCACTTCTGAAACTTGGTACTTCAGTAGAAAATGTGACTCCGCTAATCCCTGCAAAGTTTCGTTGCACAATTCGAATAAATGGTAAAGTTATAAACAAAAGCGATATCAACTTTAAAACGCGCTAAATTTTGTTGATGTTTTGCGTATTCAGTTTGTATCGAAATATCTCCGGCAGTACATAAGCTGCACTTCTGAAACTTGGTACATCAGTAGAAAATGTGACTCCGCTAATCTCTGCAAAGTTTCGTTGCACAATTCGTATAAATGTGGAAGTTATAAACAAAAACGATATCCACTTAAAATCGCGCTACATTTTGTTGATGTTTTGCGTATTCAGTTTGTATCGACATATCTCGTGCAGTACATAAGCTGCACTTCTGAAACTTATTACCTCAGTAGAAAATGTGACTCCGCTAATCTCTGCAAAGTTTCGTTGCACAATTCGACTAAATGTGGAAGTTATCAACAAAAACGATATCCACTTAAAATCACGCTAAATTTTGTTGATGTTTTGCTTATTCAGTTTTTATCGACATATCTCGGGCAGTACAAGAGCTGCACTTCTGAACCTTAGTACTTCAGTAGGAAATGGGTCTCCGCTAATCTCTGCAAAGTTTCGGTTTACAATTCGAATAAATGTGGAAGTTATAAACAAAAGCGATATCAACTTTAAAACGCGCTAAATTTTGTTGATGTTTTGCGTATTCAGTTTGTATCGACATATCTCCTGCAGTACAAGAGCTGCACTTCTGAAACTTGGTACTTCAGTAGAAAAATGTGTCTCCGCGACTGTCTGCAAAGTTTCGTTGCACAATTCGAATAAATGGTAAAGTTATAAACAAAAGCGATATCAACTTTAAAACGCGCTAAATTTTGTTGATGTTTTGCGTATTCAGTTTGTATCGACATATCTCCGGCAGTACAAGAGCTGCACTTCTGAAACTTGGTACATCAGTAGAAAATGTGACTCAGCTTATCTCTGCAAAGTTTCGTTGCACAATTCGTATAAATGTGGAAGTTATGAACAAAAACGATATCCACTTAAAATCGCGCTACATTTTGTTGATGTTTTGCGTATTCAGTTTGTATCGACATATCTCCGGCAGTACAAGAGCTGCACTTCTGAAACTTGGTACTTCAGTAGTAAATGTGACTCCGCTAATCTCTGCAATGTTTCGTTGCACAATTCCAATAAATGTGGAAGTTATAAACAAAAGCGATATCAACTTTAAAACGCGCTAAATTTTGTTGATGTTTTGCGTATTCAGTTTGTATCGACATATCTCCAACAGTACAAGAGCTGCACTTCTGAAACTTATTACTTCAGTAGTAAATGTCTATCGGCGACTGTCTGCACAGTTTCGGTTCACAATTGGAATAAATGTAGTAGTTATAAACAAAAGCGATATCAACTTTAAAACGCGCTAAATTTTGTTGATGTTTTGCGTATTCGGTTCGAATCGACATATCTCCGGCAGTACAAGAGCTGCACTTCTGAAACTTCGTACTTCAGTAGTCAATGTGACTCTTCTAATCTCTGCAAAGTTTCGTTGCACAATTCGAATAAATGTGGAAGTTATAAACAAAAGCGATATCAACTTTAAAACGCACTAAATTTTGTTGATGTTTTGCGTATTCAGTTTGTATCGACATATCTCTAACAGTACAAGAGCTGCACTTCTGAAACTGGGTACTTCAGTAGAAAATGTCTATCCGCGACTGTCTTCAAAGTTTCGTTGCACAATTCGAATAAATGTAGAAGTTATAAACAAAAGCGATATCAACTTTAAAACGCACTAAATTTTGTTGATGTTTTGCGTATTCAGTTTGTATCGACATATCTCCGGCAGTACAAGAGCTGCACATCTGAAACTTGGTACTTCAGTAGAAAATGTGATTCCGCTAATCTCTGCAAAGTTTCGTTGCACAATTCGAATAAATGTGGAAGTTATAAACAAAAGCGATATCAACTTTAAAACGCGCCAAATTTTGTTGATGTTTTGCGTATTCAGTTTGTATCGACATATCTCCCACAGTACAAGAGCTGCACTTCTAAAACTTGGTACTTCAGTAGAAAATGCTTATCCGCGACTGTCTGCACAGTTTCGTCGCACAATTCGAATAAATGTAGAAGTTATAAACAAAAGCGATATCAACTTTAAAACGCGCTAAATTTTGTTGATGTTTTGCGTATTCAGTTTGTATCGACATATCTCCCGCAGTACAAGAGCTGCACTTCTGAAACCTCGTACTTTAGTAGTCAATGGTACTCTTCTAATCTCTGCAAAGTTTCGTTGCACAATTCGAATAAATGTGGAAGTTATAAACAAAAGCGATATCAACTTTAAAACGCGCTAAATTTTGTTGATGTTTTGCGTATTCAGTTTGTATCGACATATCTCCGGCAGTACAAGAGCTGCACTTCTGAAACTTAGTACTTCAGTAGAAAATGTCTATCCGCGACTGTCTGCAAAGTTTCGTTGCACAATTCGAATAAATGTGGAAGTTATAAACAAAAGCGATATCAACTTTAAAACGCGCTAAATTTTGTTGATGTTTTGCGTATTCAGTTTGTATCGACATATCTCGTGCAGTACAATAGCTGCACTTCTGAAACTTGGTTCTTCAGTAGAAAATGTGACTCCGCTAATCTCTGCAAAGTTTCGTTGCACAATTCGAATAAATGGTAAAGTTATAAACAAAAGCGATATCAACTTTAAAACGCGCTAAATTTTGTTGATGTTTTGCGTATTCAGTTTGTATCGAAATATCTCCGGCAGTACATAAGCTGCACTTCTGAAACTTGGTACATCAGTAGAAAATGTGACTCCGCTAATCTCTGCAAAGTTTCGTTGCACAATTCGTATAAATGTGGAAGTTATAAACAAAAACGATATCCACTTAAAATCGCGCTACATTTTGTTGATGTTTTACGTATTCAGTTTGTATCGACATATCTCGTGCAGTACATAAGCTGCACTTCTGAAACTTATTACCACAGTAGAAAATGTGACTCCGCTTATCTCTGCAAAGTTTCGTTGCACAATTCGACTAAATGTGGAAGTTATAAACAAAAGCGATATCAACTTTAAAACGCGCTAAATTTTGTTGATGTTTTGCGTATTCAGTTTGTATCGACATATCTCGGGCAGTACAAGAGCTGCACTTCTGAACCTTAGTACTTCAGTAGGAAATGGGTCTCCGCTAATCTCTGCAAAGTTTCGGTTCACAATTCGAATAAATGTGGAAGTTATAAACAAAAGCGATATCAACTTTAAAACGCGCTAAATTTTGTTGATGTTTTGCGTATTCAGTTTGTATCGACATATCTCCGGCAGTACAAGAGCTGCACTTCTGAAACTTGGTACTTCAGTAGAAAAATGTGTCTCCGCGACTGTCATCAAAGTTTCGTTGCACAATTCGAATAAATGGTAAAGTTATAAACAAAAGCGATATCAACTTGGAAACGCGCTAAATTTTGTTGATGTTTTGCGTATTCAGTTTGTATCGACATATCTCCGGCAGTACATAAGCTGCACTTCTGAAACCTGGTACATCAGTAGAAAATGTGACTCCGCTTATCTCTGCAAAGTTTCGTTGCACAATTCGTATAAATGTGGAAGTTATGAACAAAAACGATATCCACTTAAAATCATGCTACATTTTGTTGATGTTTTGCGTATTCAGTTTGTATCGACATATCTCCGGCAGTACAATAGCTGCACTTCTGAAACTTGCTACTTCAGTTGTCAATGTGACTCCGCTAATCTCTGCAATGTTTCGTTGCACAATTCCAATAAATGTGGAAGTTATAAACAAAAGCGATATCAACTTTAAAACGCGCTAAATTTTGTTGATGTTTTGCGTATTCAGTTTGTATCGACATATCTCCAACAGTACAAGAGCTGCACTTCTAAAACTTGGTACTTCAGTAGTAAATGTCTATCGGCGACTGTCTGCACAGTTTCGGTTCACAATTGGAATAAATGTAGTAGTTATAAACAAAAGCGATATCAACTTTAAAACGCGCTAAATTTTGTTGATGTTTTGCGTAATCGGTTCGAATCGACATATCTCCGGCAGTACAAGAGCTGCACTTCTGAAACTTTGTACTTCAGTAGTCAATGTGACTCTTCTAATCTCTGCAAAGTTTCGTTGCACAATTCGAATAAATGTGGAAGTTATAAACAAAAGCGATATCAACTTTAAAACGCACTCAATTTTGTTGATGTTTTGCGTATTCAGTTTGTATCGACATATCTCTAACAGTACAAGAGCTGCACTTCTGAAACTGGGTACTTCAGTAGAAAATATCTATCCGCGACTGTCTGCAAAGTTTCGTTGCACAATTCGAATAAATGTGGAAGTTATAAACAAAAGCGATATCAACTTTAAAACGCGCTAAATTTTGTTGATGTTTTGCGTATTCAGTTTGTATCGACATATCTCCAACAGTACAAGAGCTGCACTTCTGAACATTGGTACTCCAGTGGAAAATGTCTATCCGCGACTGTCTGCAAATTCTCGTTGCACAGGTCGAATAAATGTGGAAGTTATAAACAAAAGCGATATCAACATTAAAACGCGCCAAATTTTGTTGATGTTTTGCGTATTCAGTTTGTATCGACATATCTCCGGCCGTACAAGAGCTGCACTTCTAAAACTTGCTACTTCAGTAGAAAATGCTTATCCGCGACTGTCTGCACAGTTTCGTTGCACAATTCGAATAAATGTAGAAGTTATAAACAAAAGCGATATCAACTTTAAAACGCGCTAAATTTTGTTGATGTTTTGCGTATTCAGTTTGTATCGACATATCTCCGGCAGTACATAAGCTGCACTTCTGAAACTTATTACCTCAGTAGTAAATGTGACTCCGCTAATCTCTGCAAAGTTTCGTTGCACAATTCGACTAAATGTGGAAGTTATAAACAAAAGCGATATCAACTTTAAAACGCGCTAAATTTTGTTGATGTTTTGCGTATTCAGTTTGTATCGACATATCTCCCACAGTACAAGAGCTGCACTTCTAAAATTTGGTACTTCAGTTGAAAATGCTTATCTGCGACTGTCTGCACAGTTTCGTTGCACAATTCGAATAAATGTAGAAGTTATAAACAAAAGCGATATCAACTTTAAAACGCGCTAAATTTTGTTGATGTTTTGCGTATTCAGTTTGTATCGACATATCTCCCGCAGTACAAGAGCTGCACTTCTGAAACCTCGTACTTTAGTAGTCAATGGTACTCTTCTAATCTCTGCAAAGTTTCGTTGCACAATTCGAATAAATGTGGAAGTTATAAACAAAAGCGATATCAACTTTAAAACGCGCTAAATTTTGTTGATGTTTTGCGTATTCAGTTTGTATCGACATATCTCCGGCAGTACAAGAGCTGCACTTCTGAAACTTAGTACTTCAGTAGACAATGTCTATCCGCGACTGTCTGCAAAGTTTCGTTGCACAATTAGAATAAATGTGGAAGTTATAAACAAAAGCGATATCAACTTTAAAACGCGCTAAATTTTGTTGATGTTTTGCGTATTCAGTTTGTATCGACATATCTCCGGCAGTACAATAGCTGCACTTCTGAAACTTGGTACTTCAGTAGAAAATGTTATTCCGCTAATCTCTGCAAAGTTTCGTTGCACAATTCGAATAAATGTGGAAGTTATAAACAAAAGCGATATCAACTTTAAAACGCGCTAAATTTTGTTGATGTTTTGCGTATTCAGTTTGTATCGACATATCTCCGGCAGTACAAGAGCTGCACTTCTGAAACTTCGTACTTTAGTAGTCAATGTGACTCTTCTAATCTCTGCAAAGTTTCGTTGCACAATTCCAATAAATGTGGAAGTTATAAACAAAAGCGATATAAACTTTAAAACGCGCTAAATTTTGTTGATGTTTTGCATATTCAGTTTGTATCGACATATCTCCAACAGTACAAGAGCTGCACTGCTGAAACTTGGTACTCCAGTGGAAAATGTCTATCCGCGACTGTCTGCAAATTCTCGTGGCACAGGTCGATTAAATGTCGAAGTTATAAACAAAAGCGATATCAACATTAAAACGCGCCAAATTTTGTTGATGTTTTGCGTATTCAGTTTGTATCGACATATCTCCGGCAGTACAAGAGCTGCACTTCTAAAACTTGCTACTTCAGTAGAAAATGCTTATCGGCGACTGTCTGCACAGTTTCGTTGCACAATTCGAATAAATGTGGAAGTTATAAACAAAAGCGATATCAACTTTAAAACGCGCTAAATTTTGTTGATGTTTTGCGTATTCAGTTTGTATCGACATATCTCCGGCAGTACATAAGCTGCACTTCTGAGACTTATTACCTCAGTAGTAAATGTGACTCCGCTAATCTCTGCAAAGTTTCGTTGCACAATTCGACTAAATGTGGAAGTTATAAACAAAAGCGATATCAACTTTAAAACGCGCTAAATTTTGTTGATGTTTGTCGTATTCAGTTTGTATCGACATATCTCGAGCAGTACAAGAGCTGCACTTCTGAACCTTAGTACTTCAGTAGGAAATGTGTCTCCTCTAATCTCTCCAAAGTTTTTGTTCAAAATTCGAATAAATGTGGAAGTTATAAACAAAAGCGATATCAACTTTAAAACGCGCTAAATTTTGTTGATGTTTTGCGTATTCAGTTTGTATCGACATATCTCGTGCAGTAAAAGAGCTGCACTTCTGAAACTTGGTACTTCAGTAGAAAAATGTGTCTACGCGACTGTCTGCAAAGTTTCGTTGCACAATTCGAATAAATGTGGAAGTTATAAACAAAAGCGATATCAACTTTAAAACGCGCTAAATTGTGTTGATGTTTTGCGTATTCAGTTTGTATCGACATATCTCCGGCAGTACATAAGCTGCACTTCCGAAACTTGGTACTTCAGTAGAAAATGTGACTCCGCTAATCTCTGCAAAGTTTCGTGGCACAATTCGAATAAATGTGGAAGTTATAAACAAAAACGATATCCACTTAAAATCGCGCTAAATTTTGTTGATGTTTTGCGTATTCAGTTTGTATCGACATATCTCTGGCAGTACAAAGGCTGCACTTCTGAAACTTGCTACTTCATTAGTCAATGTGACTCCGCTTATCTCTGCAAAGTTTCGTTGCACAATTCCAATAAATGTGGAAGTTATAAACAAAAGCGATATCAACTTTAAAACGCGCTAAATTTTGTTGATGTTTTGCGTATTCAGTTTGTATCGACATATCTCCAACAGTACAAGAGCTGCACTTCTGAAACTTGGTACTTCAGTAGAAAATGTCTATCCGCGACTGTCTGCAAAGTTTTGTTGCACAATTCAAATAAATGTAAAAGTTATAAACAAAAGCGATATCAACTTTAAAACGCGCCAAATTTTGTTGATGTTTTGCGTATTCAGTTTGTATCGACATATCTCCGGCAGTACAAGAGCTGCACTTCTAAAACTTGCTACTTCAGTAGAAAATGCTTATCCGCGACTGTCTGCACAGTTTCGTTGCACAATTCGAATAAATGTAGAAGTTATAAACAAAAGCGATATCAACTTTAAAACGCGCTAAATTTTGTTGATGTTTTGCGTATTCAGTTTGTATCGACATATCTCCGGCAGTACATAAGCTGCACTTCTGAAACTTATTACCTCAGTAGTAAATGTGACTCCGCTAATCTCTGCAAAGTTTCGTTGCACAATTCGACTAAATGTGGAAGTTATAAACAAAAGCGATATCAACTTTAAAACGCGCTAAATTTTGTTGATGTTTTGCGTATTCAGTTTGTATCGACATATCTCCCACAGTACAAGAGCTACACTTCTAAAATTTGGTACTTCAGTTGAAAATGCTTATCCGCGACTGTCTGCACAGTTTCGTTGCACAATTCGAATAAATGTAGAAGTTATAAACAAAAGCGATATCAACTTTAAAACGCGCTAAATTTTGTTGATGTTTTGCGTATTCAGTTTGTATCGACATATCTCCCGCAGTACAAGAGCTGCACTTCTGAAACCTCGTACTTTAGTAGTCAATGGTACTCTTCTAATCTCTGCAAAGTTTCGTTGCACAATTCGAATAAATGTGGAAGTTATAAACAAAAGCGATATCAACTTTAAAACGCGCTAAATTTTGTTGATGTTTTGCGTATTAAGTTTGTATCGACATATCTCCGGCAGTACAAGAGCTGCACTTCTGAAACTTAGTACTTCAGTAGAAAATGTCTATCCGCGACTGTCTGCAAAGTTTCGTTGCACAATTCGAATAAATGTGGAAGTTATAAACAAAAGCGATATCAACTTTAAAACGCGCTAAATTTTGTTGATGTTTTGCGTATTCAGTTTGTATCGACATATCTCCGGCAGTACAATAGCTGCACTTCTGAAACTTGGTACTTCAGTAGAAAATGTTATTCCGCTAATCTCTGCAAAGTTTCGTTGCACAATTCGAATAAATGTGGAAGTTATAAACAAAAGCGATATCAACTTTAAAACGCGCTAAATTTTGTTGATGTTTTGCGTATTCAGTTTGTATCGACATATCTCCGGCAGTACAAGAGCTGCACTTCTGAAACTTCGTACTTTAGTAGTCAATTTGACTCTTCTAATCTCTGCAAAGTTTCGTTGCACAATTCCAATAAATGTGGAAGTTATAAACAAAAGCGATATCAACTTTAAAACGCGCTAAATTTTGTTGATGTTTTGCATATTCAGTTTGTATCGACATATCTCCAACAGTACAAGAGCTGCACTGCTGAAACTTGGTACTCCAGTGGAAAATGTCTATCCGCGACTGTCTGCAAATTCTCGTTGCACAGGTCGATTAAATGTGGAAGTTATAAACAAAAGCGATATCAACATTAAAACGAACCAAATTTTGTTGATGTTTTGCGTATTCAGTTTGTATCGACATATCTCCGGCAGTACAAGAGCTGCACTTCTAAAACTTGCTACTTCAGTAGAAAATGCTTATCCGCGACTGTCTGCACAGTTTCGTTTCACAATTCGAATAAATGTGGAAGTTATAAACAAAAGCGATATCAACTTTAAAACGCGCTAAATTTTGTTGATGTTTTGCGTATTCAGTTTGTATCGACATATCTCCGGCAGTACATAAGCTGCACTTCTGAGACTTATTACCTCAGTAGTAAATGTGACTCCGCTAATCTCTGCAAAGTTTCGTTGCACAATTCGAATAAATGTGGAAGTTATAAACAAAAGCGATATCAACTTTAAAACGCGCTAAATTTTGTTGATGTTTGTCGTATTCAGTTTGTATCGACATATCTCGGGCAGTACAAGAGCTGCACTTCTAAACCTTAGTACTTCAGTAGGAAATGTGTCTCCTCTAATCTCTCCAAAGTTTTTGTTCAAAATTCGAATAAATGTGGAAGTTATAAACAAAAGCGATATCAACTTTAAAACGCGCTAAATTTTGTTGATGTTTTGCGTATTCAGTTTGTATCGACATATCTCCGGCAGTACAAGAGCTGCACTTCTGAAACTTGGTACTTCAGTAGAAAAATGTGTCTACGCGACTGTCTGCAAAGTTTCGTTGCACAATTCGAATAAATGTGGAAGTTATAAACAAAAGCGATATCAACTTTAAAACGCGCTAAATTGTGTTGATGTTTTGCGTATTCAGTTTGTATCGACATATCTCCGGCAGTACATAAGCTGCACTTCCGAAACTTGGTACTTCAGTAGAAAATGTGACTCCGCTAATCTCTGCAAAGTTTCGTTGCACAATTCGAATAAATGTGGAAGTTATAAACAAAAACGATATCCACTTAAAATCGCGCTAAATTTTGTTGATGTTTTGCGTATTCAGTTTGTATCGACATATCTCCGGCAGTACAAAGGCTGCACTTCTGAAACTTGCTACTTCATTAGTCAATGTGACTCCGCTTATCTCTGCAAAGTTTCGTTGCACAATTCCAATAAATGTGGAAGTTATAAACAAAAGCGATATCAACTTTAAAACGCGGTAAATTTTGTTGATGTTTTGCGTATTCAGTTTGTATCGACATATCTCCAACAGTACAAGAGCTGCACTTCTGAAACTTGGTACTTCAGTAGAAAATGTCTATCCGCGACTGTCTGCAAAGTTTTGTTGCACAATTCAAATAAATGTAAAAGTTATAAACAAAAGCGATATCAACTTTAAAACGCGCCAAATTTTGTTGATGTTTTGCGTATTCAGTTTGTATCGACATATCTCCGGCAGTACAAGAGCTGCACTTCTAAAACTTGGTACTTCAGTAGAAAATGCTTATCCGCGACTGTCTGCACAGTTTCGTTGCACAATTCGAATAAATGTAGAAGTTATAAACAAAAGCGATATCAACTTAAAAACGCGCTAAATTTTGTTGATGTTTTGCGTATTCGGTTCGAATCGACATATCTCCGGCAGTACAAGAGCTGCACTTCTGAAACTTCGTACTTCAGTAGTCAATGTGACTCTTATAATCTCTGCAAAGTTTCGTTGCAACATTACAATAAATGTGGAAGTTATAAACAAAAGCGATATCAACTTTAAAACGCGCTAAATTTTGTTGATGTTTTGCGTATTCAGTTTGTATCGACATATCTCGGGCAGTACAAGAGCTGCACTTCTGAACCTTAGTACTTCAGTAGGAAATGTGTCTCCGCTAATCTCTGCAAAGTTTTGGTTCAAAATTCGAATAAATGTAGAAGTTATAAACAAAAGCGATATCAACTTTAAAACGCGCTAAATTTTGTTGATGTTTTGCGTATTCAGTTTGTATCGACATATCTCCGGCAGTACAAGAGCTGCACTTCTGAAACTTCGTACTTCAGTAGAAAAATGTGTCTACGCGACTGTCTGCAAAGTTTCGTTGCACAATTCGAATAAATGTGGAAGTTATAAACAAAAGCGATATCAACTTTAAAACGCGCTAAATTTTGTTGATGTTTTGCGTATTCAGTTTGTATCGACATATCTCCGGCAGTACATAAGCTGCACTTCCGAAACTGGGTACTTCAGTAGAAAATGTGACTCCGCTAATCTCTGCAAAGTTTCGTTGCACAATTCGAATAAATGTAAAAGTTATAAACAAAAACGATATCCACTTAAAATCGCGCTAGATTTTGTTGATGTTTTGCGTATTCAGTTTGTATCGACATATCTCCGGCAGTACAAGAGCTGCACTTCTGAAACTTGCTACTTCATTAGTCAATGTGACTCCGCTAATCTCTGCAAAGTTTCGTTGCACAATTCCAATAAATGTGGAAGTTATAAACAAAAGCGATATCAACTTTAAAACGCGCTAAATTTAGTTGATGTTTTGCGTATTCAGTTTGTATCGACATATCTCCAACAGTACAAGAGCTGCACTTCTGAAACTTGGTACTTCAGTAGAAAATGTCTATTTGCGACTGTCTGCAAAGTTTTGTTGCACAATTCAAATAAATGTAAAAGTTATAAACAAAAGCGATATCAACTTTAAAACGCGCCAAATTTTGTTGATGTTTTGCGTATTCAGTTTGTATCGACATATCTCCGGCAGTACAAGAGCTGCACTTCTGAAACTTCGTACTTCAGTAGAAAATGCTTATCCGCGACTGTCTGCACAGTTTCGTTGCACAATTCGAATGAATGTACAAGTTATATACAAAAGCGATATCAACTTAAAAACGCGCTAAATTTTGTTGATGTTTTGCGTATTCGGTTCGAATCGACATATCTCCGGCAGTACAAGAGCTGCACTTCTGAAACTTCGTACTTCAGTAGTCAATGTGACTCTTCTAATCTCTGCAAAGTTTCGTTGCAACATTACAATAAATGTGGAAGTTATAAACAAAAGCGATATCAACTTTAAAACGCGCTAAATTTTGTTGATGTTTTGCGTATTCAGTTTGTATCGACATATCTCGGGCAGTACAAGAGCTGCACTTCTGAAACTTGGTACTTCAGTAGAAAAATGTGTCTACGCGACTGTCTGCAAAGTTTCGTTGCACAATTCGAATAAATGTGGAAGTTATAAACAAAAGCGATATCAACTTTAAAACGCGCTAAATTTTGTTGATGTTTTGCGTATTCAGTTTGTATCGACATATCTCCGGCAGTACATAAGCTGCACTTCCGAAACTTGGTACTTCAGTAGAAAATGTGACTCCGCTAATCTCTGCAAAGTTTCGTTGCACAATTCGAATAAATATAAAAGTTATAAACAAAAACGATATCCGCTTAAAATCGCGCTAGATTTTGTTGAATTTTTGCGTATTCAGTTTGTATCGACATATCTCCGGCAGTACAAGAGCTGCACTTCTGAAACTTGCTACTTCATTAGTCAATGTGACTCCGCTAATCTCTGCAAAGTTTCGTTGCACAATTCCAATAAATGTGGAAGTTATAAACAAAAGCGATATCAACTTTAAAACGCGCTAAATTTTGTTGATGTTTTGCGTATTCAGTTTGTATCGACATATCTCCAACAGTACAAGAGCTGCACTTCTGAAACTTGGTACTTCAGTAGAAAATGTCTATCCGCAACTGTCTGCAAAGTTTTGTTGCACAATTCAAATAAATGTAAAAGTTATAAACAAAAGCGATATCAACTTTAAAACGCGCCAAATTTTGTTGATGTTTTGCGTATTCAGTTTGTATCGACATATCTCATGCAGTACAAGAGCTGCACTTCTAAAACTTGCTACTTCAGTAGAAAATGCTTATCCGCGACTGTCTGCACAGTTTCGTTGCACAATTCGAATAAATGTAGAAGTTATAAACAAAAGCGATATCAACTTAAAAACGCGCTAAATTTTGTTGATGTTTTGCGTATTCGGTTCGAATCGACATATCTCCGGCAGTACAAGAGCTGCACTTCTGAAACTTCGTACTTCAGTAGTCAATGTGACTCTTCTAATCTCTGCAAAGTTTCGTTGCAACATTACAATAAATGTGGAAGTTATAAACAAAAGCGATATCAACTTTAAAACGCGCTAAATTTTGTTGATGTTTTGCGTATTCAGTTTGTATCGACATATCTCCCGCAGTACAAGAGCTGCACTTCTGAACCTTAGTACTTCAGTAGGAAATGTGTCTCCGCTAATCTCTGCAAAGTTTTGGTTCAAAATTCGAATAAATGTTGAAGTTATAAACAAAAGCGATATCAACTTTAAAACGCGCTAAATTTTGTTGATGTTTTGCGTATTCAGTTTGTATCGACATATCCCGGCAGTACAAGAGCTGCACTTCTGAAACTTGGTACTTCAGTAGAAAAATGTGTCTACGCGACTGTCTGCAAAGTTTCGTTGCACAATTCGAATAAATGTGGAAGTTATAAACAAAAGCGATATCAACTTTAAAACGCGCTAAATTTTGTTGATGTTTTGCGTATTCAGTTTGTATCGACATATCTCCGGCAGTACATAAGCTGCGTTCCGAAACTTGGTACTTCAGTAGAAAATGTGACTCCGCTAATCTCTGCAAAGTTTCGTTGCACAATTCGAATTAATATAAAAGTTATAAACAAAAACGATATCCACTTAAAATCGCGCTAGATTTTGTTGATGTTTTGCGTATTCAGTTTGTATCGACATATCTCCGGCAGTACAAGAGCTGCACTTCTGAAACTTGCTACTTCATTAGTCAATGTGACTCCGCTAATCTCTGCAAAGTTTCGTTGCACAATTCCAATAAATGTGGAAGTTATAAACAAAAGCGATATCAACTTTAAAACGCGCTAAATTTTGTTGATGTTTTGCGTATTCAGTTTGTATCGACATATCTCCAACAGTACAAGAGCTGCACTTCTGAAACTTGGTACTTCAGTAGAAAATGTCTATCCGCAACTGTCTGCAAAGTTTTGTTGCACAATTCAAATAAATGTAAAAGTTATAAACAAAAGCGATATCAACTTTAAAACGCGCCAAATTTTGTTGATGTTTTGCGTATTCAGTTTGTATCGACATATCTCATGCAGTACAAGAGCTGCACTTCTAAAACTTGCTACTTCAGTAGAAAATGCTTATCCGCGACTGTCTGCACAGTTTCGTTGCACAATTCGAATAAATGTAGAAGTTATAAACAAAAGCGATATCAACTTAAAAACGCGCTAAATTTTGTTGATGTTTTGCGTATTCGGTTCGAATCGACATATCTCCGGCAGTACAAGAGCTGCACTTCTGAAACTTCGTACTTCAGTAGTCAATGTGACTCTTCTAATCTCTGCAAAGTTTCGTTGCAACATTACAATAAATGTGGAAGTTATAAACAAAAGCGATATCAACTTTAAAACGCGCTAAATTTTGTTGATGTTTTGCGTATTCAGTTTGTATCGACATATCTCCAACAGTACAAGAGCTGCACTTCTGAAACTTGGTACTTCAATAGAAAATGTCTATCTGCGTCTGTCTGCAAAGTTTTGTGGCACAATTCAAATAAATGTAAAAGTTATAAACAAAAGCGATATGAACTTTAAAACGCGCCAAATTTTGTTGATGTTTTGCGTATTCAGTTTGTATCGACATATCTCCTGCAGTACAAGAGCTGCACTTCTAAAACTTGGTACTTCAGTAGAAAATGCTTATCCGCGACTGTCTGCACAGTTTCGTTGCACAATTCGAATAAATGTAGAAGTTATAAACAAAAGCGATATTAACTTAAAAACGCGCTAAATTTTGTTGATGTTTTGCGTATTCGGTTCGAATCGACATATCTCCAGCAGTACAAGAGCTGCACTTCTGAAACTTCGTACTTCAGTAGTCAATGTGACTCTTCTAATCTCTGCAAAGTTTCGTTGCAACATTACAATAAATGTGGAAGTTATAAACAAAAGCGTATCAACTTTAAAACGCGCTAAATTTTGTTGATGTTTTGCGTATTCAGTTTGTATCGACATATCTCGGGCAGTACAAGAGCTGCACTTCTGAACCTTAGTACTTCAGAAGGAAATTTGTCTCCGCTAATCTCTGCAAAGTTTTGGTTCAAAATTCGAATAAATGTGGAAGTTATAAACAAAAGCGATATCAACTTTAAAACGCGCTAAATTTTGTTGATGTTTTGCGTATTCAGTTTGTATCGACATATCTCCGGCAGTACAAGAGCTGCACTTCTGAAACTTGGTACTTCAGTAGAAAAATGTGTCTACGCGACTGTCTGCAAAGTTTCGTTGCACAATTCGAATAAATGTGGAAGTTATAAACAAAAGCGATATCAACTTTAAAACGCGCTAAATTTTGTTGATGTTTTGCGTATTCAGTTTGTATCGACATATCTCCGGCAGTACAAGAGCTGCACTTCCGAAACTTGGTACTTCAGTAGAAAATGTGACTCCGCTAATCTCTGCAAAGTTTCGTTGCACAATTCGAATAAATGTGGAAGTTATAAACAAAAACGATATCCACTTAAAATCGCGCTAAATTTTGTTGATGTTTTGCGTATTCAGTTTGTATCGACATATCTCCGGCAGTACAAGAGCTGCACTTCTGAAACTTGCTACTTCAGTAGGAAATGTGTCTCCGCTAATCTCTGCAAAGTTTCGGTTCACAATTCGAATAAATGTGGAAGTTATAAACAAAAGCGATATCCACTTAAAATCGCGCTACATTTTGTTGATGTTTTGCGTATTCAGTTTGTATCGACATATCTCGTGCAGTACATAAGCTGCACTTCTGAAACTTATTACCTCAGTAGAAAATGTGACTCCGCTAATCCATGCAAAGTTTCGTTGCACAATTCCAATAAATGTGGAAGTTATAAACAAAAGCGATATCAACTTTAAAACGCGCCAAATTTTGTTGATGTTTTGCGTATTCAGTTTGTATCGACATATCTCCTGCAGTACAAGAGCTGCACTTCTAAAACTTGGTACTTCAGTAGAAAATGCTTATCCGCGACTGTCTGCACAGTTTCGTTGCACAATTCGAATAAATGTAGAAGTTATAAACAAAAGCGATATTAACTTTAAAACGCGCTAAATTTTGTTGATGTTTTGCGTATTCGGTTCGAATCGACATATCTCCGGCAGTACAAGAGCTGCACTTCTGAAACTTCGTACTTCAGTAGTCAATGTGACTCTTCTAATCTCTGCAAAGTTTCGTTGCAACATTACAATAAATGTGGAAGTTATAAACAAAAGCGTATCAACTTTAAAACGCGCTAAATTTTGTTGATGTTTTGCGTATTCAGTTTGTATCGACATATCTCGGGCAGTACAAGAGCTGCACTTCTGAACCTTAGTACTTCAGTAGGAAATGTGTCTCCGCTAATCTCTGCAAAGTTTTGGTTCAAAATTCGAATAAATGTGGAAGTTATAAACAAAAGAGATATCAACTTTAAATCGCGCTAAATTTTGTTGATGTTTTGCGTATTCAGTTTGTATCGACATATCTCCGGCAGTACAAGAGCTGCACTTCTGAAACTTGGTACTTCAGTAGAAAAATGTGTTTACGCGACTGTCTGCAAAGTTTCGTTGCACAATTCGAATAAATGTGGAAGTTATAAACAAAAGCGATATCAACTTTAAAACGCGCTAAATTTTGTTGATGTTTTGCGTATTCAGTTTGTATCAACATATCTTGGGCAGTACAAGAGCTGCACTTCCGAAACTTGGTACATCAGTAGAAAATGTGACTCCGCTAATCTCTGCAAAGTTTCGTTGCACAATTACAATAAATGTGGAAGTTATAAACAAAAACGATATCCACTTAAAATCGCGCTAAATTTTGTTGATGTTTTGCGTATTCAGTTTGTATCGACATATCTCCGGCAGTACAAGAGCTGCACTTCTGAAACTTGCTACTTCATTAGTCAATGTGACTCCGCTAATCTCTGCAAAGTTTCGTTGCACAATTCCAATAAATGTGGAAGTTATAAACAAAAGCGATATCAACTTTAAAACGCGCTAAATTTTGTTGATGTTTTGCGTATTCAGTTTGTATCGACATATCTCCAACAGTACAAGAGCTGCACTTCTGAAACTTGGTACTTCAGTAGAAAATGTCTATCCGCGACTGTCTGCAAAGTTTCGTTGCACAATTCAAATAAATGTAAAAGTTCTAAACAAAAGCGATATCAACTTTAAAACGCGCTAAATTTTGTTGATGTTTTGCGTATTCAGTTTGTATCGACATATCTCCTGCAGTACAAGAGCTGCACTTCTAAAACTTGCTACTTCAGTAGAAAATGCTTATCCGCGACTGTCTGCACAGTTTCGTTGCACAATTCGAATAAATGTAGAAGTTATAAACAAAAGCGATATCAACTTAAAAACGCGCTAAATTTTGTTGATGTTTTGCGTATTCGGTTCGAATCGACATATCTCCGGCAGTACAAGAGCTGCACTTCTGAAACTTGCTACTTCAGTAGTCAATGTGACTCCGCTAATCTCTGCAAAGTTTCGTTGCACAATTGCAATAAATTTGGAAGTTATAAACAAAAGCGTTATCAACTTTAAAACGCGCTAAATTTTGTTGATGTTTTGCGTATTCAGTTTGTATCGACATATCTCCAACAGTACAAGAGCTGCACTTCTGAAACTTGGTACTTCAGTAGAAAATGTCTATCAACGACTGTCTGCAAAGTTTCGTTGCACAATTCGAATAAATGTGGAAGTTATAAACAAAAGCGATATCAACTTTAAAACGCGCTAAATTTTGTTGATGTTTTGCGTATTCAGTTTGTATCGACATATCTCGTGCAGTACATAAGCTGCACTTCTGAAACTTATTACCTCAGTAGAAAATGTGACTCCGCTAATCTCTGCAAAGTTTCGTTGCACAATTCGCTAAATGTGGAATTTATTAACAAAAGCGATATCAACTTTAAAACGCGCTAAATTTTGTTGATGTTTTGCGTATTCAGTTTGTATCGACATATCTCGGGCAGTACAAGAGCTGCACTTCTGAACCTTAGTACTTCAGTAGAAAATGTGACTCCGCTAGTCTCTGCAAAGTTTCGTTGCACAATTCGAATAAATGTAAAAGTTATAAACAAAAACGATATCCACTTAAAATCGCGCTAGATTTTGTTGATGTTTTGCGTATTCAGTTTGTATCGACATATCTCGGGCAGTACAAGAGCTGCACTTCTGAACCTTAGTACTTCAGTAGGAAATGTGTCTCCGCTAATCTCTGCAAAGTTTCGGTTCACAATTCGAATAAATGTGGAAGTTATAAACAAAAGCGATATCCACTTAAAATCGCGCTACATTTTGTTGATGTTTTGCGTATTCAGTTTGTATCGACATATCTCGTGCAGTACATAAGCTGCACTTCTGAAACTTATTACCTCAGTAGAAAATGTCTATCCGCTAATCTCTGCAAAGTTTCGTTGCACAATTCGTATGAATGTGGAAGTTATAAACAAAAACGATATCCACTTAAAATCGCGCTACATTTTGTTGATGTTTTGCGTATTCAGTTTGTATCGACATATCTCGTGCAGTACATAAGCTGCACTTCTGAAACTTATTACCTCAGTAGCAAATGTGATTCCGCTAATCCATGCAAAGTTTCGTTGCACGATTCGACTAAATGTGGAAGTTATAAACAAAAGCGATATCAACTTTAAAACGCGCTAAATTTTGTTGATGTTTTGCGTATTCAGTTTGTATCGACATATCTCCGGCAGTACAAGATCTGCACTTCTGAAACTTGGTACTTCAGTAGAAAAATGTGTCTCCGCGACTGTCTGCAAGGTTTCGTTGCACAAATCGAATAAATGGTAAAGTTATAAACAAAAGCGATATCAACTTTAAAACGCGCTAAATTTTGTTGATGTTTTGCGTATTCAGTTTGTATCGACATATCTCCGGCAGTACATAAGCTGCACTTCTGAAACTTGGTACATCAGTAGAAAATGTGACTCCGCTAATCTCTGCAAAGTTTCGTTGCACAATTCGTATAAATGTGGAAGTTATAAAACAAAACCGATATCCACTTAAAATCGCGCTACATTTTGTTGATGTTTTGCGTATTCAGTTTGTATCGACATATCTCCGGCAGTACAAGAGCTGCACTTCTGAAACTTGCTACTTCAGTAGTCAATGTGACTCCGCTAATCTCTGCAAAGTTTCGTTGCACAATTCGAATAAATGTGGAAGTTATACACAAAAGCGATATCAACTTTAAAACGCTGTAAATTTTGTTGATGTTTTGCGTATTCAGTTTGTATCGACATATCTCCAACACTACAAGAGCTGCACTTCTGAAACTTTGTACTTCAGTAGTAAATGTCTATCGGCGACTGTCTGCACAGTTTCGGTTCACAATTCGAATAAATGTAGAAGTTATAAGCTAAAGCGATATCAACTTTAAAACGCGCTAAATTTTGTTGATGTTTTGCGTATTCGGTTCGAATCTACATATCTCCGGCAGTACAAGAGCTGCACTTCTGAAACTTGGTACTTCAGTAGTCAATGTGACTCTTCTAATCTCTGCAAAGTTTCGTTGCAGAATTCGAATAAATGTGGAAGTTATAAACAAAAGCGATATCAACTTTAAAACGCACTAAATTTTGTTGATGTTTTGCGTATTCAGTTTGTATCGACATATCTCTAACAGTACAAGAGCTGCACTTCTGAAACTTGGTACTTCAGTAGAAAATGTCTATTCGCGACTGTCTTCAAAGTTTCGTTGCACAATTCGAATAAATGTCGAAGTTATAAACAAAAGCGATATCAACTTTAAAACGCACTAAATTTTGTTGATGTTTTGCGTATTCAATTTGTATCGACATATCTCCAACAGTACAAGAGCTGCACTTCTAAAATTTGGTACTTCAGTTGAAAAGGCTTATCCGCGACTGTCTGCACAGTTTCGTTGCACAATTCGAATAAATGTAGAAGTTATAAACAAAAGCGATATCAACTTTAAAACGCGCTAAATTTTGTTGATGTTTTGCGTATTCAGTTTGTATCGACATATCTCCCGCAGTACAAGAGCTGCACTTCTGAAACCTCGTACTTTAGTAGTAAATGGTACTCTTCTAATCTCTGCAAAGTTTCGTTGCACAATTCCAATAAATGTGGAAGTTATAAACAAAAGCGATATCAACTTTAAAACGCGCTAAATTTTGTTGATGTTTTGCGTATTCAGTTTGTATCGACATATCTCCGGCAGTACAAGAGCTGCACTTCTGAAACTTAGTACTTCAGTAGAAAATGTCTATCCGCGACTGTCTGCAAAGTTTCGTTGCACAATTCGAATAAATGTGGAAGTTATAAACAAAAGCGATATCAACTTTAAAACGCGCTAAATTTTGTTGATGTTTTGCGTATTCAGTTTGTATCGACATATCTCCGGCAGTACAAGAGCTGCACTTCTGAAACTTGGTACTTCAGTAGAAAATGTTATTCCGCTAATCTCTGCAAAGTTTCGTTGCACAATTCGAATAAATGTGGAAGTTATAAACAAAAGCGATATCAACTTTAAAACGCGCTAAATTTTGTTGATGTTTTGCGTATGCAGTTTGTATCGACATATCTCCGGCAGTACAAGAGCTGCACTTCTGAAACTTCGTACTTTAGTAGTCAATGTGACTCTTCTAATCTCTGCAAAGTTTCGTTGCACAATTCTAATAAATGTGGAAGTTATAAACAAAAGCGATATCAACTTTAAAACGCGCTAAATTTTGTTGATGTTTTGCATATTCAGTTTGTATCGACATATCTCCAACAGTACAAGAGCTGCACTTCTGAAACTTGGTACTCCAGTGGAAAATGTCTATCCGCGACTGTCTGCAAATTCTCGTTGCACCGGTCGAATAAATGTCAAAGTTATAAACAAAAGCGATATCAACATTAAAACGCGCCAAATTTTGTTGATGTTTTACGTATTCAGTTTGTATCGACATATCTCCGGCAGTACAAGAGCTGCACTTCTAAAACTTGGTACTTCAGTAGAATAGTCTTATCCGCGACTGTCTGCACAGTTTCGTTGCACAATTCGAAAAAAATGTAGCAGTTATAAACAAAAGCGATATCAACTTAAAAACGCGCTAAATTTTGTTGATGTTTTGCGTATTCGGTTCGAATCGACATAGCTCCGGCAGTACAAGAGCTGCACTTCTAAAACTTCGTACTTCAGTAGTCAATGTGACTCTTCTAATCTCTGCAAAGTTTCGTTGCAACATTACAATAAATGTGGAAGTTATAAACAAAAGCGATATCAACTTTAAAACGCGCTAAATTTTGTTGATGTTTTGCGTATTCAGTTTGTATCGACATATCTCTGGCAGTACATAAGCTGCACTTCCGAAACTTGGTACTTCAGTAGAAAATGTGACTCCGCTAATCTCTGCAAAGTTTCGTTGCACAATTCGAATAAATGTAAAAGTTATAAACAAAAACGATATCCACTTAAAATCGCGCTAGATTTTGTTGATGTTTTGCGTATTCAGTTTGTATCGACATATATCCGGCAGTACAAGAGCTGCACTTCTGAAACTTGCTACTTCATTAGTCAATGTGACTCCGCTAATCTCTGCAAAGTTTCGTTGCACAATTCCAATAAATGTGGAAGTTATAAACAAAAGCGATATCAACTTTAAAACGCGCTAAATTTTGTTGATGTTTTGCGTATTCAGTTTGTATCGACATATCTCCAACAGTAAAAGAGCTGCACTTCTGAAACTTGGTACTTCAGTAGAAAATGTCTATCCGCGACTGTCTGCAAAGTTTTGTTGCACAATTCAAATAAATGTAAAAGTTATAAACAAAAGCGATATCAACTTTAAAACGCGCCAAATTTTGTTGATGTTTTGCGTATTCAGTTTGTATCGACATATCTCCGGCAGTACAAGAGCTGCACTTCTAAAACTTGGTACTTCAGTAGAAAATGCTTATCCGCGACTGTCTGCACAGTTTCGTTGCACAATTCGAATAAATGTAGAAGTTATATACAAAAGCGATATCAACTTAAAAACGCGCTAAATTTTGTTGATGTTTTGCGTATTCGGTTCGAATCGACATATCTCCGGCAGTACAAGAGCTGCACTTCTGAAACTTCGTACTTCAGTAGTCAATGTGACTCTTCTAATCTCTGCAAAGTTTCGTTGCAACATTACAATAAATGTTGAAGTTATAAACAAAAGCGATATCAACTTTAAAACGCGCTAAATTTTGTTGATGTTTTGCGCATTCAGTTTGTATCGACATATCTCGGGCAGTACAATAGCTGCACTTCTGAACCTTAGTACTTCAGTAGGAACTGTGTCTCCGCTAATCTCTGCAAAGTTTTGGTTCAAAATTCGAATAAATGTGGAAGTTATAAACAAAAGCGATATCAACTTTAAAACGCGCTAAATTTTGTTGATGTTTTGCGTATTAAGTTGTTATCGACATATCTCCGGCAGTACAAGAGCTGCACTTCTGAAACTTGGTACTTCAGTAGAAAAATGTGTCTACGCGACTGTCTGCAAAGTTTCGTTGCACAATTCGAATAAATGTGGAAGTTATAAACAAATCGATATCAACTTTAAAACGCGCTAAATTTTGTTGATGTTTTGCGTATTCAGTTTGTATCGACATATCTCCGGCAGTACATAAGCTGCACTTCCGAAACTTCGTACTTCAGTAGAAAATGTGACTCCGCTAATCTCTGCAAAGTTTCGTTGCACAATTCGAATAAATTGTGAAGTTATAAACAAAAGCCATATCAACTTTAAAACGCGCTAAATTTTGTTGATGTTTTGCGTATTCAGTTTGTATCGACATATCTCCAACAGTACAAGGGCTGCACTTCTGAAACTTGGTACTTCAGTAGAAAATGCTTATCCGCGACTGTCTGCACAGTTTCGTTGCACAATTCGAATAAATGTAGAAGTTATATACAAAAGCGATATCAACTTAAAAACGCGCTAAATTTTGTTGATGTTTTGCGTATTCGGTTCGAATCGACATATCTCCGGCAGTACAAGAGCTGCACTTCTGAAACTTCGTACTTCAGTAGTCAATGTGACTCTTCTAATCTCTGCAAAGTTTCGTTGCAACATTACAATAAATGTGGAAGTTATAAACAAAAGCGATATCAACTTTAAAACGCGCTAAATTTTGTTGATGTTTTGCGTATTCAGTTTGTATCGACATATCTCGGGCAGTACAAGAGCTGCACTTCTGAACCTTAGTACTTCAGTAGGAAATGTGTCTCCGCTAATCTCTGCAAAGTTTTGGTTCAAAATTCGAATAAATGTGGAAGTTATAAACAAAAGCGATATCAACTTTAAAACGCGCTAAATTTTGTTGATGTTTTGCGTATTCAGTTTGTATCGACATATCTCCGGCAGTACAAGAGCTGCACTTCTGAAACTTGGTACTTCAGTAGAAAAATGTGTCTACGCGACTGTCTGCAAAGTTTCGTTGCACAATTCGAATAAATGTGGAAGTTATAAACAAAAGCGATATCAACTTTAAAACGCGCTAAATTTTGTTGATGTTTTGCGTATTCAGTTTGTATCGACATATCTCCGGCAGTACATAAGCTGCACTTCCGAAACTTGGTACTTCAGTAGAAAATGTGACTCCGCTAATCTCTGCAAAGTTTCGTTGCACAATTCCAATAAATGTAAAAGTTATAAACAAAAACGATATCCACTTAAAATCGCGCTAGATTTTGTTGATGTTTTGCGTATTCAGTTTGTATAGACATATCTCCGGCAGTACAAGAGCTGCACTTCTGAAACTTGCTACTTCATTAGTCAATGTGACTCCGCTAATCTCTGCAAAGTTTCGTAGCACAATTCCAATAAATGTGGAAGTTATAAACAAAAGCGATATCAACTTTAAAACGCGCTAAATTTTGTTGATGTTTTGCGTATTCAGTTTGTATCGACATATCTCCAACAGTACAAGAGCTGCACTTCTGAAACTTGGTACTTCAGTAGAAAATGTCTATCCGCAACTGTCTGCAAAGTGTTGTTGCACAATTCAAATAAATGTAAAAGTTATAAACAAAAGCGATATCAACTTTAAAACGCGCCAAATTTTGTTGATGTTTTGCGTATTCAGTTTGTATCGACATATCTCATGCAGTACAAGAGCTGCACTTCTAAAACTTGCTACTTCAGTAGAAAATGCTTATCCGCGACTGTCTGCACAGTTTCGTTGCACCATCCGAATAAATGTAGAAGTTATAAACAAAAGCGATATCAACTTAAAAACGCGCTAAATTTTGTTGATGTTTTGCGTATTCGGTTCGAATCGACATATCTCCGGCAGTACAAGAGCTGCACTTCTGAAACTTCGTACTTCAGTAGTCAATGTGACTCTTCTAATCTCTGCAAAGTTTCGTTGCAACATTACAATAAATGTGGAAGTTATAAACAAAAGCGATATCAACTTTAAAACGCGCTAAATTTTGTTGATGTTTTGCGTATTCAGTTTGTATCGACATATCTCTAACAGTACAAGAGCTGCACTTCTGATACTTGGTACTTTAGTAGGAAATGTCTATCAACGACTGTCTGCAAAATTTCGTTGCACAATTCGAGTAAATGTGGAAGTTATAAACAAAAGCGATATCAACTTTAAAACGCGCTAAATTTTGTTGATGTTTTGCGTATTCAGTTTGTATCGACATATCTCGTGCAGTACATAAGCTGCACTTCTGAAACTTATTACCTCAGTAGAAAATGTGACTCCGCTAATCCATGCAAAGTTTCGTTGCACAATTCGACTAAATGTGGAAGTTATAAACAAAAGCGATATCAACTTTAAAACGCGCTCAATTTTGTTGATGTTTTGCGTATTCAGTTTGTATCGACATATCTCCGGCAGTACAAGAGCTGCACTTCTGAAACTTCGTACTTCAGTAGAAAAATGTGTCTCCGCGACTGTCTGCAAAGTTTCGTTGCACAATTCGAATAAGTGGTAAAGTTATAAACAAAAGCGATATCAACTTTAAAACGCGCTAAATTTTGTTGATGTTTTTCGTATTCAGTTTGTATCGACATATCTCCGGCAGTACATAAGCTGCACTTCTGAAACTTGGTACATCAGTAGAAAATGTGACTCCGCTAATCTCTGCAAAGTTTCGTTGCACAGTTCGTATAAATGTGGAAGTTATAAACAAAAACGATATCCACTTAAAATCGCGCTACATTTTGTTGATGTTTTGCGTATTCAGTTTGTATCGACATATCTCCGGCAGTACAAGAGCTGCACTTCTGAAACTTGCTACTTCAGTAGTCAATGTGACTCCGCTAATCTCTGCAAAGTTTCGTTGCACAATTCCAATAAATGTGGAAGTTATAAACAAAAGCGATATCAACTTTAAAACGCGCTAAATTTTGTTGATGTTTGGCGTATTCAGTTTGTATCGACATATCTCCAACAGTACAAGAGCTGCACTTCTGAAACTTGGTACTTCAGTAGAAAATGTCTATCCGCGACTGTCTGCAAAGTTTTGTGGCACAATTCAAATAAATGTAAAAGTTATAAAAAAAAGCGATATCAACTTTAAAACGCGCCAAATTTTGTTGATGTTTTGCGTATTCAGTTTGTATCGACATATCTCCTGCAGTACAAGAGCTGCACTTCTAAAACTTGGTACTTCAGTAGAAAATGCTTATCCGCGACTGTCTGCACAGTTTCGTTGCACAATTCGAATAAATGTAGAAGTTATATACAAAAGCGATATCAACTTAAAAACGCGCTAAATTTTGTTGATGTTTTGCGTATTCGGTTCGAATCGACATATCTCCGGCAGTACAAGAGCTGCACTTCTGAAACTTCGTACTTCAGTAGTCAATGTGACTCTTCTAATCTCTGCAAAGTTTCGTTGCAACATTACAATAAATGTGGAAGTTATTAACAAAAGCGATATCAACTTTAAAACGCGCTAAATTTTGTTGATGTTTTGTGCATTCAGTTTGTATCGACATATCTCGGGCAGTACAAGAGCTGCACTTCTGAACCTTAGTACTTCAGTAGGAAATGTGTCTCCGCTAATCTCTGCAAAGTTTTGGTTCAAAATTCGAATAAATGTGGAAGTTATAAACAAAAGCGATATCAACTTTAAAACGCGCTAAATTTTGTTGATGTTTTGCGTATTCAGTTTGTATCGACATATCTCCGGCAGTACAAGAGCTGCACTTCTGAAACTTGGTACTTCAGTAGAAAAATGTGTCTACGCGACTGTCTGCAAAGTTTCGTTGCACAATTCGAATAAATGTGGAAGTTATAAACAAATCGATATCAACTTTAAAACGCGCTAAATTTTGTTGATGTTTTGCGTATTCAGTTTGTATCGACATATCTCAGGCAGTACATAAGCTGCACTTCCGAAACTTGGTACTTCAGTAGAAAATGTGACTCCGCTAATCTCTGCAAAGTTTCGTTGCACAATTCGAATAAATGTAAAAGTTATAAACAAAAACGATATCCACTTAAAATCGCGCTAGATTTTGTTGATGTTTTGCGTATTCAGTTTGTATCGACATATCTCCGGCAGTACAAGAGCTGCACTTCTGAAACTTGCTACTTCATTAGTCAATGTGACTCCGCTAATCTCTGCAAAGTTTCGTTGCACAATTCCAATAAATGTGGAAGTTATAAACAAAAGCGATATCAACTTTAAAACGCGCCAAATTTTGTTGATGTTTTGCGTATTCAGTTTGTATCGACATATCTCCAACAGTACAAGAGCTGCACTTCTGAAACTTGGTACTTCAGTAGAAAATGCTTATCCGCGACTGTCTGCACAGTTTCGTTGCACAATTCGAATAAATGTAGAAGTTATATACAAAAGCGATATCAACTTAAAAACGCGCTAAATTTTGTTGATGTTTTGCGTATTCGGTTCGAATCGACATATCTCCGGCAGTACAAGAGCTGCACTTCTGAAACTTCGTACTTCAGTAGTCAATGTGACTCTTCTAATCTCTGCTAAGTTTCGTTGCAACATTACAATAAATGTGGAAGTTATAAACAAAAGCGATATCAACTTTAAAACGCGCTAAATTTTGTTGATGTTTTGCGTATTCAGTTTGTATCGACATATCTCGGGCAGTACAAGAGCTGCACTTCTGAACCTTAGTACTTCAGTAGGAAATGTGTCTCCGCTAATCTCTGCAAAGTTTTGGTTCAAAATTCGAATAAATGTGGAAGTTATAAACAAAAGCGATATCAACTTTAAAACGCGCTAAATTTTGTTGATGTTTTGCGTATTCAGTTTGTATCGACATATCTCCGGCAGTACAAGAGCTGCACTTCTGAAACTTGGTACTTCAGTAAAAAAATGTGTCTACGCGACTGTCTGCAAAGTTTCGTTGCACAATTCGAATAAATGTGGAAGTTATAAACAAAAGCGATATCAACTTTAAAACGCGCAAAATTTTGTTGATGTTTTGCGTATTCAGTTTGTATCGACATATCTCCGGCAGTACATAAGCTGCACTTCCGAAACTTGGTACTTCAGTAGAAAATGTGACTCCGCTAATCTCTACAAAGTTTCGTTGCACAATTCGAATAAATGTAAAAGTTATAAACAAAAACGATATCCACTTAAAATCGCGCTAGATTTTGTTGATGTTTTGCGTATTCAGTTTGTATCGACATATCTCCGGCAGTACAAGAGCTGCACTTCTGAAACTTGCTACATCATTAGTCAATGTGACTCCGCTAATCTCTGCAAAGTTTCGTAGCACAATTCCAATAAATGTGGAAGTTATAAACAAAAGCGATATCAACTTTAAAACGCGCTAAATTTTGTTGATGTTTTGCGTATTCAGTTTGTATCGACATATCTCCAACAGTACAAGAGCTGCACTTCTGAAACTTGGTACTTCAGTAGAAAATGTCTATCCGCAACTGTCTGCAAAGTTTTGTTGCACAATTCAAATAAATGTAAAAGTTATAAACAAAAGCGATATCAACTTTAAAACGCGCCAAATTTTGTTGATGTTTTGCGTATTCAGTTTGTATCGACATATCTCATGCAGTACAAGAGCTGCACTTCTAAAACTTGCTACTTCAGTAGAAAATGCTTATCCGCGACTGTCTGCACAGTTTCGTTGCACAATTCGAATAAATGTAGAAGTTGTAAACAAAAGCGATATCAACTTAAAAACGCGCTAAATTTTGTTGATGTTTTGCGTATTCGGTTCGAATCGACATATCTCCGGCAGTACAAGAGCTGCACTTCTGAAACTTCGTACTTCAGTAGTCAATGTGACTCTTCTAATCTCTGCAAAGTTTCGTTGCATCATTACAATAAATGTGGAAGTTATAAACAAAAGCGATATCAACTTTAAAACGCGCTAAATTTTGTTGATGTTTTGCGTATTCAGTTTGTATCGACATATCTCTAACAGTACAAGAGCTGCACTTCTGAAACTTGGTACTTCAGTAGGAAATGTCTATCAACGACTGTCTGCAAAATTTCGTTGCACAATTCGAGTAAATGTGGAAGTTATAAACAAAAGCTATATCAACTTTAAAACGCGCTAAATTTTGTTGATGTTTTGCGTATTCAGTTTGTATCGACATATCTCGTGCAGTACATAAGCTGCACTTCTGAAACTTATTACCTCAGTAGAAAATGTGACTCCGCTAATCCATGCAAAGTTTCGTTGCACAATTCGACTAAATGTGGAAGTTATAAACAAAAGCGATATCAACTTTAAAACGCGCTAAATTTTGTTGATGTTTTGCGTATTCAGTTTGTATCGACATATCTCCGGCAGTACAAGAGCTGCACTTCTGAAACTTGGTACTTCAGTAGAAAAATGTGTCTCCGCGACTGTCTGCAAAGTTTCGTTGCACAATTCGAATAAGTGGTAAAGTTATAAACAAAAGCGATATCAACTTTAAAACGCGCTAAATTTTGTTGATGTTTTTCGTATTCAGTTTGTATCGACATATCTCCGGCAGTACATAAGCTGCACTTCTGAAACTTGGTACATCAGTAGAAAATGTGACTCCGCTAATCTCTGCAAAGTTTCGTTGCACAATTCGTATAAATGTGGAAGTTATAAACAAAAACGATATCCACTTAAAATCGCGCTACATTTTGTTGATGTTTTGCGTATTCAGTTTGTATCGACATATCTCCGGCAGTACAAGAGCTGCACTTCTGAAACTTGCTACTTCAGTAGTCAATGTGACTCCGCTAATCTCTGCAAAGTTTCGTTGCACAATTCCAATAAATGTGGAAGTTATAAACAAAAGCGATATCAACTTTAAAACGCCCTAAATTTTGTTGATGTTTTGCGTATTCAGTTTGTATCGACATATCTCCAACAGTACAAGAGCTGCACTTCTGAAACTTGGTACTTCAGTAGAAAATGTCTATCCGCGACTGTCTGCAACGTTTTGTGGCACAATTCAAATAAATGTAAAAGTTATAAACAAAAGCGATATCAACTTTAAAACGCGCCAAATTTTGTTGATGTTTTGCGTATTCAGTTTGTATCGACATATCTCCTGCAGTACAAGAGCTGCACTTCTAAAACTTGGTACTTCAGTAGAAAATGCTTATCCGCGACTGTCTGCACAGTTTCGTTGCACAATTCGAATAAATGTAGAAGTTATAAACAAAAGCGATATTAACTTAAAAACGCGCTAAATTTTGTTGATGTTTTGCGTATTCGGTTCGAATCGACATATCTCCGGCAGTACAAGAGCTGCACTTCTGAAACTTCGTACTTCAGTAGTCAATGTGACTCTTCTAATCTCTGCAAAGTTTCGTTGCAACATTACAATAAATGTGGAAGTTATAAACAAAAGCGTATCAACTTTAAAACGCGCTAAATTTTGTTGATGTTTTGCGTATTCAGTTTGTATCGACATATCTCGGGCAGTACAAGAGCTGCACTTCTGAACCTTAGTACTTCAGAAGGAAATGTGTCTCCGCTAATCTCTGCAAAGTTTTGGTTCAAAATTCGAATAAATGTGGAAGTTATAAACAAAAGCGATATCAACTTTAAAACGCGCTAAATTTTGTTGATGTTTTGCGTATTCAGTTTGTATCGACATATCTCCGGCAGTACAAGAGCTGCACTTCTGAAACTTGCTACTTCATAAGTCAATGTGACTCCGCGACTGTCTGCAAAGTTTCGTTGCACAATTCCAATAAATGTGGAAGTTATAAACAAAAGCGATATCAACTTTAAAACCCGCTAAATTTTGTTGATGTTTTGCGTATTCAGTTTGTATCGACATATCTCCAACAGTACAAGAGCTGCACTTCTGAAACTTGGTACTTCAGTAGAAAAATGTGTCTACGCGACTGTCTGCAAAGTTTCGTTGCACAATTCGAATAAATGTGGAAGTTATAAACAAAAGCGATATCAAAATTAAAACGCGCCTGATTTTGTATGATGTTTAGCGTATTCAGTTTGTATCGACATATCTCCGGCAGTACAAGAGCTGCACTTCTGGAACTTGGTACTTCAGTAGACCATGTATCTCTGCGACTGTCTGCAAAGTTTCGTTGCACAATTCGAATAAATGTGGAAGTTATAAACAAAAGCGATATCAACTTTAAAACGCGCTAAATTTTGTTGATGTTTTGCGTATTCAGTTTGTATCGACATATCTCGTGCAGTACATAAGCTGCACTTCTGAAACTTATTACCTCAGTAGAAAATGTGACTCCGCTAATCCATGCAAAGTTTCGTTGCACAATTCGTATGAATGTGGAAGTTATAAACAAAAACGATATCCACTTAAAATCGCGCTACATTTTGTTGATGTTTTGCGTATTCAGTTTGTATCGACATATCTCGTGCAGTACATAAGCTGCACTTCTGAAACTTATTACCTCAGTAGTAAATGTGACTCCGCTAATCCATGCAAAGTTTCGTTGCACAATTCGAATAAATGTGGAAGTTATAAACAAAAGCGATATCAACTTTAAAACGCGCTAAATTTTGTTGATGTTTTGCGTATTCAGTTTGTATCGACATATCTCCGGCAGTACAAGAGCTGCACTTCTGAAACTTGGTACTTCAGTAGAAAAATGTGTCTCCGCGACTGTCTGCAAAGTTTCGTTGCACAATTCGAATAAATGGTAAAGTTATAAACAAAAGCGATATCAACTTTAAAACGCGCTAAATTGTGTTGATGTTTTGCGTATTCAGTTTGTATCGACATATCTCCGGCTGTACATAAGCTACACTTCTGAAACTTGGTACTTCAGTAGAAAATGTGACTCCGATAATCTCTGCAAAGTTTCGTTGCACACCCCGAATAAATGTGGAAGTTATAAACAAAAACGATATCCACTTAAAATCGCGCTAAATTTTGTTGATGTTTGGCGTATTCAGTTTGTATCGACATATCTCCGGCAGTACAAGAGCTGCACTTTTTAGACTTAGTACTCCTGTAGTCAATGTGACCTCGCTAATCTCTGCAAAGTTTCGTTGCACAATTCCAATAAATGTGGAAGTTATAAACTAAAGCGATATCAACTTTAAAACGCGCCAAATTTTGTTGATGTTTTGCGTATTCAGTTTGTATCGACATATCTCCAACAGTACAAGAGCTGCACTTCTGAAACTTGGTACTTCAGTAGAAAATGTGACTCCGCTAATCTCTGCAAAGTTTCGTTGCACAATTCGAATCAATGTCGAAGTTATAAACAAAAGCGATATCAACTTTAAAACGCGCTAAATTTTGTTGATGTTTTGCGTATTCAGTTTGTATCGACATATCTCCGGCAGTACATAAGCTGCACTTCTGAAACTTATAACTTCAGTAGGAAATCTGACTCCGCTAATCTCTGCAAAATTTCGGTTCACAATTCGAATAAATGTGGAAGTAATAAACAAAAGCGATATCAACTTCAAAACGCACTTAATTTTGTTGATGTTTTGCGTATTCAGTTTGTATCGACATATCTCCGGCAGTACAAGAGCTGCACTTCTGAAACTTCGTACTTCAGTAGAAAATGTGATTCCGCTAATCTCTGCAAAGTTTCGTTGCACAATTCGAATAAATGTGGAAGTTATAAACAAAAGCGATATCAAGTTTAAAACGCGCTAAATTTTGTTGATGTTTTGCGTATTCAGTTTGTATCGACATATCTCCGGCAGTAAAAGAGCTGCACTTCTGAAACTTCGTACTTCACTAGAAAATGTCTATCCGCGACTGTCTGCAAAGTTTCGTTGCACAATTCGAATAAATGTCGAAGTTATAAACAAAAGCGATATCAACTTTAAAACGCGCTAAATTTTGTTGATGTTTTGCGTATTCAGTTTGTATCGACATATCTCCGGCAGTACAAGAGCTGCACCACTGGAACTTGGTACTTCAGTAGACCATGTATCTCTGCGACTGTCTGCAAAGTTTCGTTGCACAATTCGAATAAATGTGGAAGTTATAAACAAAAGCGATATCAACTTTAAAACGCGCTAAATTTTGTTGATGTTTTGCGTATTCAGTTTGTATCGACATATCTCGTGCAGTACATAAGCTGCACTTCTGAAACTTATTACCTCAGTAGAAAATGTGACTCCGCTAATCCATGCAAAGTTTCGTTGCACAATTCGTATGAATGTGGAAGTTATAAACAAAAACGATATCCACTTAAAATCGCGCTACATTTTGTTGATGTTTTGCGTATTCAGTTTGTATCGACATATCTCGTGCAGTACATCAGCTGCACTTCTGAAACTATCTACCTCAGTAGTAAATGTGACTCCGCTAATCCATGCAAAGTTTCGTTGCACAATTCGACTAAATGTGGAAGTTATAAACAAAAGCGATATCAACTTTAAAACGCGCTAAATTTTGTTGATGTTTTGCGTATTCAGTTTGTATCGACATATCTCCGGCAGTACAAGAGCTGCACTTCTGAAACTTGGTACTTCAGTAGAAAAATGTGTCTCCGCGACTGTCTGCACAGTTTCGTTGCACAATTCGAATAAATGGTAAAGTTATAAACAAAAGCGATATCAACTTTAAAACGCGCTAAATTGTGTTGATGTTTTGCGTATTCAGTTTGTATCGACATATCTCCGGCTGTACATAAGCTACACTTCTGAAACTTGGTACTTCAGTAGAAAATGTGACTCCGATAATCTCTGCAAAGTTTCGTTGCACACCCCGAATAAATGTGGAAGTTATAAACAAAAACGATATCCACTTAAAATCGCGCTAAATTTTGTTGATGTTTGGCGTATTCAGTTTGTATCGACATATCTCCGGCAGTACAAGAGCTGCACTTTTTAGACTTAGTACTCCTGTAGTCAATGTGACCTCGCTAATCTCTGCAAAGTTTCGTTGCACAATTCCAATAAATGTGGAAGTTATAAACTAAAGCGATATCAACTTTAAAACGCGCTAAATTTTGTTGATGTTTTGCGTATTCAGTTTGTATCGACATATCTCCGGCAGTACAAGAGCTGCACTTCTGAAACTTCGTACTTCACTAGAAAATGTCTATCCGCGACTGTCTGCAAAGTTTCGTTGCACAATTCGAATAAATGTCGAAGTTATAAACAAAAGCGATATCAAATTTAAAACGCGCTAAATTTTGTTGATGTTTTGCGTATTCAGTTTGTATCGACATATCTCCGGCAGTACATAAGCTGCACTTCTGAAACTTGGTACTTCAGTAGAAAGTGTCAATCCGCTAATCTCTGCAAAGTTTCGTTGCACAATTCGAATAAATGTGGAAGTTATAAACAAAAGCGATATCAACTTTAAAACGCACTAAATTTTGTTGATGTTTTGCGTATTCAGTTTGTATCGAAACATCTCCGGCAGTACAAGAGCTGCACTTCTGAAACTTAGTACTTCAGTAGTCCATGTTACTCCGCTAATCTCTGCAAAGTTTCGTTGCACAATTCGAATAAATGTGGAAGTTATAAACAAAAGCGATATCAACTTTAAAACGCGCTAAATTTTGTTGATGTTTTGCGTATTCAGTTTGTATAGACATATCTCTTGCAGTACGAGGGCTGCACTTCTGAGATGTGGTACTTAAGTAGGAAATGCCTATCCGCGACTTTCTGCAAAGTATCGTTGCACAATTCGAATAAATGTCGAAGTTATAAACAAAAGCGATATCAACTTTAAAACGCGCTAAATTTTGGTTGATGTTTTAGGTATTCAGTTTGTATCGACATATCTCCGGACGTACATAAGCTGCACTTCTGAAACTAAGTACTTCAGTAGAAAATGTTACTCCGCTAATCTCTGCAAAGTTTCGATCACAATTCGAATAAATTTGGAAGTTATAAACAAAAGCGATATCAACTTTAAAACGCGCTAAATTTTGTTATGTTTTGCGTATTCAGTTTGTATCGACATATCTCCGGCAGTACAAGAGCTGCACTTCTGAACCTTGGTACTTCGGTAGGAAATGTGTCTCCATTAATCTCTGCAAAGTTTCGGTTCACAATTCGAATAAATGTTGAAGTTATAAACAAAAGCGATATCAACTTTAATACGCGCTTAATTTTGTTGATGTTTTGCGTATTAAGTTTGTATCGACATATCTCTAACAGTACAAGAGCTGCACTTCTGAATCTTGGCACTTCAGTAGAAAAGGCCTATCCGCGACTGTCTGCAAAGTTTCGTTGCACAATTCGAATAAATCGATAAGTTATAAACAAAAGCGATATCAACTTTAAAACGCGCTAAATTTTGTTGATGTTTTGCGTATTCAGTTTGTATCGACATATCTCCGCCTGTACATAAGTTGCACTTCTGAAACCTGGTACTTCAGTAGAAAATGTGACTCCGCTAATCTCTGCAAAGTTTCGTTGCACAATTCGAACAAATGTGGAAGTTATAAACAAAAACGATATCAACTTAAAATCGCGCTAAATTTTGTTGATGTTTTGCGTATTCAGTTTGTATCGACATATCTCCGGCAGTACAAGAGCTGCACTTCTCAAACTTACTACTTTAGTAATCAATGTGACTCCGCTAATCTCTGCAAAGTTTCGTTGCACAATTCCAATAAATGTGGAAGTTATAAACAAAAGCGATATCAACTTTAAAACGCGCTAAATTTTGTTGATGTTTTGCGTATTCAGTTTGTATCGACATATCTGTGGCAGGACAAGAGCTGCACTTCTAAAACTTGGTACCTCAGTAGAAAATGCTTATCCGCGACTGTCTGCACAGGTTCGTTGCACAATTCGAATAAATGGAGAAGTTATAAACATAAGCGATATAAACTTTAAAACGCGCTAAATTTTGTTGATGTTTTGCGTATTCGGTTTGTATCGACATATCTCCTGCAGTACAAGAGCTTCACTTCTGAGACTTAGTACTGCAGTAGTCAATGTGACTCTTCTAATCTCTGCAAAGTTTCGTTGCACAATTTCAATAAATGTTGAAGTTATAAACAAAAGCGATATCAACTTTAAAACGCGCTTAATTTTGTTGATGTTTTGCGTATTCAGTTTGTATCGACATATCTCCGGCAGTACAAGAGCTGCACTTCTGAAACGTGGTACTTCAGTAGAAAATTTCTATCCGCGACTGTCTGCAAAGTTTCGTTGCACAATTAGAATAAATGTGGAAGTTATAAACAAAAGCGATATCAACTTTAAAACGCGCTAAATTTTGTTGATGTTTTGCGTATTCAGTTTGTATCGACATATCTCCGGCAGTACAAGAGCTGCACTTCTGAAACTTAGTACTTCAGTAGTCCATGTGACTCCGCGACTGTCTGCAAAGTTTCGTTGCACAATTCCAATAAATGTGGAAGTTATAACCAAAAGCGATATCAACTTTAAAACGCGCTAAATTTTGTTGATGTTTTGCGTATTACGTTGGTATCGATCTATCTCCGCCAGTACTAGAGCTGCACTTCTGAAACTTGGTACTTAAGTAGAAAAGGCCTGTCCGCGATTGTCTGCAAAGTATCGTTGCACAATTCGAATAAATGTCGAAGTTATAAACAAAAGCGATATCAACTTTAAAACGCGCTAAATTTTTTGTATGTTTTGCGTATTCAGTTTGTATCGACATATCTCCGGCAGTACATCTGCTGCACTTCTGAAACTCGGTACTTCAGTAGAAGATGTGACTTCGCTAATCTCAACAAAGTTTCGTGGCACAATTCGAATAAATGTGGAAGTTATAAACAAAAGCGATATCAACTTTAAAACAATAAATTTTGTTGATGTTTTGCGTATTCAGTTTGTATCGACATATCTCCGGCAGTAAAAGAGCTGCACTTCTGAAACTTGGTACTTCAGTAGAAAATGTGACTCCGCTAATCTCTGCAAAGTTTCGTTGCACAATTCGAATAAATGTGGAAGTTATAAACAAAAGCGATATAAACTTTAAAACGCGCTAAATTTTGTTGATGTTTTGCGTATTCAGTTTGTATCGACATATCTCCGGCAGTACAAGAGCTGCACTTCTGAACCTTGGTACTTCGGTAAGAAATGTGTCTCCGCTAATCTCTGCAAAGTTTCGGTTCACAATTTGAATCAATGTGGAAGTTATAAACAAAAACCATATCCACTTAAAATCCCGCTACATTTTGTTGATGTTTTGCGTATTCAGTTTGTATCGACATATCTCCGGCAGTACAAGAGCTGCACTTCTGAAACTTTCTACTTAAGTAATCAATGTGACTCCGCTAATCTCTGCAAAGTTTCGATGGACAATTCCAATAAATGTGGAAGTTATAAACAAAAGCGATATCAACTTTAAAACGCGCTAAAGTTTGTTGATGTTTTGCGTATTCAGTTTGTATCGACATATCTCCGGCAGTACAAGAGCTGCACTTCTGAAACTTGGTACTTCAGTAGAAGATGCTTATCCTCGACTGTCTGCACAGTTTCGTTTCACAATTCGAAAAAATGTAGAAGTTATAAACAAAAGCGATATCAACTTTAAAACGCGCTAAATTTTGTTGATGTTTTGCGTATTCAGTTTGTATCGACATATCTCCGGCAGTACAAGAGCTGCACTTCTGAAACGTTGTACTTCTATAGAAAAATGTGTCTCCGCGACTTTCTGCCAAGTTTCGTTGCACAATTCGAATAAATGGTAAAGTGATAAACAAAAGCGATATCAACTTTAAAACGCGCTAAATTTTGTTGATGTTTTGCGTATTCAGTTTGTATCGACATACCTCCGGCAGTACAAAAGCTGCACTTCTGAAACTTGGTACTTCAGTAGAAAATGTGACTCCGCTAATCTCTGCAAAGTTTCGTTGCACAATTCGAATACATGTGGAAGTTATATATAAAAAGCGATATCAACTTTCAAACGCGCTAAATTTTGTTGATGTTTTGCGTATTCAGTTTGTATCGACATATGTCCGGCAGTACATAAGCTGCACTTCTGAAACTTAGTACTTCAGTAGCAAATGCTTATCCGCGACTGTATTTAAAGTATCGTTGCACAATTCGAATAAATGTCGAAGTTATAAACAAAAGCGATATCAACTTTAAAACGCGCTAAATTTTTTGTATGTTTTGCGTATTCAGTTTGTATCGACATATCTCCGGCAGTACATCTGCTGCACTTCTGAAACTCGGTACTTCAGTAGAAGATGTGACTTCGCTAATCTCAACAAAGTTTCGTGGCACAATTCGAATAAATGTGGAAGTTATAAACAAAAGCGATATCAACTTTAAAACAATAAATTTTGTTGATGTTTTGCGTATTCAGTTTGTATCGACATATCTCCGGCAGTAAAAGAGCTGCACTTCTGAAACTTGGTACTTCAGTAGAAAATGTGACTCCGCTAATCTCTGCAAAGTTTCGTTGCACAATTCGAATAAATGTGGAAGTTATAAACAAAAGCGATATAAACTTTAAAACGCGCTAAATTTTGTTGATGTTTTGCGTATTCAGTTTGTATCGACATATCTCCGGCAGTACAAGAGCTGCACTTCTGAACCTTGGTACTTCGGTAAGAAATGTGTCTCCGCTAATCTCTGCAAAGTTTCGGTTCACAATTTGAATCAATGTGGAAGTTATAAACAAAAACCATATCCACTTAAAATCCCGCTACATTTTGTTGATGTTTTGCGTATTCAGTTTGTATCGACATATCTCCGGCAGTACAAGAGCTGCACTTCTGAAACTTTCTACTTAAGTAATCAATGTGACTCCGCTAATCTCTGCAAAGTTTCGATGGACAATTCCAATAAATGTGGAAGTTATAAACAAAAGCGATATCAACTTTAAAACGCGCTAAAGTTTGTTGATGTTTTGCGTATTCAGTTTGTATCGACATATCTCCGGCAGTACAAGAGCTGCACTTCTGAAACTTGGTACTTCAGTAGAAGATGCTTATCCTCGACTGTCTGCACAGTTTCGTTTCACAATTCGAAAAAATGTAGAAGTTATAAACAAAAGCGATATCAACTTTAAAACGCGCTAAATTTTGTTGATGTTTTGCGTATTCAGTTTGTATCGACATATCTCCGGCAGTACAAGAGCTGCACTTCTGAAACGTTGTACTTCTATAGAAAAATGTGTCTCCGCGACTTTCTGCCAAGTTTCGTTGCACAATTCGAATAAATGGTAAAGTGATAAACAAAAGCGATATCAACTTTAAAACGCGCTAAATTTTGTTGATGTTTTGCGTATTCAGTTTGTATCGACATACCTCCGGCAGTACAAAAGCTGCACTTCTGAAACTTGGTACTTCAGTAGAAAATGTGACTCCGCTAATCTCTGCAAAGTTTCGTTGCACAATTCGAATACATGTGGAAGTTATATATAAAAAGCGATATCAACTTTCAAACGCGCTAAATTTTGTTGATGTTTTGCGTATTCAGTTTGTATCGACATATGTCCGGCAGTACATAAGCTGCACTTCTGAAACTTAGTACTTCAGTAGCAAATGCTTATCCGCGACTGTATTTAAAGTATCGTTGCACAATTCGAATAAATGTCGAAGTTATAAACAAAAGCGATATCAACTTTAAAACGCGCTTAATTTTGTTGATGTTTTGCGTATTCAGTTTGTATCGACATATCTCCGGCAGTACATAAGCTGCACTTCTGAAACGTGGTACTTCAGTAGAAAATGTTACTCCGCTGATCTCTTCAAAGTTTCGTTGCACAATTCGTTTAAATGTGGAAGTTATAAACAAAAGCGATATCAACTTTTAAACGCGCTAAATTTTGTTGATGTTTTGCGTATTCAGTTTGTATCGACATATCTCCGGCAGTACAAGAGCTGCACTTCTGAAACTTCGTACTTCAGTAGAAAATGTGACTCCGCGACTGTCTGCAAAGTTTCGGTGCACAATTCGACTAAATGTGGAAGTTATGAACAAAAACGATATCGACTTAAAATCCCGCTAAATTTTGTTGATGTTTTGCGTATTCAGTTTGTATCGACATATCTCCGGCAGTACAAGAGCTGCACTTCTGAAACTTACTACTTTAGTAATCAATGTGACTCCGCTAATCTCTGCAAAGTTTCGTTTCACAATTCGAAAAAATGTAGAAGTTATAAACAAAAGCGATATCTACTTTAAAACGCGCTAAATTTTGTTGATGTTTTGCGTATTCAGTTTGTATCGACATATCTCTGGCAGTACAAGAGCTGCACTTCTGAAACGTTGTACTTCTATAGAAAAATGTGTCTCAACGACTGTCTGCCAAGTTTCGTTGCACAATTCGAATAAATGTGGAAGTTATAAACAAAAACGATATCCACTTAAAATCGCGCTACATTTTGTTGATGTTTTGCGTATTCAGTTTGTATCGACATATCTCCGGCAGTACAAGAGCTGCACTTCTGAAACTTGCTACTTCAGTTGTCAATGTGTCTCCGCTAATCTCTGCAAAGTTTCCTAGCACAATTCGAATAAATGTGGAAGTTATAAACAAAAGCGATATCAACTTTAAAACGCGCTAAATTTTGTTGATGTTTTGCGTATTCAGTTTGTATCGACATATCTCCAACAGTACAAGAGCTGCACTTCTGAAACTTGGTACTTCAGTAGAAAATGTCTATCCGCGACTGTCTGCAAAGTTTTGTTGCACAATTCGAATAAATGTCGAAGTTATAAACAAAAGCGATATCAACTTTAAAACGCGCCAAATTTTGTTTATGTTTTGCGTATTCAGTTTGTATCGACATATCTCTGGCAGTACAAGAGCTGCATTCCAAACCTTGCTACTTCAGTAGAAAATGCTTATCCGCGACTGTCTGCACAGTTTTGTTGCACAATTTGAATAAATGTAGAAGTTATAAACAAAAGCGATATCAACTTTAAAACGCGCTAAATTTTGTTGATGTTTTGCGTATTCAGTTTGTATCGACATATCTCCGGCAGTACAAGAGCTGCACTTCTGAACCTTAGTACTTCAGTAGAAAATGTCTATCCGCGACTGTCTGCAAAGTTTCGTTGAACAATTCCAATAAATGTCGAAGTTATAAACAAAAGCGATATCAACTTTAAAACGCGCTAAATTTTGTTGATGTTTTGCGTATTCAGTTTGTATCGACATACCTCCGGCAGTACAAGAGCTGCACTTCTGAAACTTGGTACTTCAGTAGTCAATGTGACTCCGCTAATCTCTGCAAAGTTTCGTTGCACAATTCGAATACATGTGGAAGTTATATACAAAAGCGATATCAACTTTCACACGCGCTAAATTTTGTTGATGTTTTGCGTATTCAGTTTGTATCGACATATCTCCGGCAGTACATAAGCTGCACTTCTGAAACTTGGTACTTCAGTAGCAAATGCTTATCCGCGACTGTATTTAAAGTATCGTTGCACAATTCGAATAAATGTCGAAGTTATAAACAAAAGCGATATCAACTTTAAAACGCGCTAAATTTTGTTGATGTTTTGCGTATTCAGTTTGTATCGACATATCTCCGGCAGTACATAAGCTGCACTTCTGAAACGTGGTACTTGAGTAGAAAATGTGACTCCGCTAATCTCTGCAAGGTTTCGTTGCACAATTCGTTTAAATGTGGAAGTTATAAACAAAAGCGATATCAACTTTCACACGCGCTAAATTTTGTTGATGTTTTGCGTATTCAGTTTGTATCGACATATCTCCGGCAGTACATAAGCTGCACTTCTGAAACCTGGTACTTCAGTAGCAAATGCTTATCCGCGACTGTATTTAAAGTATCGTTGCACAATTCGAATAAATGCTGAAGTTATAAACAAAAGCGATATCAACTTTAAAACGCGCTAAATTTTGTTGATGTTTTGCGTATTCAGTTTGTATCGACATATCTCCGGCAGTACAAGAGCTGCACTTCTGAAACTGGGTACTTCAGTAGAAAATGTGTCTCCGCGACTATCTGCAAAGTTTCGGTTCACAATTCGAATAAATGGTGAAGTTATAAACAAAAGCGATACTAACTTTAAAACGCGCTAAATTTTGTTGATGTTTTGCGTATTAAGTTTGTATCGACATATCTCCGGCAGTACATAAGCTGCACTTCTGAAACTTGGTACTTCAGTAGAAAATGTTAATCCGCTAATCTCTGCAAAGTTTCGTTGCACAATTCGAATAAATGTGGAAATTATAAACAAAAGCGATATCAACTTTAAAACGCACTAAATTTTGTTGATGTTTTGCGTATTCAGTTTGTATCGAAACATCTCCGGCAGTACAAGAGCTGCACTTCTGAACCTTAGTACTTCAGTAAGAAATGTGTCTCCGCTAATCTCTGCAAAGTTTCGTTGCACAATTCCAATAAATGTGGAAGTTATAAACAAAAGCGATATCAACTTTAAAAAGCGCTTAATTTTGTTGATGTTTTGCGTATTCAGTTTGTATCGACATATCTCCGGCAGTACAAGAGCTGCACTTCTAAAACTTGGTACTTCAGTAGGAAATGCTTATCCGCGACTGTCTGCACAGTTTCGTTGCACAATTCGAATAAATGTAGAAGTTATAAACAAAAGCGATATCAACTTTAAAACGCGCTAAATTTTGTTGATGTTTTGCGTATTCAGTTTGTATCGACATATCTCCTGCAGTACAACGGCTGCACTTCTGAGACTTTGTACTTCAGTAGTCAATGTGACTCTTCTTATCTCTGCAAAGTTTCGTTGCACAATTCCAATAAATGTGGAAATTATAAACAAAAGCGATATCAACTTTAAAACGCGCTAAATTTTTTTGATGTTTTGCGTATTCAGTTTGTATCGACATATCTCCGGCAGTACAAGAGCTGCACTTCTGAAACTTGGTACTTAAGTACAAAATGTGACTCCGCTAATCTCTGCAAAGTTTCGTTGCACAATTCGAATAAATGTGGAAGTTATAAACAAAAGCGATATCAACTTTAAAAACCCCTAAGTTTTGTTGATGTTTTGCGTATTCAGTTTGTATCGACATATCTCCGGACGTACATAAGCTGCACTTCTGAAACTTAGTACTTCAGTAGAAAATGTTACTCCGCTAATCTCTGCAAAGTTTCGTTGCACAATTCGAATAAATTTGGAAGTTATAAACAAAAGCGATATCAACTTTAAAACGCGCTAAATTTTGTTGATGTTTTGCGTATTCAGTTTGTATCGACATATCTCCGGCAGTACAAGAGCTGCACTTCTGAACCTTGGTACTTCACTAGGAAAAGTGTCTCCGCTAATCTCTGCAAAGTTTCGGTTCACAATTCGAATAAATGTCGAAGTTATAAACAAAAGCGATATCAACTTTAAAACGCGCTTAATTTTGTTGATGTTTTGCGTATTCAGTTTGTATCGACATATCTCCGGCAGTACAAGAGCTGCACTTCTGAAACTTGGTACTTAAGTTGGAAATGTGTCTCCGCGACTGTCTGCAAAGTTTCGTTGCACAATTCGAATAAATCGATAAGTTATAAACAAAAGCGATATCAACTTTAAAACGTGCTAAATTTTGTTGATGTTTTGCGTATTCAGTTTGTATCGACATATCTCCGGCAGTACATAAGCTGCACTTCTGAAACTTGGTACTTCAGTAGAAAATGTGACTCCGCTAATCTCTGCAAAGTTTCGTTGCACAATTCGAATAAATGTGGAAGTTATAAACAAAAACGATATCCACTTAAAATCGCGCTAAATTTTGTTGATGTTTTTCGTATTCAGTTTGTATCGACATATCTCCAGCATTACCAGAGCTGCACTTCTGAAACTTAGTACTTCAGTAGTCGATGTGACCTCGCTTATCTCTGCAAAGTTTCTTTGAACAATTCGATTAAATGTGGAAGTTATAAACAAAAGCGATATCAACTTTACAACGCGCTAAATTTTGTTGATGTTTTGCGTATTCAGTTTGTATCGAAATATCTCCCCCAGTACAAGAGCTGCACTTCTGAAACGTGGTACTTCAGTAGAAAATGTCTTTCCGCGACTGTCTGCAAAGTTTCGTTGCACAATTCGAATAAATGTTGAAGTTATAAACAAAAGCGATATCAACATTTAAACGCGCTAAATTTTGTTGATGTTTGCGTATTCAGTTTGTATCGACATATTTCCGGCAGTACAAGAGCTGCACTTCTGAAACTAAGTACATCAGTAGTCCATGTGACTCCGCTAATCTCTGCAAAGTTTCGTTGCACAATTCCAATAAATGTTGAAGTTAAAAACAAAAGCGATATCAACTTTAAAACGCGCTAAATTTTGTTGATGTTTTGCGTATTCAGTTTGTATCGACATATCTCCGGCAGTACAAGGGCTGCACTTCTGAAACTTGGTACTTCAGTAGAAAATGTGACTCCGCTAATCTCTGCAAAGTTTCGTTGCACAATTCGAATAAATGTGGAAGTTATAAACAAAAGCAATATTAACTTTAAAACGCGCTAAATTTTGTTGATGTTTTGCGTATTCAGTTTGTATCGACATATCTCCGGCAGTACAAGAGCTGCACTTCTGAAACTTAGTACTTCAGTAGGAAATGTGTCTCCGCTAATCTCTGCAAAGTTTCGGTTCACAATTCGAATAGATGTTGAAGTTATAAACAAAAGCGATATCAACTTTAAAACGCGCTAAATTTTGTTGATGTTTTGCGTATTCAGTTTGTATCGACATATCTTCGGCAGTACATATACTGCACTTCTGAAACTTGTTACTTCAGTAGAAAATGTGACTCCGCTAATCTCTGCAAAATGTCGTTGCACAATTCGACTAAATGTGGAAGTTATGGACAAAAACGATATCCACTCAAAATCGCGCTAAATATTTTGATGTTTTGCGTATTCAATTTGAATCGACATATCTCCGGCAGTACAAGAGCTGCACTTCTGAAACTTAGTACTTAAGTAATCAATGTGACTCCGCTAATCTCTGCAAAGTTTCGTTGCACAATTCCAATAAATGTGGAAGTTATAAACAAAAGCGATATCAACTTTAAAACGCGCTAAATTTTGTTGATGTTTTGCGTATTCAGTTTGTATCGACATATCTCCGGGAGTACAAGAGCTGCACTTCTAAAACTTGGTACTTCAGTAGAAAAAGCTTATCTTCGATTGTCTGCACAGTTTCGTTGCACAATTCGAATAAATGTAGAAGTTATAAACAAAAGCGATATCAACTTTAAAACGCGCTAAATTTTGTTGATGTTTTGCGTATTCAGTTTGTATCGACATATCTCCTGCAGTACAATAGCTGCACTTCTGAGACTTTGTGCTTCAGTAGTCAATGTGACTGTTCTAATCTCTGCAAAGATTCGTTGCACAATTCCAATAAATGTGGAAGTTATAAACAAAAGCGATATCAACTTTAAAACGCGCTAAATTTTGTTGATGTTTTGCGTATTCAGTTTGTATCGACATATCTCCAACAGTACAAGAGCTGCACTTCTGAAACGTTTTACTTCAGAAGAAAATGTCTATCCGCGACTGTCTGCAAAATTTAGTTGCACAATTCGAATAAATGTGGAAGTTATAAACAAAAGCGATATCAACTTTTAAACGCGCTAGATTTTGTTGATGTTTTGCGTATTCAGTTTGTATCGACATATCTCCGGCAGTACAAGGGCTGCACTTCTAAAACTTAGTACTTCAGTAGGCCATGTGACTCCGCTAATCTCTGCAAAGTTTCGTTGCACAATTCGAATAAATGTGGAAGTTATAAACAAAAGCGATATCAACTTACAACCGCGCTTAATTTTGTTGATGTTTTGCGTATTCAGTTTGTATCGACATATCTGCGCCAGTACAAGGGCTGCACTTCTGAAACTTGGTACTCAAGTAGAAAATGCCTATCCGCCACTGTCTGCAAAATATCGTTGCACAATTCGAATAAATAGCGAAGTTATAAACAAAAGCGATATCAATTTAAAACGCGCTAAATTTTTTTTATATTTTGCGTATTCAGTTTGTATCGACGTATCTCCGGCAGTACATGAGCTGCACTTCTGAAACTCTGTACTGCAGTAGAAGATGTGACTCCGCTAATCTCTGCAAAGTTTCGTTGCACAATTCGACTAAATGTGGAAGTTATAAACAAAAGCGATATAAACTTTAAAACGCGCTAAATTTTTTTGATGTTTTGCGTATTCAGTTTGTATCGACATATCTCCGGCGGTACAAGAGCTGCACTTCTGAAACTTGGTACTTAAGTAGAAAATGTCTATCCGCGACTGTCTGCAAAGTTTCGTTGCACAATTCGAATAAATGGTGAAGTTATAAACAAAAGCGATATCAACTTTTAAACGCGCTAAATTTTGTTGATGTTTTGCGTATTCAGTTTGTATCGACATATCTCCGGCAGTACAAGAGCTGCACTTCTGAAACTTATTACTTCAGTAGAAAATGTTACTCCGCTAATCTCTGCAAAGTTTCGTTGCACAATTCGAATAAATGTGGAAGTTATAAACAAAAGCGATATGAACTTTAAAACGCGCTACATTTTGTTGATGTTTTGCGTATTCAGTTTGTATCGACATATCTCTCGCAGTACAAGAGCTGCACTTCTGAACCTTGGTACTTCAGTAGGAAATGTGTCTCCGCTAATCTCTGCAAAGTTTCGGTTCACAATTCGAATAAATGTGGAAGTTATAAAAAAAAGCGATACTAACTTTAAAACGCGCTAAATTTTGTTGATGTTTTGCGTATTAAGTTTGTATCGACATATCTCCGGCAGTACAAGAGCTGCACGTCTAAAACTTGGTACTTCAGTAGAAAATGCTTCTCCGCGACTGTCTGCACAGTTTCGTTGCACAATTCGAATAAATGTAGAAGTTATAAACAAAAGCGATATCAACTTTAAAACGCGCTAAATTTTGTTGATGTTTTGCGTATTGAGTTTGTATCGACATATCTCCTGCAGTACAAGAGCTGCACTTCTGAAACTTCGTACTTCAGTAGTCAATGTGACTCTTCTAATCTCTGCAAAGTTTCGTAGCACAATTCCAATAAATGTGAAAGTTATAAACAAAAGCGATATGAAGTTTAAAACGCGCTAAATTGTGTTGATATTTTGCGTATTCAGTTTGTATCGACATATCTCTAACTGTACAAGAGCTGCACTTCTGAAACTTGGTACTTCAGTAGAAAATTTCTATCCGCGACTGTCTGCAAAGTTTCGGTTCACAATTCGAATAAATGTCGAAGTTATAAACAAAAGCGATATCAACTTTAAAACGCGCTAAATTTTGTTGATGTTTTGCGTATTCAGTTTGTATCGACATATCTCCGGCAGTACAAGAGCTGCACTTCTGAACCTTGGTACTTCAGTAGAAAATGTCAATTCGCTAATCTCTGCAAGTTTCGGTTCACAATTCGAATAAATGTCGAAGTTATAAACAAAAGCGATACTAACTTTAAAACGCGCTAAATTTTGTTGATGTTTTGCGTATTAAGTTTGTATCGACATATCTCCGGCAGTACAAGAGCTGCACGTCTAAAACTTGGTACTTCAGTAGAAAATGCTTATCCGCGACTGTCTGCACAGTTTCGTTGCACAATTCGAATAAATGTAGAAGTTATAAACAAAAGCGATATCAACTTTCAAACGCGCTAAATTTTGTTGATGTTTTGCGTATTCAGTTTGTATCGACATATCTCCTGCAGTACAAGAGCTGCACTTCTGAAACTTCGTACTTCAGTAGTCAATGTGACTCTTCTAATCTCTGCAAAGTTTCGTAGCACAATTCCAATAAATGTGAAAGTTATAAACAAAAGCGATATGAAGTTTAAAACGCGCTAAATTGTGTTGATATTTTGCGTATTCAGTTTGTATCGACATATCTCTAACTGTACAAGAGCTGCACTTCTGACACTTGGTACTTCAGTAGAAAATTTCTATCCGCGACTGTCTGCAAAGTTTCGTTGCACAATTCGAATAAATGTCGAAGTTATAAACAAAAGCGATATCAACTTTAAAACGCGCTAAATTTTGTTGATGTGTTGCGTATTCAGTTTGTATCGACATATCTCGGGCAGTACAAGAGCTGCACTTCTGAACCTTAGTACTTCAGTAAGAAATGTGTCTCCGCTAATCTCTGCAAAGTTTCGTTGCACAATTCCAATAAATGTGGAAGTTATAAACAAAAGCGATATCAACTTTAAAAAGCGCTTAATTTTGTTGATGTTTTGCGTATTCAGTTTGTATCGACATATCTCCAACAGTACAAGAGCTGCACTTCTGAAACCTCCTACTTCAGTGGGAAATGTCTATCCGCGACTGTCTGCAAAATTAAGTTGCACAATTCGAATAAATGTGGAAGTTATAAACAAAAGCGATATCAACTTTTAAACGCGCTAAATTTTGTTGATGTTTTGCGTATTCAGTTTGTATCGACATATCTCCGGCAGTACAAGTGCTGCACTTCTAAAACTTAGTACTTAAGTAGGCCATGTAACTCCGCTAATCTCTGCAAAGTTTCGTTGCACAATTCCAATAAATGTGGAAGTTATAAACAAAAGCGATATCAACTTTAAAACGCGCTAAATTTTGTTGATGTTTTGCGTATTCAGTTTGTATCGACATATCTGCGCCAGTACAAGGGCTGCACTTTTGAAACTTTGTACTCAAGTAGAAACTGCCTATCCGCCACTGTCTGCAAAATATCGTTGCACAATTCGAATAAATAGCGAAGTTATAAACAAAAGCGATATCAATTTAAAACGCGCTAAATTTTTTTTATATTTTGCGTATTCAGTTTGTATCGACATATTTCCGGCAGTACATGAGCTGCACTTCTGAAACTCTGTACTGCAGTAGAAGATGTGACTCCGCTAATCTCTGCAAAGTTTCGTTGCACAATTCGAATAAATGTGGAAGTTATAAACAAAAGCATTATAAACTTTAAAACGCGCTAAATTTCTTTGATGTTTTGCGTATTCAGTTTGTATCGACATATCTCCGGCGGTACAAGGGCTGCACTTCTGAAACTTGGTACTTAAGTAGAAAATGTCTATCCGCGACTGTCTGCAAAGTTTCGTTGCAAAATTCGAATAAATGGTGAAGTTATAAACAAAAGCGATATCAACTTTTAAACGCGCTTAATTTTGTTGATGTTTTGCGTATTCAGTTTGTATCGACATATCTCCGGCAGTACAAGAGCTGCACTTCTGAAACTTATTACTTCAGTAGAAAATACCACTCCGCTAATCTCTGCAAAGTTTCGTTGCACAATTCGAATAAATGTGGAAGTTATAAACAAAAGCGATATGAACTTTAAAACGCGCTACATTTTGTTGATGTTTTGCGTATTCAGTTTGTATCGACATATCTCCGGCAGTACAAGAGCTGCACTTCTGAACCTTGGTACTTCAGTAGGAAATGTGTCTCCGCTAATCTCTGCAAGTTTCGGTTCACAATTCGAATAAATGTCGAAGTTATAAACAAAAGCGATACTAACTTTAAAACGCGCTAAATTTTGTTGATGTTTTGCGTATTAAGTTTGTATCGACATATCTCCGGCAGTACAAGAGCTGCACGTCTAAAACTTGGTACTTCAGTAGAAAATGCTTATCCGCGACTGTCTGCACAGTTTCGTTGCACAATTCGAATAAATGTAGAAGTTATAAACAAAAGCGATATCAACTTTAAAACGCGCTAAATTTTGTTGATGTTTTGCGTATTCAGTTTGTATCGACATATCTCCTGCAGTACAAGAGCTGCACTTCTGAAACTTCGTACTTCAGTAGTCAATGTGACTCTTCTAATCTCTGCAAAGTTTCGTAGCACAATTCCAATAAATGTTAAAGTTATAAACAAAAGCGATATGAAGTTTAAAACGCGCTAAATTGTGTTAATATTTTGCGTATTCAGTTTGTATCGACATATCTCTAACTATACAAGAGCTGCACTTCTGAAACTTGGTACTTCAGTAGAAAATTTCTATCCGCGACTGTCTGCAAAGTTTCGTTGCACAATTCGAATAAATGTCGAAGTTATAAACAAAAGCGATATCAACTTTAAAACGCGCTAAATTTTGTTGATGTTTTGCGTATTCAGTTTGTATCGACATATCTCCGGCAGTACATAAGCTGCACTTCTGAAACTTATTACTTCAGTAGAAAATGTAACTCCGCTAATCTCTGCAAAGTTTCGTTGCACAATTCGAATAAATGTGGAAGTTATAAACAAAAGCGATATCAACTTTAAAACGCGCTAAATTTTGTTGATGTGTTGCGTATTCAGTTTGTATCGACATATCTCGGGCAGTACAAGAGCTGCACTTCTGAACCTTAGTACTTCAGTAAGAAATGTGTCTCCGCTAATCTCTGCAAAGTTTCGGCTCACAATTCGAATAAGTGTGGAAGTTATGAACAAAAGCGATACTAACTTTAAAACGCGCTAAATTTTTTTGATGTTTTGCGTATTCAGTTTGTATCGACATATCTCCGGCAGTACAAGGGCTGCACTTCTGAAACTTTGTACTTCAGTAGAAAATGTCTATCCGCGACTGTCTGCAAAGTTTCGTTGCACAATTCGAATAAATGTCAAAGTTATAAACAAAAGCGATATCAACTTTAAAACGCGCTAAATGTTGTTGATGTTTTGCGTATTCAGTTTGTATCGACATATCTCCGGCAGTACATAAGCTGCACTTCTGAAACTTATAACTTCAGTAGGAAATCTGACTCCGCTAATCTCTGCAAAATTTCGGTTTACAATTCGAATAAATGTGGAAGTTATAAACAAAAGCGATATCAACTTCAAAACGCACTTAATTTTGTTGATGTTTTGCGTATTCAGTTTGTATCGACATATCTCCGGCAGTACAAGAGCTGCACTTCTGAAACCTATTGCTTCAGTAGAAAATGTGACTCCGCTAATCTCTGCAAAGTTTCGTTGCACAATTCCAATAAATGTGGAAGTTATAAAGAAAAGCGATATCAACTTTAAAACGCGCTAAATTTTGTTGATGTTTTGCGTATTCAGTTTGTATCGACATATCTCCGGCAGTACAAGAGCTGCACTTCTGAACCTTGGTACTTCAGTAGAAAATGTGACTCCGCTAATCTCTGCAAAGTTTCGTTGCACAATTAGAAAAAATGTGGAAGTTATAAACAAAAGCAATCTCAACTTTAAAACGCGCTAAATTTTGTTGATGTTTTGCGTATTCAGTTTGTATCGACATATCTCCGGCAGTACAAGAGCTGCACTTCTGAACCTTGGTACTTCAGTAGAAAATGTCACTCCGCTAATCTCTGCAAAGTTTCGTTGCACAATTCGAATAAATGGTGAAGTTATAAACAAAAGCTATATCAACTTTAAAACGCGCTAAATTTTGTTGATGTTTTGCGTATTCAGTTTGTATCGACATATCTCCGGCAGTGCACGAGCTGCACTTCTGAAACTTGGTACTTAAGTAGAAAATGTAACTCCGCTAATCTTTGCAAAGTTTCGTTGCACAATTCGAATAAATGTCGAAGTTATAAACAAAAGCGATATCAACTTTAAAACGCGCTTAATTTTTTTAATGTTTTGCGTATTCAGGTTGTATCGACATATCTCCGGCAGTACATTAGCTGCACTTCTGAAACTTGGTACTTCAGTAGAAGATGTGTCTCAGCGACTGTCTGCAAAGTTTCGTTGCACAATTCGAATAAATGGTGAAGTTATAAACAAAAGCGATATCAACTTTAAAACGCGCTAAATTTTGTTGATGTTTTGCGTATTCAGTTTGTATCGACATATCTCCGGCAGTACATAAGCTGCACTTCTGAAACTTGGTACTTCAGTAGAAAATGTCACTCCGCTAATTTCTGCAAAGTTTTGTTGCACAATTCGAATAAATGTGGAAGATATAAACCAAAACGATATCAACTTTAAATCGCGCTAAATTTTGTTGATGTTTTGCGTATTCAGTTTGTATCGACATATCTCCAACTGTACAAGAGCTGCACTTCTGAAACTTGGTACTTCAGTAGAAAATGTCTATCCGCGACTGTCTGCAAAGTTTCGTTGCACAATTCGAATAAATGTCGAAGTTATAAACAATAGCGATATCAACTTTAAAACGCGCTAAATTTTGTTGATGTTTTGCGTATTCAGTTTGTATCGACATATCTCCGGCAGTACATACTCTGCACTTCTGAAACTTATTACTTCAGTAGAAAATGTCAATCCGCTAATCTCTGCAAAGTTTCGTTGCACAATTCGAATAAATGTGGAAGTTATAAACAAAAGCGATATCAACTTTAAAACGCGCTAAATTTGGTTGATGTTTTGCGTATTCAGTTTGTATCGACATATCTCCGGCAGTACAAGAGCTGCATGGCTGAAACTTGCTACTTCAGTAGACAATGTCTATCCGCGACTGTCTGCAAGATATCGTTGCACAATTCGAATAAATGTCGAAGTTATAAACAAAAGCGATATCAACTTTAAAACGCGCTAAATTTTTTTGATGTTTTTCGTATTCATTTTTTATCGACATATCTCTGGCAGTACATAAGCTGCACTTCTGAAACTTGGTACTTCAGTAGAATATGTCACTCCGCTAATCTCTGCAAAGTTTCGTTGCACAATTCGAATAAATGTGGAAGTTATAAACAAAAGCCATATCAACTTTAAAACGCGCTAAATTTTGTTGATGTTTTGCGTATTCAGTTTGTATCGACATATCTCCGGCAGTACAAGAGCTGCACTTCTGAAACTTGGTACTTCAGTAAAAAATGTGACTCCGCTAATCTCTGCAAAGTTTCGTTGCACAATTCGAACAAATGTCGAAGTTATAAACAAAAGCGATATCAACTTTAAAACGCGCTAAATTTTGTTGATGTTTTGCGTATTCAGTTTGTATCGACATATCTCCGGAAGTACAAGAGTCGCACTTCTGAAACTTGGTACTTCAGTAGAAAATGTGACTCCGCTTATCTCTGCACAGTTTCGTTGCACAATTCCAATAAATGTGAAAGTTATAAACAAAAGCGATATAAACTTTAACACGCGCTAAATTTGGTTGATGTTTTGCGTATTCAGTTTGTATCGACATATCTCCGGCAGTACATAAGCTGCACTTCTGAAACTTGGTACTTAAGTAGAAAATGCCTATCCGCGACTGTCTGCAAAGTATCGTTGCACAATTCGAATAAATGTCGAAGTTATAAACAAAAGCGATATCAACTTTAAAACGCGCTAAATTTTGTTGATGTTTTTCGTATTCAGTTTGTATCGACATATCTCCGGCAGTACAAGAGCTGCACTTCTGAAACTTGGTACTTCAGTAGACAATGTGAGTCCGCTAATCTCTGCACGGTTTCGTTGCACAATTCGAATAAATGTCGAAGTTATAATCAAAACCGATATCAACTTAAAATCGCGCTAAATTTTGTTGATGTTTTGCGTATTCAGTTTGTATCGACATATCTCCGGCAGTACAAGAGCTGCACTTCTGAAACTTGGTACTTCAGTAGAAAATGTGACTCCGCTAATCTCTGCAAAGTTTCGTAGCACAATTCGAATAAAGAGAGAAGTTATACACAAAAAGTATATCCACTTAAAATCGCGCTCAATTTTGTTGATGTTTTGCGTATTCAGTTTGTATCGACCTGTCTCCGGCAGTACAAGAGCTGAACTTCTGAAACTTGGTATATCAGTAGAAGAGGTGTCTCCGCGACTGTCTGCAAAGTTTCGTAGCACAATTCGAATAAAGAGAGAAGTTATACACAAAAAGTATATCCACTTAAAATCGCGCTCACTTTTGTTGATGTTTTGCGTATTCAGTTTGTATCGACATATCTCCGCCAGTACAAGAGCTGCACTTCTGAAAATTGGTACTTAAGTAGAAAATGCCTATCCGCGACTGTCTGCAAAGTATCATTGCACAATTCGAATAAGTGTCGAAGTTATAAACAAAAGCGATATCAACTTTAAAACGCGCTAAATTTTGTTGATGTTTTGCGTATTCAGTTTGTATCGACATATCTCCGGCAGTACAAGAGCTGCACTTCTGAAACCTATTGCTTCAGTAGAAAATGTGACTCCGCTAATCTCTGCAAAGTTTCGTTGCACAATTCGAATAAATGTGGAAGTTATAAACAAAAGCGATATCAACTTTAAAACGCGCTAAATTTTGTTGATGTGTTGCGTATTCAGTTTGTATCGACATATCTCGGGCAGTACATAAGCTGCACTTCTGAACCTTGGTACTTCAGTAGGATATGTGTCTTCGCTAATCTCTGCAAAGTTTCGGCTCACAATTCGAATAAATGTGGAAGTTATAAACAAAAGCGATACTACTTTAAAACGCGCTAAATTTTGTTGATGTTTTGCGTATTCAGTTTGTATCGACATAACTCGGGCAGTACAAGAGCTGCACGTCTAAAACTTAGTACTTCAGTAGAAAATGCTTATCCGCGACTGTCTGCAAAGTTTCGTTGCACAATTCGAATAAATGTCGAAGTTATAAACAAAAACGATATGAACTTTAAAACGCGCTAAATTTTGTTGATATTTTGCGTATTCAGTTTGTATCGAAATATATCCAACTGGACAAGAGCTGTACTTCTGAAACTTGGTACTCCAGTAAAAAATGTCAATCCGCTAATCTCTGCAAAGTTTCGTTGCACAATTCGAATAAATGTTGAAGTTATAAACAAAAGCGATATCAACTTTTAAACGCGCTAAATTTTGTTGATGTTTTGCGTATTCAGTTTGTATCGACATATCTCCGGCAGTACATAGGCTGCACTTCTGAAACTTAGTTCTTCAGTAGTCCATGTGACTCCGCTAATCTCTGCAAATTTTCGTTGCACAATTAGAAAAAATGTGGAAGTTATAAACAAAAGCAATCTCAACTTTAAAACGCGCTAAATTTTGTTGATGTTTTGCGTATTCAGTTTGTATCGACATATCTCCGGCAGTACAAGAGCTGCACTTCTGAACCTTGGTACTTCAGTAGAAAATGTGACTCCGCTAATCTCTGCAAAGTTTCGTTGCACAATTCGAATAAATGGTGAAGTTATAAACAAAAGCTATATCAACTTTAAAACGCGCTAAATTTTGGTGATGTTTTGCGTATTCAGTTTGTATCGACATATCTCCGGCAGTACAAGAGCTGCACTTCTGAAACTTGGTACTTCAGTAGAAAATGTGTCTCCGCGGAGTCTGCAAAGTTTCGTTGCACAATTCGAATAAATGGATAAGTTATAAACAAAAGCGATATCAACTTTAAAACGCGCTTAATTTTGTTGATGTTTTGCGTATTCAGTTTGTATCGACATATCTCCGGCAGTACAAGAGCTGCACTTCTTGAACTTGGTACTTCAGTAGAAAATGTGACTCCGCTAATCTCTGCAAAGTTTCGTAGCACAATTCGAATAAATATGGAAGTTATAAACAAAAGCGATATCAACTTTTAAACGCGCTAAATTTTGTTGATTTTTTGCGTATTAAGTTTGTATCGACATATCTCCGACAGTACATAAGCTGCACTTCTGAAATTAGTACTTCAGTAGTCAATGTGACTCCGCTAATCTCTGCAAAGTTTCGTTGCACAATTCGACTAAATGGGGAAGTTATAAACAAAAGCGATATCAACTTTAAAACGCGCTAAATTTTGTTGAGGTTTTGCGTATTCAGTTTGTATCGACATATCTCCGCCAGTACAAGGGCTGCACTTCTAAAAATTGGTACTTCAGTAGAAAATGCCTATCCGCGACTGTCTGCAAAGTATCGTTGCACAATTCGAATAAATGTCGAAGTTATAAACAAAAGCGTTATCAACTTTAAAACGCGCTAAATTTTGTTGATGTTTTGCGTATTCAGTTTGTATCGACATATCTCCGGCAGTACATAAGCTGCACTTCTGAAACTTATTACTTCAGTAGAAAATGTGACTCCGCTAATCTCTGCAAAGTTTCGTTGCACAATTCGAATAAATGTGGAAGTTATAAACAAAAGCGATATCAACTTTAAAACGCGCTAAATTTTGTTGATGTGTTGCGTATTCAGTTTGTATCGACATATCTCGGGCAGTACAAGAGCTGCACTTCTGAACCTTAGTACTTCAGTAAGAAATGTGTCTCCGCTAATCTCTGCAAAGTTTCGGCTCACAATTTGAATAAGTGTGGAAGTTATAAACAAAAGCGATACTAACTTTAAAACGCGCTAAATTTTTTTGATGTTTTGCGTATTCAGTTTGTATCGACATATCTCCGGCAGTACAAGAGCTGCACGTCTCAAACTTGTTACTTGAGTAGAAAATGCTTATCCGCGACTGTCTGCAAAGTTTCGTTGCACAATTCGACTAAATGTGGAAGTTATAAACAAAAGCGATATCAACTTTAAAACGCGCTAAATTTTGTTGATGTTTTGCGTATTCAGTTTGTATCGACATATCTCCGGCAGTACAAGAGCTGCACTTCTTTAGCTTCGTACTTCAGTAGTCAATGTGACTCTTCTAATCTCTGCAAAGTTTCGTTGCACAATTCCAATAAATGTGGAAGTTATAAAGAAAAGCGATATCAACTTTAAAACGCGCTAAATTTGGTTGATGTTTTGCGTATTCAGTTTGTATCGACATATCTCCGGCAGTACATAAGCTGCACTTCTGAGACTTGGTACTTCAGTAGAAAATGTTACTCCGCGACTGTCTGCAATGTTTCGTTGCACAATTCGAATAAATGTCCAAGTTATAAACAAAAGCGATATCAACTTTAAAACGCGCTAAATTTTGTTGATGTTTTGCGTATTCAGTTTGTATCGACATATCTCCGGCAGTACAAGAGCTGCGCTTCTGAAACTTGGTACTTAAGTATAAAATGCCTATTCGCGACTGTCTGCAAAGTATCGTCGCACAATTCGAATCAATGTCGAAGTTATAAACAAAAGCGATATCAACTTTAAAACGCGCTTAAGTTGTTTAATGTTTTGCGTATTCAGGTTGTATCGACATATCTCCGGCAGTACATTAGCTGCACTTCTGAAACTTGGTACTTCAGTAGAAGATGGGTCTCCGCGACTGTCTGCAAAGTTTCGTTGCACAATTCGAATAAATTGTGAAGTTATAAACAAAAGCCATATCAACTTTAAAACGCGCTAAATTTTGTTGATGTTTTGCGTATTCAGTTTGTATCGACATATCTCCGGCAGTACATCAGCTGCACTTCTGAAACTTGGTACTTCAGTAGAAAATGTCACTCCGCTAATTTCTGCAAAGTTTCGTTGCACAATTCGAATAAATGTGGAAGATATAAACCAAAACGATATCAACTTTAAATCGCGCTAAATTTTGTTGATGTTTTGCGTATTCAGTTTGTATCGACATATCTCCGGCAGTACAAGAGCTGCACTTCTGAAACTTCGTACTTCAGTAGTCAATGTGACTCTTCTAATCCCTGGAAAGTTTCGTTGCACAATTCCAATAAATGTGGAAGTTACAAACAAAAGCGATATGAACTTTAAAACGCGCTAAATGTTGTTGATATTTTGCGTATTCAGTTTGTATCGACATATCTCTAACTGTACAAGAGCTGCACTTCTGAAACTTGGTACTTCAGTAGAAAATGTCTATCCGCGACTGTCTGCAAAGTTTCGTTGCACAATTCGAATAAATGTCGAAGTTATAAACAATAGCGATATCAACTTTAAAACGCGCTAAATTTTGTTGATGTTTTGCGTATTCAGTTTGTATCGACATATCTCCGGCAGTACAAGAGCTGCCCTTCTGAAACTTGGTACTTCCGTAGAAAATGGGACTCCGCTTATCTCTGCAAAGTTTCGTTGCACAATTCGAATAAATGTGGAAGTTATAAACAAAAGCGATATCGACCTTTAAACGCACTAAATTTTGTTGATGTTTTGCGTATTCAGTTTGTATCGACATATCTCGGGCATTACTAGAGCTGCACTTATGAACCTTGGTAATTCAGTAGAAAATGTCTATCCGCGACTGTCTGCAAAGTATCGTTGCACAATTCGAATAAATGTCGAAGTTATACACAAAAGCGATATCAACTTTAAAACGCGCTAAATTTTTTTGATGTTTTTCGTATTCAGTTTGTATCGACATATCTCCGGCAGTACATAAGCTGCACTTCTGAAACTTGGTACTTCAGTAGAATATGTCACTCCGCTAATCTCTGCAAAGTTTCGTTGCACAATTCGAATAAATGTGGAAGTTATAAACAAAAGCCTTATCAACTTTAAAACGCGCTAAATTTTGTTGATGTTTTGCGTATTCAGTTTGTATCGAAATAGTTCCGGCAGTACATAAGCTGCACTTCTGAAACTTGGTACTTCAGTAGACAATGTGTCTCCGCGACTGTCTGCAAAGTATCGTTGCACAATTCGAATAAATGTCGAAGTTATAAACAAAAGCGATATCAACTTTAAAACGCGCTAAATTTTGTTGATGTTTTGCGTATTCAGTTTGTATCGACATATCTCCGGCAGTACAAGAGCTGCCCTTCTGAAACTTGGTACTTCCGTAGAAAATGTGACTCCGCTAATCTCTGCAAAGTTTCGTTGCACAATTCCAATAAATGTGGAAGTTATAAACAAAAGCAATATCAACTTTAAAACGCGCTAAATTTTGTTGATTTTTGCGTATTCAGTTTGTATAAACATATCTCCGGCAGTACAAGAGCTGCACTTCTGAAACTTGGTACTTCAGTAGAAAATGTGACTCCGCTAATCTCTGCAAAGTTTCGTTGCACAATTCGAACAAAGGTCGAAGTTATAAACAAAAGCGATATCAACTTTAAAACGCGCTAAATTTTGTTGATGTTTTGCGTATTCAGTTTGTATCGACATATCTCCGGAAGTACATAAGCTGCACTTCTGAAACTTGGTACTTCAGTAGAAAATGTGACTCCGCTTATCTCTGCATAGTTTCGTTGCACAATTCCAATAAATGTGAAAGTTATAAACAAAAGCGATATAAACTTTAACACGCGCTAAATTTGGTTGATGTTTTGCGTATTCAGTTTGTATCGACATATCTCCGGCAGTACATAAGCTGCACTTCTGAAACTTGGTACTTAAGTAGTAAATGCCTATCCGCGACTGTCTGCAAAGTATCGTTGCACAATTCGAATAAATGTGGAAGTTATAAACAAAAGCGATATCAACTTTAAAACGCGCTAAATTTTGTTGATGTTTTTCGTATTCAGTTTGTATCGACATATCTCCGCCAGTACAATGGCTGCACTTCTGGAACTTGGTACTTAAGTAGCAATTGCCTATCTGCGACTGTCTGCAAAGTTTCGTTGCACAATTCGAATTAATGTCGAAGTTAGAAACAAAAGCGATATCAACTTTAAAACGCGCTAAATTTTCTTGATGTTTTGCGTATTTAGTTTGTATCGACATATCAATAGCAGTACATAAGCTGCACTTCCGAAACTGCGTACTTCAGTAGAAATTGCCTATCCGCGACTGTCTGCAAAGTTTCGTAGCACAATTCGAATAAATGTCGAAGTTATAAACAAAAGCGATATCAACTTTAAAACGCGCTAAATTTTGTTGATGTTTTGCGTATTCAGTTTGTATCGACATATCTCCGGCAGTACATAGGCTGCACTTCTGAAACTAGCTACTTCAGTAAGAAATGTGACTCCGCTAATCTCTGCAAAGCTTCGTTGAACAATTCCAATAAATGTCGAAGTTATAAACAAAAGCGATATCAACTTTTAAACGCGCTAAATTATTTAGATGTTTTGCGTATTCAGTTTGTATCGACATATCTCCGGCAGTACAAGAGCTGCACTTCTTAAACTTGGTACTTCAGTAGCAAATGTATCTCCGCGACGGTCTGCAAAGTTTCGTTGCACAATTCGAATAAATGTCGAAGTGATAAACAAAAGCGCTATCAACTTTAAAACGCGCTAAATTTTGTTGATGTTTTGCGTATTCAGTTTGTATCGACATATCTCCGGCAGTACAAGAGCTGCACTTCTGAAACTTGGTACTTCAGTAGAAAATGTGACTCCGCTGATCTCTGCAAAGTTTCGTAGCACAATTCGAATAAAGAGAGATGTTATACACAAAAAGTATATCGACTTAAAATCGTTCTAAATTTTGTTGATGTGTTGCGTATTCAGTTTGTATCGACATATCTCCGGCAGTACAAGAGCTGAACTTCTGAAACCTGGTATATCAGTAGAAGAGGTGTCTCCGCGACTGTCTGCAAAGTTTCGTAGCACAATTCGAATAAATGTCGAAGTTATAAACAAAAGCGATATCAACTTTTAAACGCGCTAAAATTTGTTGATGTTTTTCGTATTCAGTTTGTATCGACATATCTCCGGCAGTACAAGAGCTGCACTTTAAAAACTTAGTACTTTAGTAGTAAATTCCTATCCGCGACTGTCTGCAAAGTTTCGTTGCACAATTCGAATAAATGTTGAAGTTATAAACAAAAGCGATATGAACTTTAAAACGCGCTAAATTTTGTTGATGTTTTGCGTATTCAGTTTGTATCGACATATCTCCGGCAGTACAAGAGCTGAACTTCTGAAACCTGGTATATCAGTAGAAGAGGTGTCTCCGCGACTGTCTGCAAAGTTTCGTAGCACAATTCGAATAAATGTCGAAGTTATAAACAAAAGCGATATCAACTTTTAAACGCGCTAAAATTTGTTGATGTTTTTCGTATTCAGTTTGTATCGACATATCTCCGGCAGTACAAGAGCTGCACTTTAAAAACTTGGTACTTTAGTAGTAAATTCCTATCCGCGACTGTCTGCAAAGTTTCGTTGCACAATTCGAATAAATGTGGAAGTTATAAACAAAAGCGATATGAACTTTAAAACGCGCTAAATTTTGTTGATGTTTTGCGTATTCAGTTTGTATCGACATATCTCTGGTCGTACAAGAGCTGCACTTCTGAAACTTGGTACTTCAGTAGTCAATGTGACTCCGCTCATCTCTGCAAAGTTTCGTTGCACAATTCCAATTAATGTGGAAGTTATCAACAAAAGGGGTATCCACTGTAAATCGCGCTAAATTTTGTTGATGTTTTGCGTATTCAGTTTGTATCGACATATCTCCAGCAGTACAAGAGCTGCACTGCTGAAACTTGGTACTTCAGTAGAAAATGTGACACCGCTAATCTCTGCAAAGTTTAGTTGCACAATTCGAATAAATGTCGAAGTTATAAACAAAAGCGATATCAACTTTTAAACGCGCTAAATTTTGTTGATGTTTTTCGTATTCAGTTTGTATCGACATATCTCCGGCAGTACCAGAGCTGCACTTCTTAAACTTGGTACTTCGGTAGGAAATGTGTCTCCGCGACTGTCTGCAAAGTTTCGTTGCACAATTCGAATCAATGGTGAAGTTATAAACAAAAGCGATATCAACTTTAAAACGCGCTAAATTTTGTTGATGTTTTGCGTATTCAGTTTGTATCGACATATCTCCGGCAGTACAAGAGCTGCACTTCTGAAACTTAATTCTTCAGTAGAAAATGTGACTCCGCTAATCTCTGCAAAGTTTCGTGGCACAATTCGCATAAATGTAGAAGTTATACACAAAAAGGATATCAACTTAAAATCGCGCTAAATTTTGTTGATGTTTTGCGTATTCAGTTTGTATCGACATATCTCCAGCAGTACAGGAGCTGCACTTCTGAAACTTAGTACTTCAGTAGTAAATGTGACTCCGCTAATCTCTGCAAAGTTTCGTTGCACAATTCCAATAAATGTGGAAGTTATAAACAAAAGCGATATCGACTTTAAAACGCGCTAAATTTTGTTGATGTTTTGCGTATTCAGTTTGTATCGACATATCTCCGCCAGTACAAGAGCTGCACTTCTGAAACTTGGTACTTAAGTAGAAATTGCCTATCGGCGACCGTCTGCAAAGTATCGTTGCACAATTCGAATAAATGTCGAAGTTAGTAACAAAAGCGATATCAACTTTAAAACGCGCTAAATTTTGTTGATATTTTGCGCATTCAGTTTGTATCGACATATCTCCGGCAGTACATAAGCTGCACTTCTGAAACTTGGTACTTCAGTAGAAAATGTTACTCCGCTAATCTCTGCCAAGTTTCGTTGCACAATTCACATAAATGTCGAAATTATAAACAAAAGCGATATCAACTTTCCAACGCGCTAAATTTTTTTGATGTTTTGCGTATTCAGTTTGTATCGACATATCTCCGGCAGTACAAGAGCTGCACTTCTGAAACTTGGTACTTCAGTAGAAAATGTGTCTCCGCGACTGTCTGCAAAGTTTCGTTGCACAATTCGAATAAATGGTTAAGTTATAAACAAAAGCGATATCAACTTTAAAACGCGCTAAATTTTGTTGATGTTTTGCGTATTCAGTTTGTATCGACATATCTCCGGCAGTACAAGAGCTGCATATCTGAAACTTCGAACTTCAGTAGAAAATGTGACTCCGCTAATCACTGCAAAGTTTCATAGCACAATTCGAATAAAGAGAGAAGTTATACACAAAAAGTATATCCACATAAAATCGCGCTAAATTTTGTTGATGTTTTGCGTATTCAGTTTGTATCGACATATCTCCGGCAGTACAAGAGCTGCACTTCTGAAACTTGGTATATCAGTAGAAGAGGTGTCTCCGCGACTGTCTGCAAAGTTTCGTAGCACAATACGAATAAATCCCGAAGTTATAAACAAAATCGATATCAACTTTAAAACGCGCTAAATTTTGTTGATGTTTTTCGTATTCAGTTTGAAAGGACATATCTCCGGCAGTACAAGAGCTGCACTTCTGAAACTTAATACTTCAGTAGAAAATGTGACTCCGCTAATCTCTGCAAAGTTTCGTTGCACAATTGAATAAATGGTGAAGTAATAAACAAAAGCGATATCAACTTTAAAACGCGCTAAATTTTGTTGATGTTTTGCGTATTCAGTTTGTATCGACATATCTCCGGCAATACATAAGCTGCACTTCTGAAACTTGGTACTTCAGTAGAAAATGTCAATCCGCGACTGTCTGCAAAGTTTCGTATCACAATTCGAACAAATGTCGAAGTTATAAACAAAAGCGATATCAACTTTAAAACGCGCTAAATTTTGTTGATGTTTTGCGTATTCAGTTTGTATCGACATATCTCCGGCAGTACTAGAGCTGCACTTCTGAAACTTGTTACTTCAGTGGACAATGTCTATCCGCGACTGTCTGCAAAGTTTCGTAGCACAATTCGAATAAATGTCGAAGTTATAAAAAAAAACGATATCAACTTTAAAACGCGCTAAATTTTGTTGATGTTTTGCGTATTCAGTTTGTATCGACATATCTCCGGCAGTACTAGAGCTGCACTTCTGAAACTAGCTACTTCAGTAGTAAATGTGACTCCGCTAATCTCTGCAAAGCTTCGTTGCACAATTCGAATAAATGTCGAAGTTATAAACAAAAGCGATATCAACTTTAAAACGCGCTAAATTTTGTTGATGTTTTGCGTATTCAGTTTGTATCGACATATCTCCGGCAGTACAAGAGCTTCACTTCGTAAACTTGGTACTTCAGTAGAAAATGGTACTCCGCTAATCTAGGCAAAGTTTCGTTGCACAATTCGAATAGATGTGGAAGTTATAAACAAAAGCGATATCAACTTTAAAACGCGCTAAATTTTGTTGATGTTTTGCGTATTCAGTTTGTATCGACATATCTCCGGCAGTACAAGAGCTGCACTTCTTAAACTTGGTACTTCTGTAGAAAATGTCAATCCGCGACTGTCTGCAAAGTTTCGTTGCACAATTCGAATAAATGTCGAAGTTATAAACAGAAGCGATATCAACTTTAAAACGCTCTAAATTTTGTTGATGTGTTGCGTATTCAGTTTGTATCGACATATCTCCGGCAGTACAAGAGCTGCACTTATGAACCTTGGTACTTCAGTAGAAAATGTCTATCCGCGACTGTCTGCAAAGTTTCGTTGCACAATTCGAATAAAACATCAACAAAATTTAGCGCGTTTTAAAGTTGATATCGCTTTTGTTTATAACTTCACCATTTATTCGCCAGGTTTATTTGAGCAGCATCATCCATTGGTCGCAACCAGCAGGCGTCCTTAATCACGGACCCGTTCATCTCCAATAGCGCCCCGATCGCGAGGGAGCTCGCATCCACCCACACATTTAGCCTGTCTCCCTGGACGCACCAATCTCCTTTAGCGGGGTCCTCCTGCTGGACTCTTGTGATGGTCTCCTTCACCATGCGACCAATGGATGATGCTGCTCACATCAACCTGGCGGAGTTGGATGCGGTAACAAAAGGAATTAACTTGGCACTCCAGTGGAAAGTCAAAGAATTATGCATACACACAGATTCGCTGTGCGTATACCACTGGATACTTGACACACTAACAGGCAAAGCGAGAGTGCGCACCAAGGCGGCTACCGAAATGCTAATAAGACGAAGGTTGGAGACAATAAGGAAGTTGGTGGAAGAGTACGACCTATCGGTGAATGCGGTGCTTGTCACTTCAACCTGCAATCTTGCCGATAGACTTACCCGTGTGCCCCAGAGATGGTTCGACGCAATGAAGAAAGAAGCCGAACCAGGGTCTTTATGTGCTGCCTCTGTTGAGGAGACGGATAAAATCAAGAAGGTACACCATGACAGTGGACACCCCGGAGTGAGACGGACGTATTATTTCGTACGCTTAACCAACCCGTCAGTGTCCAAAAGCAAAGTCGAAGCAGTGGTCAAGGAATGCCAAATATGCCAGTCAATCGACCCTGCTCCCACCAAATGGCAGAAAGGTCGGCTGGAATCGACGAGAATTGGAGCCGACTGGGCATGGACATAACCCATTATGGTGGTCAGCACTTCCTCACACTGATCGATTGCGGACCAACGAGGTTTGCGATCTGGCGATTATTAAGAAGACAGGACTCGGCTAGTGTCATCCGTCAATTAGAGTCCATATTTTACGAGCGGGGGCCACCTGAAGAGATTCTCACTGACAACGACATAGCCTTTTGCGGCGGAGAATTCAGGCGTTTTGTAGACGAGTGGGGGATCCGGCTTAGACACAGGTGTGCATATGTACCGAGTGGCAACGGTATAGCGGAGCGGTGCCACCGAAGTGTGAAGAGGATAGCAGCAAGGAAGCAATGTATGATTGCAGAGGCAGTATATAGGTACAATACGGCACCAAAGGATGACGCGACTGCTGAAAGTGCACCTGCTAATACGATACATTGCTATCGAGTGCGTGTTAATGGCATTGACGCCTGCCTGCCTAATCAGAAGAGGACGCAAGGACGGTACAAGTTGGGGGACACCGTTTGGGTAAGGCCTCGCAGTAACTGATGTACGACCAGTTTCAGAAGAGGACGGATCACCGGCATAATTAGTGAGCAGGCTGTGCTGGTTGATGGTACTCCACGGCATATGAAGGATGTCCGGCCCGCCCTTGATACAAACCAAATATCGAACAGCGAAAGTGATGAATCATCCAATGATGAAATGTGGATCCGACCTATGCCCCATTGCCGTGATGACATGGCTGAGACCCTCAGCACAGATGGCGATAGTTCCAGCGCCACTTCTGAAAGCCCTAATGACGATGGAGCCCAGCTTGATGGAAGGACTGCTGGCAACGTTAATGGCGACGGATCTGTTACCTCTCCTGAGAGCTCTGATAAAGATGAAGAAGTCCAGCTAATCACCCTCCGTAGGAGTGCCCGAAACAAACGACCGCGGCCGCAATGCCGCATGTGTGATCTTGAGACCAGAAGGGAGTGTAAAGTCGAACAGAATGAAGGAAGAAAGCGACCACGTGTTTGCGCGTGTTGTCTTACCTGCTGGGATGATCGCGGGGAGGGCGGAAATTTAATTAATGGCGGCTGTGGTTTTTTGTACGATTATTGAGCGATGACGTCAGGCCTCACGTGACTGTTTTTCTGACCACCGATTGGCTGATGATGAACACTTGGACAATAAAAGGAGTATGTTCAGAAGATCAAGTGAGTGTGTATCAACTGCATCAGTGTGATTAGACGTCCGACGTGCGTGTGTTAATCAACTGCCGTAGTTGCGTAGTTGCGAAACGAATACAATTAGAATTGTGCAACGAAACTTTGCAGAGATCAGTGGCGTCACATTTTCTACTGAAGTACCAAGTTTCAGAACTGCAGCCCTTGTACTGCCGGAGATATGTCGATACAAACTGAATACGCAAAATATCAACAAAATTTAGCGCGTTTTAAAGTTAATATCGCTTTTGTTTATAACTTCCACATTCATTCGAATACACAACAAAACTTTGCAGACAGTCGCACATACACATTTACTACTGAAGTACCAAGTTTCAGAAGTGCAGCTATTGTACTGCCGGAGATATGTCGATACAAACTGAATACGCAAAATATCAACAAAATTTAGCGCGATTTAAAGTTGATATCGCTTTTGTTTATAACTTCCACATTCATTGGAATTGTGCAACAAAACTTCGCAGACAGTCGCGGATAGGACTTTTCCACTGAAGTACTAAGTTTCAGAAGTGAAGCTCTCGTACTGCTGGAGATATGTCGATACAAACTGAATACGAAAAACATCAACAAAATGTAGCGCGTTTTAAAGTTGATATCGCTTTTGTTTATAACTTCCACATTTATTCGAATTGTGCAACTCAACTTTGCAGACAGTCGCAGATACACATTTATTACTGAAGTACCTAGTTTCAGAAGCGCAGCTCTTGTACTGCCGGAGATATGTCGATACAAACTGAATACGCAAAACATCAACAAAATTTAGCGACATTTAAAGTGGATATCGCTTTTGTTTATAACTTCCACATTTATTCGAATTGTGAAACGAAACTTTGCAGACAGTCGCAGATAGGCCTTTTCAACTGAGGTGCCAAGTTTCAGAAGTGCAGCTCTTGTACTGCCGGAGATATGTCGATACAAACTGAATACGCAAAACAGCAACAAAATTTAGCGCGATTTAAAGTTGATATCGCTTTTGTTTATAACTTCCACATTTATTCGAATTGTGCAACGAAACTTTGCAGACTGTCGCTGAGACACATTGTCTACTGAAGTACCAAGGTCCAGAAGTGCAGCTCTTGTACTGCCGGAGATATGTCGATACAAACTGAATACGCAAAACATCAACAAAATTTAGCGCGATTTAAAGTTGATATCGCTTTTGATTATAACTTTCACATTCATTCGAATTGTGAAACGAAACTTTGCAGACAGTCGCAGATACACATTTACTACTGAAGTACGATGTTTCAGAAGGGCAGCTCTTGTACTGCCGGAGATATGTCGATACAAACTGAATGCACAAAACATCAACAAAATTGAGCGATTTAAAGTTGATATCGCTTTTGTTTATAACTTCCACATTTATTCAAATTGTGCAACGAAACTTTGCAGACAGTTGCGTAGACACATAGTGTTCTGTAGTACTAAGTTTCAGAAGTGCAGCTTTTGTACTGCCGGAGATATGTCGATACAAACTGAATACGAAAAACATCAACAAAATTTAGAACGATTTAAAGGGGATATCGCTTTTGTTTATAACTTCCACATTCATTAGAATTGTGCAACGAAACTTTGCAGGGATTAGTGGAGTCACATTGTCTACTGAAGTACCAAGTTTTAGAAGTGCAGCTCTTGTACTGCCGGAGATATGTCGATACCACCTAAATACGCCAAACATCAACAAAATTTAGCGACATTTAAAGTGGATATCGCTTTTGTTTATAACTTCCACATTTATTCTAATTGTGCAACGAAACTTTGCAGACAGTCGCAGATAGGCCGTTCATACTGAAGTACCAAATTTCAGCAGTGCAGCTCTTGTACTGCTGGAGATATGTTCATAAAAACTGAATACGCAAGACATCAACAAAATTTAGCGCGTTGTAAAGTGGATATCGCTTTTGTTTATAACTTCCACATTTATTCGAATTGTGCAAGGAGACTTTGCAGACAGTCGCGGAGACAAACTGTCTACTGAGGTACCAAGTTTCAGAAGTGCAGCTCTTGTACTGCCGGAGATATGTCGATAAAAACTGAATACACAAAACAGCAACAAAATTTAGCGCGATTTAAAGTTGATATCGCTTTTGTTTATAACTTCCACATTGATTCTAATTGTGCAACGAAACTTTGCAGACCGTCGCTGAGACACATTGTCTACTTAAGTACCAGGTTTCAGAAGTGCAGCTCTTGTACTGCCGGAGATATGTCGATACAAACTGAATACGCAAAACATCAACAAAATTTAGCGCGATTTAAAGTTGATATCGCTTTTGATTATAACTTTCACATTTATTCGAATAGACAACGAAACTTTGCAGACAGTCTCAGATACACATTTTCTACTGAAGTACCAAGTTTCAGAAGTGCAGCTCTTGTACTGCCGGAGAGATGTCGATACAAACTGAATACGCAAAACATCAACAAAATTTAGCGACATTTAAAGTGGATTTTGCTTTAGTTTATAACTTCTACATTCATTAGAATTGTGCAACGAAACTTTGCAGACATACGCGGAGACACATTTACTACTGAAGTACCAAGTTTCAGAAGTGCAGGTCTTGTATTGCCGGAGATATGTCGATACAAACTGAATACGAAAAACATCAACAAAATTTAGCGCGTTTTATAGTTGATATCGCTTTTGTTTATAACTTCCACATTCATTCTAATACACAACGAAACTTTGCAGACAGTCGCAGATACACATTTACTACTGAAGTACCAAGTCTCAGAAGTGCAGTTCTGTTACTGCCGGAGATATGTCGATACAAACTGAATACGCAAAACATCAACAGAATTTAGCGCGATTTAAAGTAGATATCGCTTTTGTTTATAACTTCCACATTCATTAGAATTGTGCACCGAAACTTTGCAGACAGTCGCGGATAGGCATTTTCCACTGAAGTACCAAGTTTCAGAAGGCTAGCTCTTGTACTAGTAGAGATATGTCGATACAAACTGAATACGCAAATCATCAACACTATTTAGCGCTATTTACAGTTGATATCGCTTTTGTTTATAACTTAAACATGTATTCGAAGTGTGTTATAAATTGTGAAAACATGGGATTACCTGGAAAACGGTCTCGATGCGCGCTCTGCAGGGCTGGACCGCCCAAAGAGCGGCAAGATGGCGTCCTAGGCTTAATATCGCCAGGTAATCCCGTGAAATCTCGTGTTCTCTCGCGGAGACGAGAGTCCAGTTTGATATAAAAACGGGTCGCTGGAGGCAAGACGGCAGAAGGCTGAGAGCGTAGTCTACGAGGGACGACGTGGAAAGAAGAAGAGAAAGAAGAAGAAGAAGAAGAAGAGAAAGAAGAAGAAGAAGAGAAAGAAGAAGAAGAAGAGAAAGAAGAAGAAGAAGAGAAAGAAGAAAGAAGAAGAGAAAGAAGAGGTGGAAGATTAATTTTTTCTGCTACAAGCTATTTTCGGCATTGTTATGGAAAAATTCGACATCAGATGTATTCCGGAATTCGACGGCTCTCCTGCTGGTCCATCGGTGGTCGAATGGCTGGAGAAGGCCGAGCGTGTTTGCCGGTTGTGCAAAATTAAAGACCCAGCTATGGTCATCCCATTGAGACTCACTAAGGGGGCTTACGCCGTGTACCAGCAGCTCAGTAATGATGCGACCATGGAGCAGATTGCACAGGCGCTGCACGGGGCATTTGGTGCAGATCCTTTTGTTGCCTGGAGGCAATTTTCCGAACGCCGGCTTGGGCCGGGGGAGACAGTGGACGTCTACATGGCCGACTTGAAAAAGCTTGCTGCTCCCTTCGGCGGTGCGAGTGACCGCATATTGGCATGCGCCTTTTTGTCTGGACTTCCGGACGATGCAAGCCGACTGCTGCGAGCATCATTGAGACTCACAGAGATTGAATTGGTGGAGTTGTTGGCGAGAGCACGAAACATCTTGAAGGACGATCGAGAACTGGTCTCTGCAGCGGTTGACACCTTGGACTCGCCAGCAGAGGGCCTACGATGCTATACATGTGGTGGCCCCAACCACTTCTCCAGAGACTGCAGAGGCGGCACAAGGCGCACCCCAAATTATGGAGCACGAAAAGTAATACGGTGTTACCAATGCAATAAGCCAGGCCACATAGCACGGAATTGTCCGGGAAACGGGCAAGGGGAGGACGCCGCAGCGCTAGCACCCTCCCCAAAGCGGCATTGAACAAAGCGCTTCCTGCAGTGACAGTTCAAGTTGATGGGTGTAAACGTTCAGCGCTGGTTGACACCGGCTGTACCCAAACCCTCCTTCGAAAGGAATGTTGCATCACATGGAAGAAACGACAGATCCCCGTCCTGACTGTCGGCAAAGGCTCATTAGTGTGTTGTGGATCCAGTGTTGTTCATATCAGCATTGACAATGGCCCCCCGGTGGCTGTGACGGTGTTGGTGGTCGATGGGGAGCTGCTCGGATATGACCTTCTCCTTGGAATGGACACTATTACACAGCTAGGCGGAATTACTGTAAACAGCGTCGGTGATGTGAGATTCCCTCGACCAGACAAACAAATGTGTGCAGCAATCACTCTTGACGAACCCGATTTCCACGCAGAATATGACAAGGGTACAAACACATGGACAGCGTCCTGGAAGTGGGCAGGCGACCAGCCACCAGTGTCTTTGCGGAATCGGCTGACAGAGTATCCCCCTCCTGCATGGCTTAGGGGGCAGTACGAGGCAGAGCTTCAAGTGTGGCTGGATAACGGCTGGTTAATTCCATACCCAGAGGATGAGCTCGGGCCCCCGCGGGGGCTAATTCCCCTGATGGCTATCAGACAAGAGAACAAGCAGAAAGTTCGACCTGTTCTTGATTACCGGGAACTCAATGAACACGTTGACCCGTACACTTCGGGGGCTGACGTTTGTGCTCATAAACTGCGAGAGTGGCGACGGCAGGGTGCGGAAGCGGCCATACTGGACTTGCGAAGAGCTTACCTATAAATACATGTTGAGAAATCGCTGTGGCCATTCCAGACGGTGGTAATCAAAGGAACTCGCTATTGCTTGACCAGGCTGGGGTTCGGCTTGAATGTAGCCCCGGGCATCATGACGGCGATCATGCGGGCGATCCGGCGTCAGGATAAAGCTGTGCAACAGGCGACATCGTCTTATATAGACGACATTTTTGTCAATGAGAGCCTGCTGTCTGCCCAGGCGGTCAAAGAACACTTTGAGCACTTCGGGTTGTCGTGCAAGGAACCGGAGCGGCTGCAGGATGGGGCGAAAGTGCTCGGGCTGCAGGTGAGCGGAAGTGCAGATGGCCTCCAATGGGGAAGGGGCGGTGAAATCCCGGAAATCCCATCTACCATCACACGTCGGAGCACGTTTTCCGTGTGTGGAAAACTGGTGGGTCACTTCCCTGTGTGTGGGTGGCTCCGAGTGGCTGTGGCGGCTATAAAGCGACGGGCAACTTCTTTGTCAACAGGATGGGACGATGAGGTGCGTGATCCTTCCCTGCGAAGCATGCTGGTGGAAGCTGTGGCCAGAGTGACCAATGATGACCCTGTACGAGGGAGCTGGTGCGTCGATGGGAGTGAGTTTACAGTTTGGGTGGACGCCAGCTCACTTGCCCTTGGCGTTGCTCTGGCAGTCAACGGAAGTATAGTAGAAGATGCCTGCTGGCTCCGGCCAGAGAATGACGCTAAGCACATAAACCTAGCTGAACTGGATGCAACACTGAAAGGAGTCAATCTAGCGCTTCAGTGGCAGGCTAGCGTCCTCCACGTTATCACGGATTCCACGTGTGTGCATCGGTGGATGACCGATGCCTTGAACGGAAAAGCACGGCTGACAACGAAGGCATCGGCCGAAATGTTAATCCGGAGGCGGCTTGCTACCCTAACCGAAACCATCAATGAATACAACTTGGTCATAGATGTGACACTGGTGCAGTCCTGTTTGAATCGAGCGGATCGATTGACCAGAGTGCCTCGCCGTTGGCTGGACCTGCAGAAAGAAGTGAACGAACCAGCACCTGTAAATTGTGCTGCGGTGGGACGTAGACTCAGCCCAGAGCGTATCGCTGATGTCCATTGCCAAAGCGGGCACCCTGGTGTAAACCGAACCTTTTACTTCGCCAGGTTGGTTGACCCCTCTGTGTCACGGAGGGCTGTGAAATCTGTTGTGAGAAGTTGCAACACCTGCCAATCGATCGACCCAGCACCTGTCCGGTGGAAGAAGGGCACACTCGGTGTGAAGTATAACTGGGATAGGATTGCGATGGACATAACTCACTACAACGGGGGGAATTTCTTGACCCTTATTGACTGCGGACCGTCCCGATTTGCATTGTGGCGGTCCCTTCGCCGGCAGGATACGGCTGCCATTGTCCATGAGTTGGAAAGTGTGTTCCTTGAGCGTGGCCCTCCTTCTGAGATATTGACCGACAATGGCCCCGCTTTTGTTAGTGCACCGTTCAAACAGTTTGTAGATGGCTGGGGTGTCCGTCTGCGTTTTCGGTGTGCCCATGTGCCCAGTGGGAACGGAATTATTGAGCGCAACCATAGGACTATCAAGACCATCGCAGCGCGGAAGGGGTGTACGGTGGCTGAAGCAGTCTATTGGTATAACGTCACCCCTAAGGACGATACTTCACCCTCCACCGCGCCAGCTAATGCGCTACATACATACCATGTCAGGGCGAGAGGTTTGGAGAGCAGCTTACTGCCCGAACCAGAACCTCCACAGGAGAAAATGAAAAAAGGAGATGTCGTTTGGGTTAAAAAACCCCGAGGCCAGTGCACGACTCGTTACGGAACCGGTCGTGTCACTGAAGTGATCAGCCCGCAGGCGGTGCGAGTTGATGGAGTACCCCGTCACATTAAAGACTTAAGATCGGTATTCCAAACGCAGCTGCCATTTAACGAGGATAATGACATTGAATCCGTGACCAGCGAACCATCATTCTGGTTCATGACGGCTTCATCGCGCAGCGACACTGAGAGTGATAGCCTTGAATGTACTGACCCTCCTACTGCTGATGAAAGCCCGGACAGTGATGCTGCGATGCGCAGCCTCAGGTTCGCTGACCTTCCTGCCACGGAAGACAGCACGGATGACGATGAGGCCCCGAATCCCCCTCCCCGAAGAAGCACTCGAAGAAAAAGGACACGGCCTCCCTGCTCTTTCTGTGATAATGAGATCAGGGGGGAGTGTGTTATAAATTGTGAAAACATGGGATTACCTGGAAAACGGTCTCGATGCGCGCTCTGCAGGGCTGGACCGCCCAAAGAGCGGCAAGATGGCGTCCTAGGCTTAATATCGCCAGGTAATCCCGTGAAATCTCGTGTTCTCTCGCGGAGACGAGAGTCCAGTTTGATATAAAAACGGGTCGCTGGAGGCAAGACGGCAGAAGGCTGAGAGCGTAGTCTACGAGGGACGACGTGGAAAGAAGAAGAGAAAGAAGAAGAAGAAGAAGAAGAGAAAGAAGAAGAAGAAGAGAAAGAAGAAGAAGAAGAGAAAGAAGAAGAAGAAGAGAAAGAAGAAAGAAGAAGAGAAAGAAGAGGTGGAAGATTAATTTTTTCTGCTACACGAAGTGTGCTACGAAACTTAGCTGACATTAGCGGAGAGACATTTACTACTGAAGTACCAAGTTTCAGAAGTGCAGCTCTTGTACTGCCGGAGATATGTCGATACAAACTGAATACGCAAAACATCAACAAAATTTTGTTCATAACTTCCACTTTAATTCGAATTGTGCCACGAAACTTGGCAGACAGTCGCGGATAGGCATTTTCTACTAAAGTCCCAAATTTCAGAAGTGCAGCTCTTGTACTGCCGGAGATATGTCGATACAAACTGAATACGAAAAACATCAACAAAATTTAGCGCGTTTTAAAGTTGATATCGCTTTTGTTTATAACTTCCACATCAATTTGAATTGTGCAACGAAACTTTGCAGACATTAGCGGAGACACATTTACTACTGAAGTACCAAGTTTCAGAAGTTCAGCTCTTGTACTGCTGGAGATATGTCGATACAAACTGAATACGCAAAACATCAACAAAATTTAGCGCGATTCGAAGTTGATATCGCTTTCGTTTATAACTTCCACATTTATTCGAATTGTGCCACGAAACTTTGCAGAGAGTCGCGAAGAGACAGTTGCTACTGAAGTACCAAGTTTCAGAAGTTAAGCTCTTGTACTGGTAGAGATATGTCGATACAAACTGAATACGCAAAACATCAACAAAATTAAGCGCGATTTATAGTTGATATTGCTTTTGTTTATAACCTTCAACACTTATTCGAATTGTGCAACGACACTTTGCAGATAGTCGCAGATACACAGTTATTACTGAAGTACCAAGTTTCAGAAGTGCAGCTCTTGTACTGCCGGAGATATGTCGATACAAACTGAATACGCAAAACATCAACAAAATTTAGCGCGATTTAAAGTGGATATCGCTTTCGTTTATAACTTCCACATTCATTAGAATTGTGCAACGAAACTTTGCAGATATAAGCGGAGTCACATTTCTCACTGAAGTACCAAGTTTCAGAATGTAAGCTCTTGTACTGGTAGAGATATGTCGATACAAACTGAATACGCAAAACATCAACACTATTTAGCGCGTCGTAAAGTTGATATCGCTTTTGTTTATAACTAAAACATTTATTCGAAGTGTGCAACGAAACTTTGCAGACATTAGCTGAGACACATTTGCTACTGAAGTAGTAAGTTTCAGAAGTGCAGCTCTTGTACTGCAGGAGATATGTCGATACAAACTGAATACAAAAAACATCAACAAAATTTAGCGCGATTCAAAGTTGATATCGCTTTTGTTTATAACTGCCACATTTATTCGAATTGTGCAACGAAACTTTGCAGACAGTCGCGAAGAGAGATTTTCTACTGAAGTACCAAGTTTATGAAGTGCAGCTCTTGTACTGCCGGAGATATGTCGATAAAAACTGAATACGCAAAATATCAACAAAATTTAGCGCGTTTTAAAGTTGATATCGCTTTTGTTTATAACTTCCACATTCATTCGAACACACAACGAAACTTTGCAGACAGTCGCAGATACACATTTGCTACTGAAGTACCAAGTTTCAGAAGTGCAGCTCTTGTACTGCCGGAGATATGTCGATTCAAACTGAATACGCATTATCAACAAAATTTAGCGCTATTTACAGTTGATATCGCTTTTGTTTATAACTTCCACATTTATCTGAATTGTGCACCGAAACTTTGCAGACAGTCGCGGGGACACATTGTCTACTGCAGTACCAAGTTTCAGAAGTGCAGCTCTGGTACTGCCGGAGATATGTCGATACAAACTGAATACGCAAAACATCCACAGAATTTAGCGCGATTTAAAGTTGATATCGCTTTTGTTTATAACTTCCACATTCATTAGAATTGTGCACCGAAACTTTGCAGACAGTCGCGGATAGGCATTTACTACTGAAGTACTAAGTTTCAGATGTGCAGCTCTTGTACTGCCGAAGATATGTCGATACAAACTTAATACGCAAAACATCAACAAAATTTAGCGCGATTTTAAGGGGATATCGCTTTCGTTTATAACTTCCTCATTTATTCGAATTGTGCAACGAAACTTTGCAGACAGTCGCGGAGATACATTGTCTACTGAAGTACCAAGTTTCAGAAGTGCAGCTCTTGTACTGCCGGAGATATGTCGATACAAACTGAATACGCAAAACATCAACAAAATTTAGCGCGATTTAAAGTGGATATCGCTGCTGTTTATAACTTCCACATTTATTCGAATTGTGCAACGAAACTTTGCAGACAGTCGCAGATACACATTTATTACTGAAGTAGTAAGTTTCAGAAGGGCCACTCTTGTACTGCCGGAGATATGTCGATACAAACTGAATACGCAAAACATTAACAAAATTTAGCGACATTTAAAGTGGATATCGCTTTTGTTTATAACTTCTACATTTATTCGAATTGTGCAATGAAACTTTGCAGACCGTCGCGGAGACACATTGTCTACTGAAGTACAAAGTTTCAGAAGTGCAGCTCTTGTACTGCCGGAGATATGTCGATACAAACTGAATACAGAAAACATCAACAAAATGTAGCGCTATTTAAAGTGGATATTGCTTTTGTTTATAACTTTCACATTCATTAGAATTGTGCAACGAAACTTTGCAGAGATTAGCGGAGGCACATTGTCTACTGAAGTACCAAGTTTCAGAAGTGCAGCTTTTGTACTGCCGGAGATATGTCGATACAAACTGAATACGCAAAACATTAACAAAATTTAGCGCGATTTAAAGTGGATATCGCTTTTGTTTATTACTTCAACATTCATTAGAATTGTGCAACTAAACTTTGCAGACAGTCGCAGATACACATTTATAACTGAAGTACCAAGTTTCAGAAGTGCAGCTCTTGTACTTCCGGAGATATGTTGATACAAACTGAATACGCAAAACATCAACAAAATTTAGCGCGTTTTAAAGTGCATATCGCTTTTGATTATAACTTCCACAAAGTCGAACAGAATGAAGGAAGAAAGCGACCACGTATTAGCGCGTGTTGTCTTTCCTGCTGGGATGATCGCGGGGAGGGCGGAAATTAAATTAATGGCTGCTGTGGTTTTTTGTACGATTATTGAGCGATGACGTCAGGCCTCACGTGACTGTTTTTCTGACCACCGATTTGCTGATGATGAACACTTGGACAATAAAAGGAGTATGTTCAGATTATCAAATGAGTTTGTATCAACTGCATCAGTGTGATTAGATGTCAGACGTGCGTTTGTTAATCAGCTGCCGTAGTTGCGTAGTTGCGAAACGAATACAAGCTATTTCGGCGAAATGGGGGAAAAATTGACCTCAAATTAATACCAGAGTTCGATGGATCGAACCCGGTAATTCACTGGGTGGAAAAGGTGGAATTACATTGCCTTTTGTCTGGCGTAAAAAACCTCGAACATGTTGTTCCTCTGCGCTTGTCCGGCGGCGCCTTTGCGGTGTATCAACAGCTCAGCCATGAGGGCAAACAGGACTACGAGAAAATCAAGGTGGCACTGTTCAAGGCGTTGGCGATTGACCCCAGCACTGCTTGGGAGCAACTTGAGGCAAGGACCTTACGTCCGGGCGAAACGGTCGACGTGTACTTGGCAGAGCTGACGAAGTTGACAGTGTTGTTTGGTGGACTGCCTGAGCGGGCCTTAGCATGCAAATTCCTAGCGGGACTCCCGACAGGAGCGAAGCAACTACTACGAGCTAGCTCAAGTGCAGATTCGCTGCCCCTTAATGACCTAGTAGATCGGGCCCGGACTGTAATGAAGAATTACTCCGAAATGAGGGAACCAGTAAGTGCTGCTGCTCAGTCCACACCGAATGATAAGAAACCGTATCAAGGACCCGGTCCACGTGGTGGAATCGTATGCTACAGATGCAATGGACAGGGCCATTTCGCAAGGAACTGCCGGCAACAAGCAATGGCTGTTCGCTGCTACCGGTGTAAGGAAGCTGGCCATATTGCTCAAGACTGTCCGGGAAACGGAACCGGGGACAAGGTGTCAGCGTCGACCTCTTCCCCACGCAGAAATTAAATGAGACGCTGCCGATCATCCCGATATATATCAACGAAACACTGTGCTCAGCACTCCTCGATTCCGGGTGCTCCCGCACTATCGTATGTGCAGATCTCTGCCACATTTTGAGAAAGAAGAACGTCAGAGTGACTACCATCAGTGGAGAGACGCGCACATGTTGCGGCGTGGGCAATGTAACTATACGGACGAAAAATGGAAGCTCCGCTAACCTAGAGGCGCTGGTAGTGCTCGAAAAACCCCTGAGTTTTTACCTGCTCCTAGGATATGATGCCATCAGAGCCCTTGGTGGTGTCCATATAACGGTGACAGGGGCGGTACATTTTCAGGAGAAAGCCCCAGTGTGTGCTGCGCTAAGGATCGACCAACCAGACTTCAGCGTCGAATTTGACGAGCAAAAGAGGGTTTGGACTGCCTCATGGAAGTGGTCGAAAAACAGTGAACCAGCCAAACTGCAGAATGGAATAACTGAATACCATGTGCCCGACCACATGAGGTCCGCGTACGAAGAGGAACTTCGCAAATGGATCGAGGATGGCTGGCTCATTCCCTACCCATACAAAAAACTTGGACCTCCTAAGGGTCTGATCCCATTAATGGCGGTCGCTCAGCACAACAAAGCCAAAGTCTGGCCGGTAATGGACTACCGAGAACTGAACTCGCATGTCGATGCGTTTACAGCTGATGCTGACGTGTGTGCTAGCAAACTACGAGAGTGGCGCCAGCTGGGTTCTAATGTGTCCCTGTTGGATCTGAGAAGGGCATATCTGCAGGTCCGAGTTAACGAGACAATGTGGCCGTTTCAGACGGTAGTGTTTGCCGGTAGGAGGTATTGCCTCACAAGACTGGGCTTTGGGCTGAACGTTGCGCCCCAAATAATGAAGACGATTGTCAATGCTGCATTGTCACAGGATAAGACCGTAAAAGAAGGGACATCAGCATACCTTGACGACATATACGTGGATGAAGACATTGTGCCGTCATCACGTGTAAGGGCCAAGCAAGCCGAACTTGGACTGATGTGTAAGGATCCAGAACGCTTGGAGGATGGCGCTCGTGTCTTAGGGTTGAGCGTTCTACAGGAGCGAGGGACCTTGAAGTGGGGGCGCGGAACTGCATTTCCTGAAGTGCCCCATGTCCTTACGAGGCGGGCTATATTTTCCCTGTGTCGAAAACTGGTGGGACACCTACCAGTAGGTGGATGGACTCGGGCCGCGACAGCCATCATGAAGAGGATGGCGAGTGCAGTTACCAAAGGTTGGGATGACGAAACGGTGGACAATTTGTTGCGGCGCATGGTGAAGGAGACCATCCCAAGAGTCGAGCAGGAGGACCCCGCTAAATGAGATTGGTGCGTCCAGGGAGTCAGGCTAAATGTGTGGGTGGATGCGAGTGGATATCGCTTTTGTTTATAGCTTCTACACTTATTCGAATTGTGCAACGAAACTTTGCAGATAGTCGCAGATACACATTTATTACTGAAGTACCAAGTTTATGAAATGCAGCTCTTGTACTGCCGGAGATATGTCGATACAAACTGAATACGCAAAACATCAACAAAATTTAGCGCGATTAAAAGTGGATATCGCTTTCGTTTATAACTTCCACATTCATTAGAATTGTGCAACGAAACTTTGCAGATATCAGCGGAGTCACATTTCCGACTGAAGTACAAAGTTTCAGATGGTAAGCTCTTGTACTGGTAGAGATATGTAAATACAAACTGACTACGCAAAACATCAACAAAATTTAGCGCGATTTAAAGTTGATATCGCTTTTGTTTATAACTTCCATTTTTATTCGACTTGTGAAACAAAACTTTGCAGACAGTCGCACATACACATTTATTACTGAAGTAGTAAGTTTCAGAAGTGCCTCTCTTGTACTGCCGTAGATATGTCGATACAAACTGAATACGCAAAACATCAACAAAATTAAGCGACATTACCGGTAGATATCGCTTTTGTTTATAACTTCCACATTTATTCGAATTTTGCAACGTAACTTTGCAGAAGATCGCGGATATACATTTTCCACTGAAGTACGAAGTTTCAGAAGTGCAGCTCTTGTACTGCCGGAGATATGTCGATACAAACTGAATACGCAAAATATCAACAAAATTTAGCGCGTTTTAAAGTTGATATCGCTTTTGTTTATAACTTCCACAATCATTCGAATAGACAACGAAACTTTGCAGAGAGTAACAGAGACATATTTTCTACTGCAGTACCACGTTTCAGAAGTGCAGCTCGTGTACTGCCGGAGATATGTCGATACAAACTGAATACGCAAAACATCAATAAAATTCAGCGCGTTTTAAAGTTGATATCGCTTTTGTTTATAACTTCCACATGTATTCACATTGTGCAAAGTAACTTTGCAGACAGTCGCAGATACACATTTACTACTGAAGTACCAAGTTTCAGAAGTTCAGCTCTTGTACTGCCAGAGATATGTCGATACAAACTGAATACGAAAAACATCTAAAAAATTTAGCGCGATTTAAAGTGGATATCGCTTTTGTTTACCACTTCCACATTCATTAGAATTGTGCAACGAAACTTTGCCGACAGTCGCGGAGACATATTTTCTACTGAGTACCAAGTTTCAGAAGTGCAGCTCGTGTACTGCCGGAGATATGTCGATACAAACTGAATACGAAAAACATAACAACATTTAGCGCGATTTAAAGTTGATATCGCTTTTGTTTATAACTTCCATATTTATTCGACTTGTGAAACAAAACTTTGCAGACAGTCGCACATACACATTTATTACTGAAGTAGTAAGTTTCAGAAGTGCCTCTCTTGTACTGCCGGAGATATGTCGATACAAACTGAATACGCAAAACATCAACAAAATTAAGCGACATTACCGGTAGATATCGCTTTTGTTTATAACTTCCACATTTATTCGAATTTTGCAACGTAACTTTGCAGAAGATCGCGGATATACATTTTCCACTGAAGTACGAAGTTTCAGAAGTGCAGCTCTTGTACTGCCGGAGATATGTCGATACAAACTGAATACGCAAAATATCAACAAAATTTAGCGCGTTTTAAAGTTGATATCGCTTTTGTTTATAACTTCCACAATCATTCGAATAGACAACGAAACTTTGCAGAGAGTAACAGAGACATATTTTCTACTGCAGTACAACGTTTCAGAAGTGCAGCTCGTGTACTGCCGGAGATATGTCGATACAAACTGAATACGCAAAACATCAATAAAATTCAGCGCGTTTTAAAGTTGATATCGCTTTTGTTTATAACTTCCACATGTATTCAAATTGTGCAAAGTAACTTTGCAGACAGTCGCAGATACACATTTACTACTGAAGTACCAAGTTTCAGAAGTTCAGCTCTTGTACTGCCAGAGATATGTCGATACAAACTGAATACGAAAAACATCAAAAAAATTTAGCGCGATTTAAAGTGGATATCGCTTTTGTTTACCACTTCCACATTCATTAGAATTGTGCAACGAAACTTTGCCGACAGTCGCGGAGACATATTTTCTACTGAGTACCAAGTTTCAGAAGTGCAGCTCGTGTACTGCCGGAGATATGTCGATACAAACTGAATACGAAAAACATAACAACATTTAGCGCGATTTAAAGTTGATATCGCTTTTGTTTATAACTTCCATATTTATTCGACTTGTGAAAAAAAACTTTGCAGACAGTCGCACATACACATTTATTACTGAAGTAGTAAGTTTCAGAAGTGCCTCTCTTGTACTGCCGGAGATATGTCGATACAAACTGAATACGCAAAACATCAACAAAATTAAGCGACATTACCGGTAGATATCGCTTTTGTTTATAACTTCCACATTTATTCGAATTTTGCAACGTAACTTTGCAGAAGATCGCGGATATACATTTTCCACTGAAGTACGAAGTTTCAGAAGTGCAGCTCTTGTACTGCCGGAGATATGTCGATACAAACTGAATACGCAAAATATCAACAAAATTTAGCGCGTTTTAAAGTTGATATCGCTTTTGTTTATAACTTCCACAATCATTCGAATAGACAACGAAACTTTGCAGAGAGTAACAGAGACATATTTTCTACTGCAGTACCACGTTTCAGAAGTGCAGCTCGTGTACTGCCGGAGATATGTCGATACAAACTGAATACGCAAAACATCAATAAAATTCAGCGCGTTTTAAAGTTGATATCGCTTTTGTTTATAACTTCCACATGTATTCAAATTGTGCAAAGTAACTTTGCAGACAGTCGCAGATACACATTTACTACTGAAGTACCAAGTTTCAGAAGTTCAGCTCTTGTACTGCCAGAGATATGTCGATACAAACTGAATACGAAAAACATCAAAAAAATTTAGCGCGATTTAAAGTGGATATCGCTTTTGTTTACCACTTCCACATTCATTAGAATTGTGCAACGAAACTTTGCCGACAGTCGCGGAGACATATTTTCTACTGAGTACCAAGTTTCAGAAGTGCAGCTCGTGTACTGCCGGAGATATGTCGATACAAACTGAATACGAAAAACTGTCGAAAAAAAAATCATCAGTAACAAAGAGTGAAACTAGCTGAAGAGTGAGGTTGCGAAAAAAATAAAAACTTCCTTCGCGACCCTCTCCATAGGTCTAATAACGTCAGTATTTAGGTGACAAATTGACGAATGACGCTCTTCAGCAGTGAGGAAGGTTTTTATAACAACTGAACACCACCCCCACTGCTATAAATTCTCTGCGACAATCGTCCTTCTTCTTAGATGTTTGAAGAACGTCCTCAGTCGCCAGCAGCCACTCTCTGGTAAGTCACCGCTCCTCCAATTTTCCACATTCTCCCAACAAAAAGAAAAAAAAAAAAAAAAAAGAAGGAAAAAAAAAACTTTACGTAACCCTGCAGGGGGACAGACAGGTGCTAGGCCTTAGTCGGGGGCCACCTGGAGGTAACAGTGGTTCAGGGTACCCTCATTCTGTCCCTTAGCCGGAGCTCCGCTGTCGGTTGTAGTTTTCGTCATACCCAGGACTATGGAATTATTGATCAGGAAGAAGACTCGGTCTTCCCCTCCGTCTTCTTCGAGGTGCACAATCACAGCAGTACCACTTCTGTCTTGCGGGTGGAGCTATTTCAATGCCAACACACTCAAAGTGGTACCACTCATCACAAGAATCACAGCATATCATGTCATGAATCCCTTGAGGTCTATTACAAGTAGGACACAACCAGATTGTGTCATCTCCTTCCTGAGATGAGCCTGAGGGTTCCGGGTTTCGGCTGCTGCCTGAAGCGACAGGCACAGAAGGATCAGCATAATTAGGATCACACCCCTCAGGGTCCTCAGAAGATTGGGAAATCTCCATCGGGTACAGATGTTTTAGGGAGTGGACCTTCACATGACCATCACCCTGTTTGACACGAGCCGTTCTCACTACCCCATCGTGTCCTGGGAAGACCTCCAGTATAGTTCCCAACATCCAAAAGGGTCGTGGTTTTAGAGGGCTCTTGACCAGTACTACATCATTCCTTTGAATACGGTTCTGGAATGGTATCTGGGATCTTCCTGGAGCCCTTCCTCTAAGATCAAGGAGGTACTCATTGTACCAAAGTTCCCTAAACCTTGTCAACCATTGGTTCCGCAGTTCAATTGTCTCAATCAACCTTTGCCGGCTGGGAGGAACGAAAGAAGAGAGATCATCTCTTTTTAGATACAGTAACAAGCCTGGGCTCTTGTTAGGTGTTAAAAACATATTCGGTGTGATCACTGTCAGTTGCCTTTCAGAGGACTCTTGATAAGTGAGGGGTCGGTTGTTTACTGCCCTCTGAATATCAGAAACAATAGTCAGGAAGGTATAATAATCGACCTTACCCCTACCAATAACCTTGTAGAGGCAGGTTTTTAAAGTCTTGATGTTACGTTCCCAAGCTCCCCCAACCCAAGGGGAAAACAAAGGAATTGTTTTCCACTTAATATTACAGGACCCAAACTTGTCTTGATAGTCCTGAAGGAGACGAACACGGCTAAGCAGTCTTCCACTGCCCAGAAAGGTCTTTGCATTATCACTAAGAATAGATTCCGGAACACCATGCACATTAGTGAATCGGACCAGGGCCTGAAAAAAAGACAAGATGCTCATATCAGGAACAACTTCGATATGTACTGCCCTTACACTTAAGCAAGTGAACAGTAACAGGTACATTTTTCTCTCCGTGTTCCCTTCCTTCACCCAAAAATGTCCCGTGAAGTCAACTCCAGTATTCCTATAAGGCACCTCGAATTCGACACGAGGGAGTGGTAGGCTGGCTAAATTATCTGGCAGTACAGGTCTAGAATTATATTTCTTGCACTTGGTACATGATGTTAAGGCACCCTTGACTGCCTGCCTTCCCTGAGGAACCCAATAGCCACAACGCCTTAACTCAGCCAAAGTTGACCCTACACCAAGATGGGAACACTTGTTATGGCAGTCCAAGATGAGAAGTCGGGTAAAATGATGGTTTTTGCCCAGCAGCAGGGGATTTTTGACTTCATAAGAAAAATGAGGCGACCTGTCCAGACGTCCACTTGAGCGGATCAGCCCCTCCTGATCCAGAAAGAGATCAAGCGCACGGACACGATTGGGTGCAGACTTTCCAATGGGATCCTGGAGGTAATCCAACTCTCTAGCAAATTCCTGCTGCTGGGAGATCTTTACCAAATAAAGTGCAGCTTTCTTGTCGTAATCTTCCTCCCTTTTCCTTGTCAAGCCGATGAATTGGAACACCAAGGAGGTTACTTTCAACAAGCGAGTAAATGTTGAGAACCGCTGCAAAGAGACTATAGAAGGACACTCTTCCGTCGTAACCACAGTGAAATTCGCCAAGGAACGGGCGATCTGCTGGCACTGATCATCAAGGCAGGGTAAGTCCTGCTCTGGCCATGGGAAGACACCGCTACGCAACCAAGAGGGACCATGATACCAAAATTCGAGGTTGCACTTGAACTTCTTTAAGGTTAATCCTCTAGTGACTAGGTCTGCAGGATTCTCAGTGGTTGAGACATACCTGAAGGTTGGTTTGATGCCATACCTGGTATCCAAAGCAAGGCTCATCTGCAAAATATCCTTAAGCCTATTCCTCGCAAAAATACTTTTGCTTGCCATGGTTTGTGACAAAATCCACGACAGCACTACTTGGGCATCCGTTGCTACACACACCCTGGAAGGAGGGACGCCCTTGCATCCATTCAAGATGGTTGGCAGACACTTCAGGGCAAGAAAAACAGCCATCAATTCCAATGTGGGTAATGTCTTATCCTTTACCGGTGCAACCTTAGCCTTGGCAAAAATCAAGGCAGATCGCTGGTCCTGCACATAGTAGGCAGCAAATCCATATGCTTCTTTTGAGGCATCACAAAATATATATAATTCTCCAGATCGGCTCCCATTGCGGGCCTGTCTGCTGAAATGTATATTACTCAATCCTGAGAGATCCTCCGCAAGGCTCTTCCACGATGATTGAAATTCAAGAGGGACTTGATCATCCCAGTTAAACCCTTGTTTCCATAACTCTCCCACCAAAACCCGACTTCTTATGGTCACAGGTAGACAAAGGGACAAAGGATCAAACACCCTTGCTGACTCGGAAAGGATTCGTCTTTTGGTCGAAGCACTTGAATCGCATCTAACGGGGGCAATGCACACCTTCTCTGAAAGAGGATCGTATCTGTACCCGAGCACCATCTCCCATATGGCCTCAGGAGCACCCAACGTACCGTCGTTTCTCATCTCCTCCCTAAGGCTGTCACAGTTGGAGCTGCATGACTGCACTACAAATCCGCCCTCTTTCAGACGCTTCCTGACCTGTGAATAAAGTCCTGCAAGCTTCACAGGGTCAGACTCAGTCACCACCAGATTGTCAACATAAAATTTGTCCTCCATCGCTGCTCGACATTCATCTAGGCCGCATGAAACCTCAGGATACTACCCAGTATAAAGGGGCTGGAGGTGAACCCAAATATCAGGGTTGAGTAGCGGAAACATCGAAGACGGTCACCATCCTTAACAAAAAAACAAAACCTGTTTCTGTCTGCCTCAAGGGCAAGACGAACCATCAAGAACGCCTTCCTGATATCCGCGAGCAAAACAAAATCATTCGATCTGAATGACATCAATAAGTCCAACATATTCCCCGTCATATTCACCCCAGAGTAAGCAGCCTCGTTAAGCGAAGTCGAGCCACCCGCCTTCAGGCTACAGTTAAATACCGGCCTGATCTTAGTAGTTGCTGCCGGATCCGCCTTAAAAATGGGTCGATGAGGTATCCAAATATAATCCCCAAATCTTTGTGGGGCTACGTGTATTTCCTCAATGATACCCTCATCCTTCTGCTGGATGAACACCTTCAGATACTCCTGGTACAACCCCTTCTTCTCCAGGCTCCTGACAACACGATCCAGAATGTGTAAAGCAATTGCATGATTTGAAGGAACCTGAGCCAGTTTGTCCAAATACCAGGGCAACTCGACATGATATTTTCCATCCCTGAAGGTGATGGACCTCTGAAACTGCTGGATCTGATCACGATCATAGCCTGAAATCTCTTCTCCATCATGAATCCCCAATGACTCAATGCTGAACATTCTCTCTAATCCTCTCTCCACATTGCTGAAGGGAAAGACATCTACCAAGGGGTCTACATAAGTTGAATCAGCCTCCAGAACAAAGCAAACATGAGTTGATTCCACCTCGGGTGTATGTTCCATTACCGAGTTGAACAAAAGAGCCTCCCCTTGAACCGAAGAATGGTCTATAGAAAAAAAAGAGTCTATCTCACCAAAGGGGATGAGACCAGCAGGGATAGAGAAAGCCCGACCCTGCAGACAAGGAACCAACTGCAAGGGACTCAAATGCTGCACTAGATCAAGTCCCATAATTCCCTCTATAGAGACCAAATCAGTACCAGATTCAAATTGCCCAGCCAAAGAACATCCGTTCCGCTTGAACTCCTCCAACAATAAGCTCCAACCCTTCAGACGAAGAGACAAGTCCAATGTGTCGGCAACCAGCACCGGAAATTGCCCAGTATAGCTGGACCCTAAATTAACCTCCAGCACCACCTCCTTTAACTTCCGCTCGCATTCTCCAAGAAGGGTAGTCAGCTTCAAGCGACAATCCAATCCATCAGAAACCACAGATCCCAAGGAGTGCAAGATGTCACCAGACAAATAAGTTCGGCCACTGCCAGTATCCAGTAGACAATTCACTGAAATAGCCTTCCCTCCTCGACCAAAGGTAACACAAATGACAGGAGGCAATTTACTGGAATACCCAGAGGGAGGTTGGAAATCCGAAACAACCTGGAAAGAGGCATCTCGGTGTGTAGTGGATCCTCTGGATTTAGAAAAAGTTACACGTGGATTACTTCGATTAATCCCTAGGGAAGGACCAGGCACGCCGCTGCCTTTAATTTGCAGGCGTTTAATTGCCTCACTGGTGTCTCGCAATAAGACAGACAGAGATGGAATTCTACTTCCGCATAATAGAATCAACTCTCCTTTCAACTCTCTTGGAAATTTCAAGAACAGAAGTTTGGACATTAGTCGGGCTCCTGCCGAATCATCTTCAGAGAAGTCGCAAGTAAGTGAGTGGGCCAACTCTTCCAAGATCGAAGCAGTCCTGCTAATGAAACCCCCAAGATCCGCATAAGAACTCTCCCTTTTGGGAGAGAAATCGATGATATCTTGGAAAATCTTGTCAATGATGTCATTTACATCTAAATATTCCTTTTTTAATACAGAGAGTGCCTGCTGATAATTTGCATTGACACAACTCAAGTGATTAATCAACAGCAGAGGTCTCTCAGACAAGGAGCATTTTAAGAAATTTAATTTCTCCGCATCGTTTGCCATGCCCGCGACACAATTTTCAAATCGGGATAAAAAGTTGTGGAAACTCATTCGGTCATTCTCCATTTCACGACCACTAAACGTGGGTCCCGTGATCTGCACCTGGGGGAGTCTCACTGAAAACGATGAATGAGTTCTATTCAGGGTAGATTCCGACGTATATGGAAGGGACTGTTGGTCCAAATATCCACTGGCCTCTGGTACATGTAGAGAGGAACAGAGATCTTCTAATTCCTTTCGTATAGATATTTGAGAATATAACCAATCCGATTCCATTTGCTCTCTCTCCTCACCAGATGTGCAGGAAATCTGGAGTTTGCAGATGACTATCTCTATTTCATTGATGTACTCCAAAATTTCCCGATGAAATACTGAGAATATAGCAGAAGTAATTTCCGATCCATGGGACAAACGCAGCCTTCCCTTAATTTTCATCTTCAGAATGGAAATCCTTGTAAGGTGCTGCTCCCTGGAATCTGCCATAGTAGGTGTGTTAGAAGCCTCCATATCTCAACAGGGATGGTGAACACAAGATTCAATATATCTAACCGTTGTAAAGTTAGACTTTCTTCCTTCAGGAAGTAGTGTCGCGTTTTTTATTTTTTTCGCAAATTGTCGAAAAAAAAATCATCAGTAACAAAGAGTGAAACTAGCTGAAGAGTGAGGTTGCGAAAAAAATAAAAACTTCCTTCGCGACCCTCTCCATAGGTCTAATAACGTCAGTATTTAGGTGACAAATTGACGAATGACGCTCTTCAGCAGTGAGGAAGGTTTTTATAACAACTGAACACCACCCCCACTGCTATAAATTCTCTGCGACAATCGTCCTTCTTCTTAGATGTTTGAAGAACGTCCTCAGTCGCCAGCAGCCACTCTCTGGTAAGTCACCGCTCCTCCAATTTTCCACAAAACATAACAACATTTAGCGCGATTTAAAGTTGATATCGCTTTTGTTTATAACTTCCATATTTATTCGACTTGTGAAACAAAACTTTGCAGACAGTCGCACATACACATTTATTACTGAAGTAGTAAGTTTCAGAAGTGCCTCTCTTGTACTGCCGGAGATATGTCGATACAAACTGAATACGCAAAACATCAACAAAATTAAGCGACATTACCGGTAGATATCGCTTTTGTTTATAACTTCCACATTTATTCGAATTTTGCAACGTAACTTTGCAGAAGATCGCGGATATACATTTTCCACTGAAGTACGAAGTTTCAGAAGTGCAGCTCTTGTACTGCCGGAGATATGTCGATACAAACTGAATACGCAAAATATCAACAAAATTTAGCGCGTTTTAAAGTTGATATCGCTTTTGTTTATAACTTCCACAATCATTCTAATAGACCACGAAACTTTGCAGAGAGTAACAGAGACATATTTTCTACTGCAGTACCACGTTTCAGAAGTGCAGCTCGTGTACTGCCGGAGATATGTCGATACAAACTGAATACGCAAAACATCAATAAAATTCAGCGCGTTTTAAAGTTGATATCGCTTTTGTTTATAACTTCCACATGTATTCAAATTGTGCAAAGTAACTTTGCAGACAGTCACAGATACACATTTACTACTGAAGTACCAAGTTTCAGAAGTTCAGCTCTTGTACTGCCAGAGATATGTCGATACAAACTGAATACGAAAAACATCAAAAAAATTTAGCGCGATTTAAAGTGGATATCGCTTTTGTTTACCACTTCCACATTCATTAGAATTGTGCAACGAAACTTTGCCGACAGTCGCGGAGACATATTTTCTACTGAGTACCAAGTTTCAGAAGTGCAGCTCGTGTACTGCCGGAGATATGTCGATACAAACTGAATACGAAAAACATAACAACATTTAGCGCGATTTAAAGTTGATATCGCTTTTGGTTATAACTTCCACATTTATTCGAATTGTGCAATGTAACTTTGCAGAAGATCGCGGATATACATTTTCCACTGAAGTACAAAATTTCAGAAGTGCAGCTTTTGCACTGCCGGAAGTATGTCGATACAAACTGAATACGAAAAACATCAACAAAATTTAGCGCGATTAAAGTAGACATCGCTTTTGTTTATAAATTTCACATTCATTAGAATTGTGCGACGAAACTTTGCAGAGATTAGCGGAGTCACATTGTCTACTAAAGTTCCAAGGTTCAGAAGTGCAGCCCTTGCACTGCCGGAGATATGTCGATACAAACTGAATACGCAAAATATCAACAAAATTTAGCGCGTTTTAAAGTTGATATCGCTTTTATTTATAACTTCTACATTCATTCGAATACACAACCAGACTTTGCAGACAGTCGCGGAGACACATTGTCTACTGAAGTACGAAGTTTCAGAAGTGCAGCTCTTGTACTGCTAGAGATATGTCGACACAAACTGAATACGCAAAACATCAACAACATTTAGCGCGATTTAAAGTGGATATCGCTTTTGTTTATAACTTCCACATTTATTCGAATTGTGCAATGTAACTTTGCAGACAGTCGCGGAGAGAAATTTACTACTGACGTACCAAGTTTCAGAAGTGCAGCTCTCGTACTGCCGGAGATATGTCGATACAAACTGAATACGAAAAACATCAACAAAATTACGTCCGATTTAAAGGAGATATCGCTTTTGTTTATAACTTCACCATTCCTTAGAATTGTGCCACGAAACTTTGCCAACAGTCGGGGGGACATATTTTCTACTGAAGTACAAAGTTTCAGAAGTGCAGCTCTTGTACTGCCGGAGATAGGTCGATACAAACTGAATACGAAAAACATAACAACATTTAGCCCGATTTAAAGTGGATATCACTTTTGTTTATAACTTCCACATTTATTCGAATTGTGCAACGAAACTTTGCAGACAGTCGCAAGGCGAAATATTCCACTTAAGTACAAAGTTTCAGACGTGCAGCCCTCGTACTGTCGGAGATATGTCGATACAAACTGACTACGCAAAATATCAACAAAATTTAGCGCGTTGTAAAGTTGATATCGCTTTTGTTTATAACTAATACATTTATTCGAAGTGTGCCACGAAACTTTGCAGACATAAGCGGAGACACATTTACTACTGAAGTACCAAGTTTCAGAAGTTCAGCTCTTGTACTGCCGGTGATATGTTGATACAAACTAAATACGCAAAACATCAACAAAATTTAGTGCGTTTTAAAGTGACTAGCGCTTTGGTGTATAACTTTCACATTCATTAGAATTGTGCAACGAAACTTTGCAGAGATTAGCGGAGTCACATTGTCTACTGAAGTTCCAGGTTTCAGAAGTGCAGGTCTTGTACTGCCGGAGATATGTCGATACAAACTGAATACGCCAAACATCAACAAAATTTAGCGCGATTTAAAGTTAGTATGTCTTTTGTTAATAGCTTCCACATTCATTAGAATTGTGCACCGAAACTTTGCAGACATTAGAGGAGACACATTTCCCACTGAAGTACCAAGTTTCAGAAGGTAAGCTCTTGTACTGGTAGAGATATGTCGATACAAACTGAATACGCAAAACATCAACACTATTTAGCGCTATTTACACTTGATATCGCTTTTGTTTATAACTAAAACATTTATTCGAAGTGTGCAACGAAACTTTGCAGACAGTCGCGAAGAGACATTTTCTACTGAAGTACCAAGTTTATTACCTGCAGCTCTTGTACTGCCGGAGATATGTCGATACAAACTGAATACGCAAAATATCAACAAAATTAAGCGCGTTTTAAAGTTGATATCGCTTTTGTTTATAACTTCCACATTCATTCAAATACACAACGAAACTTGGCAGACAGTCGCAGATACACATTTACTACTGAAGTACCAAGTTTACGAAGTGCAGCTCTTGTACTGCCGGAGATATGTCTATACAAACTGTATACACAAAACATCAACAAAATTTAGCGCGATTTTAAGTTGATATCGCCTTTGTTTATAATTTCCACATTTATTCGAATTGTGCCACGAGACTTTGCAGACAGTCGCGGATAGGCAGCTTCTACTGAAGTACCAAGTTTCAGAAGTGCAGCGTGTGTACTGCAGGAAATATGTCGATACAAACTGAATACGCAAAACATCAACAACATTTAGCGCGATTTAAAGTCGATATCGCTTTTGTTTATAACTTCCACATTTATTCGAATTGTGAAACGAAACTTGGCAGACAGTCGCAGATACACATTCATTACTGAAGTACTAAGTTTCAGAAGTGCAGCTCTTGGACTGCCGGAGATATGTCGATATTTACTGAATACGCAAAACATCAACTAAATTTAGCGCGTTTTAAAGTTTATACTGCTTTTGTTTATAACTTACACATTTATCTGAATTGTTCAACGTAACTTTGCAAACAGTGGCGGATAGACATTGTCTACTGAAGTACCAAATTTCAGAAGTTCAGCTCTTGTACTGCCAGATATATATCGACACTAACTGAATACGCAAAACATAACAAAATTTAGCGCGATTTAAAGTTGATATCGCTTTTGTTTATAACTTTCATATTTATTCGAATTGTGCCACGAAACTTTGCCGACAGTCGCGGAGACATATTTTCTACTGCAGTACCAAGTTTCAGAAGTGCAGCTCGTGTACTGCCGGAGATATATCGATACAAACGGAATACGAAAAACATCAACAAAATTTAGCGCGATTTAAAGTTGATATCGCTTTTGTTTATAACTTCAACATTCACTAGAATTGTGCTACGACACTTTGCAGACTGTCCCGAAGACACATTGTCTACTGAACTAGAAAGATTCAGAAGTGCAGATTTTGCACTGCCGGAGATATGTCGATTCAAACTGAATACGAAAAACATCAACAAAATTTAGCGCGATTTAAAGTTGATATCGCTTTTGTTTATAACTTCCACATTCATTTGAATTGTGCAACGAAACTTTTTAGAGATCAGCGGAGACACATTGTCTACTGAAGTACCAAGTTTCAGAAGTGCAGCTGTTGTACTGCCGGAGATATGTCGATACAAACTGAATACACAAAACATCAACAAAATTTGACGCGATTTAAAGTTGATATCGCTTTTGTGTATAACTTCCATATTTATTCGAATTGTGCCACGAAACTTTGCAGACAGTCGCGGAGACACATTGTCTACTGAAGTACCAAGTTTCAGACGGTAAGCTATTGTACCGGTAGAGATATGTCGATACAAACTGAATACGCAAAACATCAACACTATTTAGTCGTAAAGTTGATATCGCTTTTGTTTATAACTTAAATATTTATTCGAAGTGTGCAACTAAAATTTGAAGACATATGCAGAGACACATTTACTACTGAAGTACCAAATTTCAGAAGTTCAGCTCTTGTACTGCCGGTGATATGTCGATACAAACTAAATACGCAAAACATCAACAACATTTAGTGTGATTTAAAGTTACTAGCGCTTTTGTTTATAACTGTAACATTCATTAGAATTGTGCAACAAAACTTTGAAGAGATTAGCGAAGACACATTTTCTACTGAAGTACCAAGTTTCAGAAGTGCAGCTCTTGTACTGCCGGAGACATGTCGATACAAACTGAATACGCAAAACATCAACAAAATTTAGCGCGATTTAAAGGAGATATCGCTTTTGTTTATAACTTCCACATTAATTAGAATTGTGCCACGAGACTTTGCAAACCGTGGCTGAGACATATTTACTACTGAAGTACCAAGTTTCAGAAGTGCAGCTTGTGTACTGCCGGAGATATGTCGATACAAACTGAATACGATAAAAACACTAACAACATTTAGCGCGATTTAAAGTTGATATCGCTTTTGTTTATAACTTCCACATTTATTCGAATTGTGCAACGAAACTTTGCAGACAGTCGCAGATACACATTCATTACTGAAGTACTAAGTTTCTGAAGTGCAGCTTTTGTACTGCCGGAGATATTTCGATACAAACTGAATACGCAAAATATCAACAAAATTTAGCGCGTGGTAAAGTTGATATCGCTTTTGTTTATAACTTCCACATTCATTCGAATACACAACGAAACTTTGCAGACAGTCGCAGATACACATTTACTACTGAAGTACCAAGTTTCAGAAGTGCAGCTCTAGTACTGCCGGAGATATGTCGATACAAACTGAATACACAAAACATCAACAAAATTTAGCGCGATTTTAAGTGGATATCGCTTTTGTTTATAACTTCCACATTTATTCGAATTGTGCAATGTAACTTTGCAGACAGTCGCGGAGAGACATTTTCTACTGAAGTACTAAGTTTAAGAAGTTCAGCTCTTGTACTGCCGAGGATATGTCGATACAAACTGAATACGCAAAACATCAACAATATTTAGCGCGATTTAAAGTTGATATCGCTTTTGTTTATAACTTCCACATTCATCCGAATTGTGCCACGAAACTTTGCGGACAGTCGCGGAGACACATTGTCTACTGAGTACCAAGTTTCAGAAGTTAAGCTCTTGTACTGCTTGAGATATGTCCACACAAACTGAATACGCAAAACATCAACAAAATTATGCGCGAATTAAAGTTGATATCCCTTTTGTTTATAACTTCCATATTTATTCGAATTGTTCGACGAGACTTTGCCGGCGGTCGCGGAGACATATTTAGTACTGAAGTACCAAGTTTCAGAAGTGCAGCTCGTGTACTTCCGGAGATATGTCAATACACACTGAATACGAAAAACATACACAAAATTGAGCGCGATTAAAAGTCGATAGAGCTTTTGTTTATAACTTGCACATTTATTAGAATTGTGCAACGAAACTTTGCAGACATTAGCGGAGTCACATTTTCCACTGAAGTACCAAGTTTCAGACGGTAAGCTCTTGTACCGGTAGAGATATGTCGATACTAACTGAATACGCAAAACATCAACACTATTTAGAGCGTTGTAAAGTTGATATCGCTTTTGTTTATAACTTAAACATTTATTCGAAGTGTGCACCGAAACTTTGCAGACATTAGCAGAGACAAATTTACTACTGAACTACCAAGTGTCAGAAGTTCAGCTCTTGTACTGCCGGTGATATCTCGATACAAACTAAATACGAAAAACATCAACTAAATTTAGTGCGATTTAAAGTTGATATCGCTTTTGTTTATAACTTCCACATTAATTCGAATACATAACGAAACTTTGCAGACAGTCACAGATACACATTTTCTACTGAAGTACACAGTTTCAGAAGTGCAGCTCTTGTACTGCCGGAGATATGTCGATACAGACTGAATACGCAAAACATCAACAAAATTTAGCGCGTTTTAAAGTTTATAATGCTTTTGTTTATAACTTCCACATTTATTCGAATTGTGCAATGTAACTTTCCAGACAGTCGCGGAGACACATTGTCTACTTAAGTACTAAGTTTCGGAGGTTAAGCTCTTGTACTGCCGGAGATATGTCGATACAAACTGAATACGCAAAACATCAACAAAATTTAGCGCCATTTAAAGTTGATATCGCTTTTGTTTATAACTTGCATATGTATTCGAATTGTGCCACGAGATTTTGGAGACAGTCGAGGTGAGACATTGTCTACTGAAGTTCCAAGTTTCAGAAGTTTAGCTCTTGTACTGCCGGAGATATGTCGACACTAACTGAATACGCAAAACATCAACAATATTTAGCGCGATTTAAAGTTGATATGGCCTTTGTTTATAACTTACATATTTATTCGACTTGTGCCACGAAACTTTGCCGACAGTCGATGAGACATATTTTCAACTGAGGTACCAAGTTTCAGAAGTGCAGCTTGTGTACTGCCGGATATATGTCGATACAAACTTAATACGAAAAACATAACAACATTTAGCGCGAGGTAAAGTTGATGTCGCTTTTGTTTATAACTTCCCCATATATTGGAATTGTGCAACGAAACATTGCAGACAGTCGCGGGGAAACACTTTCTACTCAAGTACAAAGTTTCAGAATAGCAGCTCTTGTACTGCCGGAGATATGTCGATACAAACTGAATACGCAAAACATCAACAAAATTTAGCGCGATTTAAAGTGGATATCGCTTTTGTTTATAACTTCTACATTCATTAGAATTGTGCAACGAAACTTTGCAGACATTAGCGGAGTCAAATGTTCCACGGAAGTACCATGTTTCAGACGGTAAGCTGTTTTACCGGTAGAGATATGTCGATACAAACTGAATACGCAAAACATCAACACTATTTAGCGCGTTATAAAGTTGATATCGCTTTAGTTTATAACTTAAACATTTATTCGAGGTGTGCAACGAAACTTTGCAGACATAAGCGGAGACACATTTTCTACTGAGGTACCAAGTTTCAGAAGTTCAGCTCTTGTACTGCTGGTGATTGTAGCAGAAAAAATTAATCTTCCACCTCTTCTTTCTCTACTTCGTTATCTTCTTCTTTCTCTTCTTCTTCCTCTTTCTCTTCTTCTTTCTCTTCTTCTTTCTCTTCTTCTTCTTTCTCTTCTTCTTCTTCTTCTTCTTCTTTCTCTTCTTCTTTCTCTTCTTCTTTCTCTTCTTCTTTCTCTTCTTCTTTCCACGTCGTCCCTCGTAGACTACGCTCTCAGCCTTTTTTGCCGTCTTGCCTCCAGCGACCCGTTTTTATATCAAACTGGACTCTCGTCTCCGCGAGAGAACACGAGATTTCACGGGATCACCTGGCGATATTAAGCCTAGGACGCCATCTTGCCGCTCTTTGGGCGGTCCAGCCCTGCAGAGCGCGCATCGAGACCGTTTGCCAGGTAATCCCATGTTTTCACAATTTATAACACACTCCCCCCTGATCTCATTATCACAGAAAGAGCAGGGAGGCCGTGTCCTTTTTCTTCGAGTGCTTCTTCGGGGAGGGGGATTCGGGGCCTCATCGTCATCCGTGCTGTCTTCCGTGGCAGGAAGGTCAGCGAACCTGAGGCTGCGCATCGCAGCATCACTGTCCGGGCTTTCATCAGCAGTAGGAGGGTCAGTACATAGAAGGCTATCACTCTCAGTGTCGCTGCGCGATGAAGCCGTCATGAACCAGAATGATGGTTCGCTGGTCACGGATTCAATGTCATTATCCTCGTTAAATGGCAGCTGCGTTTGGAATACCGATCTTAAGTCTTTAATGTGACGGGGTACTCCATCAACTAGCACCGCCTGCGGGCTGATCACTTCAGTGACACGACCGGTTCCGTAACGAGTCGTGCACTGGCCTCGGGGTTTTTTAACCCAAACGACATCTCCTTTTTTCATTTTCTCCTGTGGAGGTTCTGGTTCGGGCAGTAAGCTGCTCTCCAAACCTCTCGCCCTGACATGGTATGTATGTAGCGCATTAGCTGGCGCGGTGGAGGGTGAAGTATCGTCCTTAGGGGTGACGTTATACCAATAGACTGCTTCAGCCACCGTACACCCCTTCCGCGCTGCGATGGTCTTGATAGTCCTATGGTTGCGCTCAATAATTCCGTTCCCACTGGGCACATGGGCACACCGAAAACGCAGACGGACACCCCAGCCATCTACAAACTGTTTGAACGGTGCACTAACAAAAGCGGGGCCATTGTCGGTCAATATCTCAAAAGGAGGGCCACGCTCAAGGAACACACTTTCCAACTCATGGACAATGGCAGCCGTATCCTGCCGGCGAAGGGACCGCCACAATGCAAATCGGGACGGTCCGCAGTCAATAAGGGTCAAGAAATTCCCCCCGTTGTAGTGAGTTATGTCCATCGCAATCCTATCCCAGTTATACTTCACACCGAGTGTGCCCTTCTTCCACCGGACAGGTGCTGGGTCGATCGATTGGCAGGTGTTGCAACTTCTCACAACAGATTTCACAGCCCTCCGTGACACAGAGGGGTCAACCAACCTGGCGAAGTAAAAGGTTCGGTTTACACCAGGGTGCCCGCTTTGGCAATGGACATCAGCGATACGCTCTGGGCTGAGTCTACGTCCCACCGCAGCACAATTTACAGGTGCTGGTTCGTTCACTTCTTTCTGCAGGTCCAGCCAACGGCGAGGCACTCTGGTCAATCGATCCGCTCGATTCAAACAGGACTGCACCAGTGTCACATCTATGACCAAGTTGTATTCATTGATGGTTTCAGTTAGGGTAGCAAGCCGCCTCCGGATTAACATTTCGGCCGATGCCTTCGTTGTCAGCCGTGCTTTTCCGTTCAAGGCATCGGTCATCCACCGATGCACACACGTGGAATCCGTGATAACGTGGAGGACGCTAGCCTGCCACTGAAGCGCTAGATTGACTCCTTTCAGTGTAGCATCGAGTTCAGCTAGGTTTATGTGCTTAGCGTCATTCTCTGGCCGGAGCCAGCAGGCATCTTCTACTATACTTCCGTTGACTGCCAGAGCAACGCCAAGGGCAAGTGAGCTGGCGTCCACCCAAACTGTAAACTCACTCCCATCGACGCACCAGCTCCCTCGTACAGGGTCATCATTGGTCACTCTGGCCACAGCTTCCACCAGCATGCTTCGCAGGGAAGGATCACGCACCTCATCGTCCCATCCTGTTGACAAAGAAGTTGCCCGTCGCTTTATAGCCGCCACAGCCACTCGGAGCCACCCACACACAGGGAAGTGACCCACCAGTTTTCCACACACGGAAAACGTGCTCCGACGTGTGATGGTAGATGGGATTTCCGGGATTTCACCGCCCCTTCCCCATTGTAGGCCATCTGCACTTCCGCTCACCTGCAGCCCGAGCACTTTCGCCCCATCCTGCAGCCGCTCCGGTTCCTTGCACGACAACCCGAAGTGCTCAAAGTGTTCTTTGACCGCCTGGGCAGACAGCAGGCTCTCATTGACAAAAATGTCGTCTATATAAGACGATGTCGCCTGTTGCACAGCTTTATCCTGACGCCGGATCGCCCGCATGATCGCCGTCATGATGCCCGGGGCTACATTCAAGCCGAACCCCAGCCTGGTCAAGCAATAGCGAGTTCCTTTGATTACCACCGTCTGGAATGGCCACAGCGATTTCTCAACACGTATTTGTAGGTAAGCTCTTCGCAAGTCCAGTATGGCCGCTTCCGCACCATGCCGTCGCCACTCTCGCAGTTTATGAGCACAAACGTCAGCCCCCGAAGTGTACGGGTCAACGTGTTCATTGAGTTCCCGGTAATCAAGAACAGGTCGAACTTTCTGCTTGTTCTCTTGTCTGATAGCCATCAGGGGAATTAGCCTCCGCGGGGGCCCGAGCTCATCCTCTGGGTATGGAATTAACCAGCCGTTATCCAGCCACACTTGAAGTTCTGCCTCGTACTGCCCCCTAAGCCATGCAGGAGGGGGATACTCTGTCAGCCGATTCCGCAAAGACACTGGTGGCTGGTCGCCTGCCCACTTCCAGGACGCTGTCCATGTGTTTGTGCCCTTGTCATATTCTGCGTGGAAATCGGGTTCGTCAAGAGTGATTGCTGCACACATTTGTTTGTCTGGTCGAGGGAATCTCACATCACCGACGCTGTTTACAGTAATTCCGCCTAGCTGTGTAATAGTGTCCATTCCAAGGAGAAGGTCATATCCGAGCAGCTCCCCATCGACCACCAACACCGTCACAGCCACCGGGGGGCCATTGTCAATGCTGATATGAACAACACTGGATCCACAACACACTAATGAGCCTTTGCCGACAGTCAGGACGGGGATCTGTCGTTTCTTCCATGTGGTGCAACATTCCTTTCGAAGGAGGGTTTGGGTACAGCCGGTGTCACCCAGCGCTGAACGTTTACACCCATCAACTTGAACTGTCACTGCAGGAAGCGCTTTGTTCAATGCCGCTTTGGGGAGGGTGCTAGCGCTGCGGCGTCCTCCCCTTGCCCGTTTCCCGGACAATTCCGTGCTATGTGGCCTGGCTTATTGCATTGGTAACACCGTATTACTTTTCGTGCTCCATAATTTGGGGTGCGCCTTGTGCCGCCTCTGCAGTCTCTGGAGAAGTGGTTGGGGCCACCACATGTATAGCATCGTAGGCCCTCTGCTGGCGAGTCCAAGGTGTCAACCGCTGCAGAGACCAGTTCTCGATCGTCCTTCAAGATGTTTCGTGCTCTCGCCAACAACTCCACCAATTCAATCTCTGTGAGTCTCAATGATGCTCGCAGCAGTCGGCTTGCATCGTCCGGAAGTCCAGACAAAAAGGCGCATGCCAATATGCGGTCACTCGCACCGCCGAAGGGAGCAGCAAGCTTTTTCAAGTCGGCCATGTAGACGTCCACTGTCTCCCCCGGCCCAAGCCGGCGTTCGGAAAATTGCCTCCAGGCAACAAAAGGATCTGCACCAAATGCCCCGTGCAGCGCCTGTGCAATCTGCTCCATGGTCGCATCATTACTGAGCTGCTGGTACACGGCGTAAGCCCCCTTAGTGAGTCTCAATGGGATGACCATAGCTGGGTCTTTAATTTTGCACAACCGGCAAACACGCTCGGCCTTCTCCAGCCATTCGACCACCGATGGACCAGCAGGAGAGCCGTCGAATTCCGGAATCAATCTGATGTCGAATTTTTCCATAACAATGCCGAAAATAGCTTGTAGCAGAAAAAATTAATCTTCCACCTCTTCTTTCTCTACTTCGTTATCTTCTTCTTTCTCTTCTTCTTCCTCTTTCTCTTCTTCTTTCTCTTCTTCTTCTTTCTCTTCTTCTTCTTCTTCTTTCTCTTCTTCTTTCTCTTCTTCTTTCTCTTCTTCTTTCTCTTCTTCTTTCTCTTCTTCTTTCCACGTCGTCCCTCGTAGACTACGCTCTCAGCCTTCTGCCGTCTTGCCTCCAGCGACCCGTTTTTATATCAAACTGGACTCTCGTCTCCGCGAGAGAACACGAGATTTCACGGGATTACCTGGCGATATTAAGCCTAGGACGCCATCTTGCCGCTCTTTGGGCGGTCCAGCCCTGCAGAGCGCGCATCGAGACCGTTTGCCAGGTAATCCCATGTTTTCACAATTTATAACACATACTCATGTTTTATTGATTAGAAACCAAGCCGAATTAGTCTGTCAAGCGACGTTTAAATATGTCTAAAATAAAGAAACATCACTCGCTATTTACTAATGTTTTCTTGATATGAAACCAAGCAGAATTAGTCTGTTAAGCAACGTTAAAATATGTCTAAAATGAAGGGAAATAACTCGCTATTACTAATGTTTTCTTGATTACAAACCAAGGAGAATTAGTCTGTCAAGCTACGTTAAAATATGTCTAAAATAAAAGGAAATACCTCGCTATTACTCATGTTTTATTGATTAGAAACCAAAAAGAATTAGTCTGTTATTCGACGTTAAAATATGTCTAAAATGAAGGGAAATAACTCGCTATTACTCATGTTTTATTGATTAGAAACCAAGCCGAATTAGTCTGTCAAGCGACGTTTAAATATGTCTAAAATAAAGAAACATCACTCGCTATTTACTAATGTTTTCTTGATATGAAACCAAGCAGAATTAGTCTGTTAAGCAACGTTAAAATATGTCTCAAATGAAGGGAAATAACTCGCTATTACTAATGTTTTATTGATTAGAAACCAAAAAGAATTAGTCTGTTACACGACGTTGAAATATGTCTAAAATAATGGGAAAAAACTCGCTATTACTAATGTTTTCTTATTAGAAACCAAGGAGAATTAGTCTGTCAAGCGACGTTAAAATATGTCTAAAATGAAGGGAAATAACTCGCTATTACTAATGTTTTCTTCATTAGAAACCAAGGAGACTTAGTATGTTAAGCGACGTAAAAATATGTCTCAAATGAAGGGAAATAACTCGCTATTACTAATGTTTTATTGATTAGAAACCAAAAAGAATTAGTCTGTTACACGACGTTGAAATATGTCTAAAATAATGGGAAAAAACTCGCTATTACTAATGTTTTCTTATTACAAACCAAGGAGAATTAGTCTGTCAAGCGACGTTAAAATATGTCTAAAATGAAGGGAAATAACTCGCTATTACTAATGTTTTCTTCATTAGAAACCAAGGAGACTTAGTATGTTAAGCGACGTAAAAATATGTCTCAAATAAAGGGAAATAATACGCTATTACTAATGTTTTCTTGATTAGAAACCCAGCAGAATAAGTACGTTAAGCGACGTTAAAATATGTCTAAAATGAAGGAAAATAACTCGCTATTACTAATGTTTCCTTGATTAGAAACCAAGCAGAATAAGTCTGTTAAGCGACGTTAAAATATGTCTAAAATCAATGGAAATAACTCGCTATTATTATTGTTTTCTTGATTAGAAACCCAGCATAATTAGACAGTTAAGCGACGTATAAATATGTCTATAATCAAGTTAAATAACTCGCTATTACTAATGTTTTCTTGATTAGAAACCCAGCAGAATTAACGTTTAAGCGACGTTAAAATATGTCTAAAATAAAAGGGAATAACTCGCTATCATGTTATTCAATTTAATCCATGTTTCCCGATTGTTTATAAGGATAGATCTGCGACAAGCCATAATTAATCTTACCTGCTCATCGGATATATCCACGAAGTTCCTAGCATAGTTAATGCTGTTCCTAAGTAATTCTTTGGAAATCGAGGAAGCTAAACAATGGTGGTTTCGTGGTCAATTTTATGTTTTTCGGATGTTCCAGATGGATTTAGGCAAAGATGCAACTTATGTCTAGAAGAGAAAATAAGAATCCTAAAATATGATCGCAATAATCTTTTAAATAAACGAGATGAGCCTATGGTCAAATGCAGACATAAATATAAATGTAAAATAACCAATGACTAGTAATCCGATGAACCTCTAGATTTGTAACGGTGAAGATACCAAATTGAATAACATTATTTACGGTAACCCCCCCCCCTAAATATTTATAACAATATCTGTTATAGACACAGAATTACCGACTTGGTGATATATAGTATTTGTGTGTATGCGTATATAATGGTATTTTGAAATTTTTATTTATTCAGATTATTTACTTAAAATAAGATAGCGTTAAGAAAATTTTTCTGCAGGTAATACACTAGTTATTGAATTAATATAAGTATAAACGTCAAATATTACCACTAGACATTATTAGACTTGAATTAGGGTATAACTATAGATTATCAAATTAATCAAAAATATAAATAAGGTAAGACTAATTTTTAGAACTCATATTGTATCAGTAAGAATATAGAGTGTTATGTAAATATTGTGTGTAGGTGTGTGGATATATATGTATGTGTATGTATGTATGTGTATATATGCGTATATGTATATGTGTGTATGTATATATATATGTATATGTTTACATGTGTGAATATATGTAACTACATGCGTATGCATTTGGTTAATATTTCAAATAGATTCAGGGATATATATATGTATATATATATATATATGTATGTGTGTGTGTGTATGTGTGTATATGTATGTGTGTGTGCGTATGTATTTGTATGTATACATATGTGTATGTGCGTATAATTTTATTTCAATTAGATTCTCTTTCTTGGAATCCAGACGGACGGGGAATCTATGACACGCGGTTGGTCTATTTCTTCTCCTTCTCTGTGCCTGGCTGCTTGTTTCTTTCTTTCTTTTCTCCTACCGAGTTTGAGAACACGAGTTTCGCTGGACACATTTTGTCTCGACTGGGGATGTATGAATAAAAGTTGTGTATGTGAATATGCTTAGTTATGGTAATGTGTGAGTGAGGTTACGTGTGTGCGTGCTCATAGGATGTGTGCGTATTTAGGTTTCTGTATGCGCGTGAGTAAAGTTGTCTATATGTATGATATCGTCAAGTCGTAAGTGTCATAATTTTGACACGGCAGTTATTAGTTGATTAACTTAAAGATCCCTCCCCTTCGACCGCCATAGTAAAATATAAGTTTTAAATTCCCCCTCTCTCGAAAAGATGTATCAAATTGGTTGCTACCACCACTCTCTCTGGTTGTGTTTGAATTGTCGTGGGGAAATTCAATTTTCTATCAGTCTCAAAAATGTAATTGTCTGAGTGATGCTTGAAAAAACCGCACGGTTGAAACAAATTATTGCATCGACAATTATGTGATTTCGTGTTATTATATTTTATGTTATATATATATATATATATATATATATATATATATATATATATATATATATATATATATATAAATAAACAAGATGTACACACGTAACATATACACACACAATAATAAACAGCATGTGTGCATATATGTGATACACATCCACAAAATTAAATAAACACACGTAAAACAAAAATAAATATAAGTAAACAACAAAATTTTGTTAAAAAATTAGATTTTTTAATTTTTTAATTTTTCAAATTCCAATTTTTCCATCTTGGTACTTGCGCAGTTTACAGACCGTACTATTTTTAAAGATAAGATTTTCAAATTAAATTCAATTTTTACGGTATTATTAAATTGTTAGTTGAAAGTACACAATAGTTAACAAAGATCGCTTCCCCATGTTAAGAATGGCTTTCTAAATAATAACATTATTATTAGAAAGGCATTCGATAAGACTAAACGACAGAGTCGCAGTCTTGCAATGGGGCTTCAGGTGAATGCATATTTTTAATCTCTCCAACAGTGATCTTACTTGAATTTTACTTACTTTTATTTCTAATAATATTAAATGTAATACTATTCAATTATATTTTAAATATTATTTAACCTACGTACGACGTCGTTTCAAGTCGACGGCTCTCATCAATAAACAAGAAATATAGCACTAGTTTGACATTTTACTGTTTTTCTATTCTTTGGGGTTTCGGGTACGTTTTTGGATGCCTCAAAATGGTAGAGTTTGAAAAAATCTGCTCACTTTACATACTCTGTAGCCTAGAATGCATATTCCATTATTCCTAATGATAAGTTCAATAGTTTAGGATAAAACCGATTTTACCACAAAAAATCCCCACTTGAGGGATCAACACGAATCCGGGATCGCTAACCATTTTCAATAAATCATTAACCGTCTTTCCTCCATTTTTTTTTCATGAATTAATAACATATTGGTTACGTATAGGCGAGAAACACAGAAAAACGTAATTCAAAAATTTTATTTTTTATTTTCAATAAAATATTAAAAAATGTTTAATTGCAGTTTTTCCATTTTTTTTTAACAGAAACAAAAATTCGAGGATTAATTAATTTTATTGTTTCTCAAATTTGTACAAATTTTCGTTTGAAAAGAAAAAAATCCATTTTTTAATTCTTTCCAAAAATGCAGTTTATTTTTTTCATTCACCACAAAAATGAGGGAAAATTTTAAAAATTAACATTTTTGCGTTGAAAGTTTTCAATAAATAATTAATTGATATTTGTCTTTCATTTTTTTAATTAAAAATTAATTAAATTTAAATAAAATCCTAAAATTAGTTAGAGTTTCGGCATTTTTTGCAAACAACGTATTTTAAAAAAATTAAATCATGTTTTTTAAAACAAATTTTTTAACGTAGTTCACTCCACACAAGGAAGGCCGCCACTGTAGACGTAAGGGGCTACTGAAAAGAAAGAAAAGGGGAGAAGGTTGGTGAGGTCAACCTAAATTGGGGTCTGCGCAGCGATATGTCTGTTTACATTAATTTTAAATTTCTGCATGTCAGTACTGTCGGGAAACAGGGGGCAGGGAGGGAGTTCCAGAGGCCAGCAGCACGAGGAAAGAAGCTATTTGAGTAGAAAGCTCTCCGGCATCTGGGGACCGCCACAGTGAATGAATGGGATTTAGTCGATTGTCGAGTTGGTCTAGTGAATTTACGTCGAGGGGGCACCAGAGTAGCCAATTCATCGGAGCATAATCCATTGAAGTATTTGTAAAACAAGCACAAGTATACTACATTGCGGCGATGGGACAGGGACTGGAGCTTGGTTGACAGTGAGGGACCTATTAGGTTGGCGACTCTTTTATGGACCTTGTCAAGGAGGGACAGAGTAGTAGATGATGCACCAGCCCAGATGTGGCAACAATACTCCATGCATCGGCGGATGGTGGCTTTATAGAGATACAAGATAATGTCAGGTGTGAGGAGTTTACTAGCACGGTAGAGGGATGCACCTTCTTTGCGGCAGCCTTGGTAATGTCTTCAATGTATTTGTTCCAATTCATGTTACCTGTGAAGGTTAGGCCGAGGAGTTTGAATCATGAACTTTCAGGTAGGGTGTTATTTGCCATGACAATCGGTGGTTGGAGAGGTTTCTTGTAGTTATTGAAGGAAAGGTGCTTTGTCTTTGCGGCATTAAAAGTTACCAACCATTTATGACCCCAATCCACTACAGCCTAAGGATTCAGCCAGTGCCTCGGATATGATCGCGTCTGTTTTGCCAACATGGTGAGAGTAAAGCGTGGTGCCGTCAGAAAATAAACCAATCTCAGACTCTATGTCATCAGGGAGATCGTTTATATAGATCAGGAACAACAAAGGTCCAAGGATAGATCCCTGGGGTACACCAGCATTTGTGTCATGTTGCTTAGATGAACGGCCATCGAGGACAACCTGGATTTTTCTTTTGGTTAGGAAGGATCTAATTATATTAAGTAATTGCCCAGTAATACCATATGAGCGTATTTTCAGGAGAAGCCCTTTACGCCATACCTTGTCAAAGGCC